>JAHRHZ010000053.1:21179206-21238585 GCA_024137785.1 Ginglymostoma cirratum
CTTATTTGTTTAACAATCCAGCATTTTGCTGCCTGCATTCCATTTTGTAATTCCCGAACAACAAACTCTCAAATCGGAATTCTCCGGTGCATGTGGTGCCCAAACTACTCTTGGACTTTGACTTGGGTGAGTTTTAACAAGCACATCAGTTTAATATAGTGTTCCCAGTCAACGATGGTTGAATGATTATTTCTACATAGGTTGTTAGGTTGAATAAAAGGTAACTTTGCTTGTTATGAGACAGGGTCTATAAGATGATGAAAGGGCTAAGTTTGCGAGAGCGAGTAGTTGGTGAAGGACGTACGCAGACATGTCTTGCCATCAGGGTGTAGTATGTAACCTTTCCGACATCTACAGAAATAACTGTTCTCTGTGCTCACACAATCATGTTCGCAGTTGTGCCTAGCCTGGATGCAGAAATCAATTCCTGTAAAAAGGACAAAGAATATATCAATTTGCATGATATTAAAGCAGCTGTTACAGTTCTCTCCCCAGTATTACCAACATTTTAAATCAGAGATGTTATTAGACATCAGGATATAATGAGGCCATGTGAAAATCCCAATCATGGTGACTTTAACCTTCTTGTAAATTGGGATATTCAGGTAGGAAAAGATAGCCATGAGGAATAATTTGTAAATGAATTTGGGACAATTTCTTAGAATAATATGTTATGAATCCAACCCAGGATAAGGCTTTTTTGGATCTATAGATATGTGGTGAGGCAGGTTGAAGAAATGACGTCAGAGTAAAGGGTGCCCTAGGGAATAGTGACCATAACATGGTAAAATTTAGCATTGTTTGAGAGGGAGAAATGTGGATTGGAAATTACTGTGTTAAGCTTATATGAGGGTAATAACATGGGAATGAGGGCAGAGCTGGTTGGGGTGAACTGGGAAAGGGGTTTAACAGAAAAGACGGCTGATGAATAATGGCAAACATTTAATAAAATAACTCATGACTCACAATAAAGGTATAATCCCATGAGAAAGAAGGATTCTAGGAAGGGGTAAGCCAACCATAGTTAACCAGGGAAGCTGGATAGCATCAAATTGAAAGAAGAAAAATACATAATGTGGCGAAGCTTAGTGGTGAACCAGAGGATTGGGAAAGTTTTCAAAACCAACAAAAGATAACTAAAAGAATAATAAGGGGGAAGAAAACAAACTTTGAGTGTAAGCCAGCGAATAATATTAGCGTGGCAAGCAATATCTTTCTTAAATGAGTAAAAGAGAGAGGGCAAAGAAACTATAGGTCCCTCACATAATGATGCTCGGGAAATAATAATAGGGAAACTAAAAATGACAGGAGAGTTGTTTTTTTTTTTGTCAACTTAGGGGACACTAATGAATTCCAAAGCTATTAACTAATTGAGGGGCAAAGGAAGAGAGGAAATAAGAACAATAACTACCACCAGGGAAAAAGTACAAGGGAAACGAATGGGGCAAAAGGTCATTAAATCCCCTGGACCTGATGGGTTGCATCCTAGAATATAAAGGGAAATAGCTAGAAGTTACACGACATTAGGTTATAGTCCAACAGGTTTATTCGAAGTGAACTTCACCTGACAAAGGAGCAGTGCTCCGAAACTTTGTGATTTCAAATCAACCTGTTGGACTACAGTCTGGTGTTGTGTGACTTCTGACTTTGTCCAACCCAATCCAACACTAGCAACTTCACATCAAAGTAAATACCTACAGATATAGTGATAGTAATTCTCCAGGAATCTTTAGATTTTAGAAGAGCACCATATAATACCCATCTTTAAAAACAGGTGGGTGATACAAAGCAGGTTACTATAGGCTAGTTAGCTAAACATCTTTATTAACATCTCATTAGACTTTAGTATAAAGGATGTAATAGGACAGCATTTAGAAAGAAATGATATGCTCAAGGAGTGTCAGCATAGCTTCCTGAAGGGGAAGTCACAGCTGGCGAATTTATTAGAATTCTTTGAAGAGATAACAAGTATCAGTGCAAGGCATTGGTTACACTATGCTTTCCCCTTTAACCTTTCAAATCTAATCACAATCTGCTTTAATACTGGTAAACATCACCACATTCTCAGGTACAATTAGGACAGGTTTTTAATTCATTCACAGGATGAGGGCATTGCCGTCTAGCCCAGCATTTATTGGCCATCCCTAATTGCCTAGGGGGCTGTTAAGAGTCAATCACATTGCTGTGGGTCTGGAGTCATGTGTAGGCCAGACCAGGTGAGGACGGCAGATTTCCTTCGCTGAAGGACTTTCGTGAACCAGATGGGTTTTTTCCAACAATTGACAATGGATTCATGGACCTCATTAGACTCTTAATTCTAGATTATTATTGAATTCAAATTACACCATCTGCCATGGCGGGATTTGAACGCAGGTGCCCAGAACATTTCCTGGGTCTCTGGATTAATAGTCTAGTGACAATACTAGGCCATGACCTACTGAATACTGGCCTATAATGCAACACCCACTTCCTGTGAAAAAGTTTTTAAAAAATTCCCTTCAAATTATCAAAGGGATTTAAACTATGACATCTGCTGGCCTTACTTCGGCAAGTTTTCTGATCACTGTTTAGGATGAATCCTTTTTTACATTTGCAAATGTAAGACCCTGGTGTATTGACACAGATCTGTTCACATCCATGGCCAACCACTCCACAGAGATCTGTATCTGTGCACAGAAAGAGAAAGGTTTGTCATGAGTGCAATTTTTCTCAAAGGTACATGACAAAAGAACTCAAGGGGAAGATGAAGAGATTTGGAGAGTCGAGTTTGAAAAGGTGTGGGAAACCTGTTCAGGAGGAACTTTGCCAAGGATTAAAATTAAAGCAGAAGGCTGCTATTTTGTAGGAGGGGAGTGTGGGATGAATCAGGTTGCTCTTTCAGAAAGCTGACACAGGCTCAATGGACCAAATAGCCTCCTTTGATGCTGCATTAATCTATTTATCTATATTTCTACATGACCAAACCTGTGTATTATCTTTTATTTTGACCAAGCCAGATTACTCTTTTCAGTGAATGTAATTAGTGTGAAATCAGTGCAAAGTGATCTCCCTAATTGACATTTGGAACTTATCCTGAAAGAATTCTTCACATCAGTGACAAGCAGAGGTAAGTGAAGATGTATTGATCAAAATGAATTAGACTCCAATGGGTTTCCTGGAGCTGGATATATTTAAAAGCAAAATAAAGTGCGCTGGCAAACTTTCAAAGATCTTATCAATGTTAACTGCTGGTAGATAAGTTGGGCTATCATGCAGTCCCGTCTCAAAGCTAATTCACTGAGAGAATTTGCATTTCTCCTCTTCCGCCAATCTTCCTGATAAATTCTTGAATGCTTACAACGCAATTTGAGCTTGCCTCCTCTCAGCCTTGCTGCAGTTCCAGCAGTGGCCACTGCTCCTGGTGGCACTGTCGGTACGAGGGAGCTGCTGACTTCTGATTGGTCCGCAGCTTTCTGAAGTGTTGATTCCTGTCCTAGAGGGACAGAAATCCTATGCCCAGTCTATCATTAGCCAGTGCTTGTTAAATGGTTGCATGGTAGCCATTCATTGCCTGGGTGATATGTGGAGGGCATTGTTCACAGGACCCCTTAAAACCTATTCTCTTGACTCATGAAAAAAGGAAGCCATCTGGTTTATTTAGTCAATGCTTGCTCTCTCTACAGCGATCTCGACAGTCCCTATCCTCACCTCTAGCACCATGGCCCTGCAAGTTTATCTCCTTCAGAAGCTCATCATTTTCTTCTGGAATCATTAATTGTTTATATTCTCACCACCCACCACCACCTTCCCACCTCACCTTACCTGTAGGCAGTGAGTTTCAGATCTTTATTACCTGTCACATAAAAATCTTCTTTCTCACATTCTTCCACAAAGTCTTTAATCTGCGACCCTAGTCCTTGGGGTCGTCAGCCAATGGGAAAGGATATTTTTTGTTTGCTGTGCCTAAATCTCTCATAGTTGTGAACAATTCTCCCAAATCTCCCAAACTCCACCCTCATTTTAAGGACACCTACTCAGATTCGCCAACTTCATCCTTTAGCTCACCCCGGCACCATTCTGGTAAATCTCCTCATCCTTCTCTCAAGTACCTTTCTTAAAGTTCGCTGGCCAAAAATCTAGGTGTGACCTCTAGCTGTGGCCTATTGACAGTTTTATAAAGGTTCAGCAGAACGTCCCTGCTTTTGCACTCAATATCTCTGTATATGAAGCCTAAGATAGCACATGGTTTACAACGTAATATCCCAAAATGAACTGGCACCCTCAAAGATCAGTAAACGTGCACCCTCAGATCCCACTCACCCTTCAAACTCTTTTGAACTGTGCAATGAAGCATATACTGCCTCTCCCTATCTCTTTGTGATGCACTTCACACTTGGGCAGGTACATGGATTAGAGAGATATGGGACAAACTCAGACAATTGGGACTAGTTCAGTTTGGGAAACCTGGTCGGCATGGACAAGTTGGGCCGAAGAGTCTGTTTCCTTGCAGTATGAATCTATGATTCTCTACATCAGATAGAATTCTATCAGTCTGTTACTGTCTTGCTGCTTTAGATTAATGTCATTCTCACTATCTGTCACGTCTCCAAGGCTAGTATTATTGGCTATTTTTGAAATTTTATTCTGTAATCTAATAGCCACATCAGTTATACAGCTTTTTTTAAAAACAAAATAGCGGTCCCGGGGAAATTCATCATTTACTGTTCTCCAGTCTGAAAGTCAACATTTTCTCACTGCTTTCTGCATTTGCCCAAAATTTAATCCAAGGTGAGTGGCCATAATGTTGCTTGTTAATATTGCATAGCCATTTTGTTATGCACTGTACATAAGTGTCACTTTACCCAAGTTTTGCCTAGGATTTTATCTGTTTGTCGCCCTGAAAATTCAGGAAATGGGATATTAATCCAGTCGAACCAGTTCATTCACAGCGAGAGAGTACGATTGCAAGAAAGCCACTGGATGTCCACAGAGTTCTACGAAACCTTTTTGCTTCCCAGCAAAGCCCAAAATATTTCTGCTGCTGTTTAAACTGCTGATGGACACACGCTTATTGGACATTGGGTGAAAGGTTAAAAACCGGGTCAGACAGACCCGGCAGAAAGCAAACACTAGACCTAGGTTCTAAGGCATTGATGAAATATATAAGTGAGTAATCTCACATATGATCCTTTATAAAAATGAGTAAATGAGTTTGATATTGTGAAAATTGACTGAATGTATTTATTTGGTGGTCAATCGATGTCAAGAAGACAGAATTTGAACTTATGTAGTGCTTTTTATAACGTTGGGATGTTGCAAAGCATTTTACAGACACTGTACAAACTTAAATAGTTTTGAGCAATCCCTGTTGTAGACTGACATGGTAACCAAATCCTGCTCAACAAAGTACCTTAAAATCATGTTGGCCATAGATAGCGTGAATAGCCAAGGTCTTTTTCTCTTGGTAGGGCAGTACAAAACTAGAAGGCATAGTTTTAAGGTGACAGGCAAAAGGCTTGAAAAGAACCTGAGGGGCAACTTTTTCATACAGAGGGTGGTGCGTGTATGCAATGAGCTGCCAGAGGAAGTGGTGGAGGCTGGTACAATTACAACATTAAAAAGGCATCTGGATGGGGACATGAATAGGAAGGGTTTAGATGGATATGGACCAAATGCTGGCAAATGGGACTAGACTAATTTAGGATATCTGGTCGGTATGGACGAGTTAGACCGAAGGGTCTGTTTCCATTGCTGTATGGCTCTATGACTCTTGTTACATCAACCTCAATTTTGTGATAGTGTGGTCTTTTGCATCCACTCAAGGGGGTAGATGGGGTCTAGGTTTAATGTCTTGACTGAAGGACAGCACCTCTGGCAGTGTGGTACTGTCTCAGTAGCGCATTGGACTGTCAGCCTAGATTTTGTGCCTGATGTGAATTTGCAAGCTTGGGAACCTCTTGATACTACAGGATGAGAGCATTGGCTACAAAACTCACTACTTTCTCTAGCAAAGCTAAATTTTAAACATTGCATTTAACACATGATAGTGCTATTCCCCCCAAAACGTACCACATATTTTGGTTTGGAACTCAGAAAGGAGAGTTTGAATCATGCTGAAATTCTGCACAAAGAACACATGTTTCTCATGTGGCTCGCTCCCAATCAGCTGAAGTGTCTGCATATCGACTCTCCCTACACCTACGGCGAATATGAGAATTCCTGAGTCTCTTGCTTGAGCTGCTATCTCTGCCACCTTGTCCTGGGGTCTCCCATCCGTCACTATAATTGCCACGCGTGGCACGTTTCTGTCAAATGGCCTAGCCCCCTCCTGTGTGGAGAATGCCACCTTCATAGTATATTCAATGGCCAGCCCTGTCATGGTGCCAGTTGCCAGGTGCACCATCTCCTCGACTGCCCTCATCATGTCCTCCACCTTCTTGTAGGTTTTGAGGGAGAACACTCTTTCGACGGTGCTGCCGTAGAGGACGAGGCCCACTCTTGTCTTGGCCAGACCGATGTCCAGGAATTTGAGGATGTTTTTGATGAATTCCTTCACTTTCTCAAAGTCAGGAGGGAGTATACTCCGGGAACTGTCAATGATGAAGACTAAGTCTAAGGCCTTGCCAACGCATTGTTCCTCTGTAAAACAAAACACAGTATTTTACTTTCTAGAAAATGCAATGCAGTAGCCTCTGTCTTGGATAAGTACCACAGGAGCAGGCCATTCGGGCCCTTGAGAGTGTTCAGTCAATCAATGGCTAACCTAGAAGTCACCTCTATGATTTTTCTTTATTCTTCCACAGAATGTGCCATTACTGGCAAGCCCAACATTTGTCACAAATCCCTAATTACCTCTTGAAATGAATGACTTGCTAGGACATTTCAGAGGGTATTTAAGAGTCAACTACGTTGCTGTGGGTCTGGAAACACAGGTAGGCCAGACTAGGTAAGGATGGCAGATTTCCTTCCCTAGAGAACATTATTAAATCAGAAGTGTCTTTTTTGATTTAAGCAATAATTAATAGTTATCCTTACTAAGATTAGTTTTCAATTCCACACTGATCAACCAATTTAAATTTACCCTTTGTCCTCAGAGTATTGGCTTCAGGCCTCAACATTGTTAGTCCACAGTAACATTACCACCACACCACCATCCTCCCAGCCCCAGAACCCTTAATAACTTTGGATAATAAAAACCTTTCAATGTATTTTAAAATTGACAACAAATCTAGCATCAATTGCCATTTACGAAGAGAATTCCAAGTTTCCAAATATTTTTGATTTTATTCCTGCAAGTTTATTTTTTGATGTAAGTTCCTAGACCAAGATCCACGCCTCGTCTCCATATTCTATAGTTTCTCATGATCACCTCTCTTCTGTTTTTGCTAATATCTTAAAAATTTTAATCAAACTGTTCCATTTCAACATTCCAACCTTGGTTTCATTCAGTTTTTGTTTGGTATTGTCCTCCAAAGTGCAATAAAAATTTTATCATTGGGATTTCTTTCAATCCTTTCCTTCCTCAATATGAGGGATTTCAACCTCCATGTCACCTCATCATCTTCTTACTCCTCTGAGATTACTGGCCTCTGGTCCACCTGAAATGTCTTCCTCTGAGAAATGCCCAGCTCTTGTTCAAAGTCACCTTCTTCACAGAATCATCATAGAATCCCTACAGTGTGGAAGCAGGCCATTTGGTCTATCGAGTCTACACTGACCCTCTGAAGACCATCCCACCCACACCCATCCCTACCCCACCCTAACATTTCCCACCCTAGACACTATGGGCAATTTAGCATAGCCAATCCACCTAACCTGCACATCTTTGGACTGTGGGAGGAAACCGGAGCACCCAGAGGAACCCTACGCAGACACTGGGAGAATGTGCAAACTCCACACAGACAGTCGCCCGAGGGTGGGATCAAACCCGGGTCCCTGGCACTGAGAGGCAGCAGTGCTGATCTCACCGTCTGCTACTTGCAACTCCCATGGTTTCAATCACAGACAAGTTTAGCCCTGTTTACATCTATGTACCTTTAAGCATCTACAGCCCCCTTCTACATCTCCAAGTTTCCCTCTGTCTGTAGCAGCCTCTGGAATAAACGATCTAAAATTTATTCACAACTGCACTTTCCAGATCCCAACCATCTAGCCTTTGGCCTTCCATTTTCCATGATATTCCTCCAACAACTGAATAGCTCAAATACACTCTAACCTCTATGTCTGATGTTCCCATCTCCAGTGAAATGGTACTCTCTCTCTCCCTCTCTTTCTCTCTCTCATCCTGACTGTTCCCCTGGCCTGGTTCTCACCTCTGCTCTCGTAGAGAAAAAGGCGTAGGTTTGAAAGGACATGACAGACAGCCATTTAGACATCTTTCAGGAGATTTGGCTGGAGCATGTAAAACATCATCAGGTCCTGCTGTCATCTGGTAAAATCACTGACTATTCCAGAACCATGCTGATATACATTCCAGATCGTAACATATTCACTGTGCTGCCATTAGAGGCAAAAGCAAGAGGGCAAACAACAGTATAGATAGAGGATTGACTAACTAAGAGAATTGGGATAAAGTGGGCATTTTCAGGATGGCAACTTGTAAAACAATGGTATGCCACAGGGATCAGTGCTGGGCTACTATTATTTCCAATGATTTGGATGAGGATAGCTGAGTTTGCAAATGATGCAAAAATAGGTGGGAAGGTAAGTGGTGAGGATGACACAAAAAGTTTACTGAGGAAAATGGACAGGGTAAGTGAATGGATAAAAACGTGGCAGATGTAATGTACTGTGGGGATGGGAGAAGTAATACACTTTGGCAGGAAGAATAGAGGAGCTGAATATTATTTAAATGGAGTGAGACTGCACACACCTACAGCACAAAGTGATTTGGGAGTCCCCACCCATGAATCACAAATTGCATTTTCCTTCTTAACTGCCAAATGAACCTGCATGTTATCCTTTAGGGAATCCTGAACTAGGGCTCCAAGATCTCTTTCTGCTTCAGTTTCCTGAACCCTTTGCCGGATAAAAAAACGGTCCACGCCTCCATTCTTCCCACCAAAGTGCAGAACCTCACACTTTCCCACATTGTATTCCATTTGCTGCTGCTTTGCCCACTCTCTTAGCCTGTCCAAGTCCTTCTGCAGCCTCCCCATGACCTGTCCCTCTGCCTATCTTTGTGTCATTTGGATGAAGAGGCACCAGATTCAAAGCGGTAACTCTACTTTATTCCCACAGCTGCTGCCAGACCTGCTCAGCTTCTCCAGCAATTTCTGAACGCTAACATCGCAGTTATTTGCTTTATCTTTGTGTCATTAAGTTTCCCCTTAGCCTTGTCTAAGAGTAACAACCTCTCTGGTATCTCCACATTATGGGAATATCTCAGCTCTTGTATCTTTCCTCCTCGTGAATGTTTTGGGATCTTTTTCTATATGCAAGTGGTGTGAAAGAGAGATTGGTTGTTGCTGCTTCTTTAACTTGCTTTCAGTTTCTATACATGATGCTTTTTCTTTACTGAGATGTTTTAGTGTCAATTTCGGTGATTTGAAGGGTTACCAATTGTTTTGAACCAGCACTCACCGATATATTGCTGCACTGCGATTTCATCTCCTGTGCTTACTTTGGGTCGTTTCGCATGCAGTGTTTTTCTGGCCAGCACAACATTCTCAACCAGCACAACTTCCAAAAGAAGCAGGAGGAAGATATTTTGAGGAGTCGCCTTCATATCTGAGGAGTTATAAGAACAGAAGAACATTAAGAATAGGCACAGAAATCAGCCATTATCACCACCTGAGCTTGTTCACTAACACCAGCGCTCAACTTCATCAGCCTCAGTTAAGTCATAGAGTGTTCCCTATTTTCCCTAATTCCCAAAGTGCTCACCAATCCATTACTGTCAATGCTGAACACTGAGATTCCACAGCCCTCTGAGGTACAGAATTCCAAAGGTTTGCCGCTCTCTGAGTGAAGAAATTCCTCCTCATTTCAGTCCCAGATGGTCAATCTCTTAACCTGTGGTAATGCCCCCAGTTTCTAGACTCTCCAACCAGTGGGGAAACATACTTCACCATCAATTCTACCAAGCCCTTACAGAATCTTATACATGTCAATGAGATTACCTCCCATCCTCCTAACTCAAGAGAGTATGGGATAACAAGGTGTAGAGCTGGATGAACACAGCAGGCCAAGCAGCATCATAGGAGCAGGAAAACTTGACGTTTCGGGCCCAGACCCTTCATCAGAAATGGGGGAGGGGAAGAGGGTTCTGAAATAAATAGGGAGAGAGGGGGAGGTGGATAGAGGAGAGGATAGGTGGAGAGGAGGCAGACAAGTCGAAAAGGCGGGGATGGAGCCAGTAAAGGTGAGTGTAGGTGGGGGGGTAAGGAGGAGATAGGTCAGTCCAGGGAGGACGGACAGGTCAAAGGGGCAGGATGATGTTAGTAGATAGGAGATGGGGGTGGGGCTTGAGGTGGGAGGAGGGGATAGGTGAGAGGAAAAACAGGTTAGGGAGATGGAGATGAGCTGGGCTGGTTTTGGGATGCGGTTGGGGGAGGGGAGATTTTGAAGCTTGTGAAATCCACATTGATGCCATTGGGCTGCAGGGTTCCCAGGCTGAATATGATTTGCTGTTCCTGCAGCCTTCGGGTGGCATCACTGTGGCATTGCAGGAGGCCCAGGATGGACATGTCGTCTGAGGAATTTGAGGGGGAGTTGAAATGGTTCGCGACTGCGAGGTGAAGTTGTTTGTTGCGAACTGAGCGCAGGTGTTGTGCAAAGCGGTCCCCAAGCCTCCGCTTGGTTTCCCCGAAGTAGAAGAAGCCACAACGGGTACAGCGGATGCAGTATACCACATTGGCAGATGTGCAGGTGAACCTCTGCCTGATGTGGAAAGTCTTCTTGGGGCCTGGGATTGGGGTGAGGGAGGAGGTTTCTTTTCCTTGACCTTGGGAACCCATAAGCCATGAATTGAACAAAAATGGACTTTGTCTTTTTTTTAATATATGATTTCTGTGATGAATATAAGCACCAGAGTACAGCAACTTAAATACTTTTCACTGTCTTTTTTGCAAACTTTTTGCAATCAATTACCATTCAATTTTCTATTTTGTTATGACACGGAGACAAAAGAAACAACTAAACTGGCCAGATTGCTTCAGTGGGTTTCACAACATATTGATCCACAGGCATGGACGATGGTTCCCTGACAGAGGCATTAATTGAACATCCAAGAGTTGCTCTTGGGAGGTTAAGCAAGGAGCTTTCAAATCTTCATGCTATGGCATCAACAGCCAGATTCATCCTCATAGAAAACATTGTCCAAAGCCCCATTCAAACTCTGTTCTCTCCCTGACAGACTGATTGTCTCCTCCATTTACCAGTCAATATTTACCATCTATTTGAGCATAAGGTATCTTCCAGACTTGCTGGAACCAATTCCCAAGTTCTGGCCTCATTAATAGACAGCTCCAGCTATCTACTTATACTAGTCTTACCTGGTGATGAAGCATCTGCAGGACCTTTTGATCAGGAATCAATATGCAAGTAACTTCCAGGCCTGGCCTGAAGTGAAGAAAAGCTTGTTTATCTATGATTTTATAGTCTTTTTTTCTTTTTTACACAAGCTGTTACCCATAGTCCTAAAGTCATTGTTAGCTCACAATTCCCAGGTCACAGCTCCAAACCAAAATTGATAAGAGTGAAATAAAAACAATGAAAGTCAACAAGGGCTTTAACAAGATCCAGACTGCCCAGTCCCTGCTCATACATGGTAGCTTTCAGGAGTAATGCTTTGTTGCAGGTCAGATCTTCATTCAACAGAAGGATGATTTTACTGAAATATGCAAGGTTTTGAGGGAGTGTGACGGAGTAGATGTTGAGAAGATGTTTCCACCAGCTGGGGAGTCAATTATAGAGTCTAGGTTACTGGAACAGGATATAGATATGTTTTGGAAGTATTCGGGATTTGTCATCTATGAAGAGCTACCATGAAAGAGGAGTTGAGGCCTATCAACCATGGTCTTGTTGAATGGCAGGGCAGGCTTGAAAGCCTGAATGGCCTACTCCTGCTCCTATTTCCTATGTTCACTTCTAAGGCTAGTCTGTCCTTTCCTAAGAAAGGAGATCAGAATTGTAAGCGGTACTTCAGGTGTGCTCTCACCTTAATTGCAGCAAGTCTTCTCTATCTTTAGACTCTGCCCTCCTTGTCTTAAAGGCTAAAATTTACCTTCCTCACTGTTTGCTGTACCTGACAAAAAACAATAGTACAGGAAGTAGAAGATTACAATCTTGGTGAATATATAGTGATGCTGAAAAGAGAGACACGTGGCTGAAAAATTCCATTTAGCTGTCATCCATAGAGTTCTATTCCAGGAATGGAAGGGAGTGAATGGGTTAGAGACAATGCAGAAAACGTTCATGAGAGTGGTTCAAGGGATGAGGGACTTTAGATACAAGGAAAGATCAGGGAATCTGGTTGGGAATGCTCTCCTTAGAGGAAGGGAAGGTAGACAGAAGATTTCCTTTATTCTTACATGGAATGTGGATGTCACCAACAAGTTTAGCATTTCTCACCCATCCCTAATTGCCTGGAAGTGGTTGAGACTCAGCTGCATCTTCTGTGGGTCTAGAGTCACTGTTGGCCAGACCAGGTAAAGATGGCAGATTTCCTTCCCTAAAGGGGAATGAGTGAACCAGACAGGAAAGTTTTGTTTAACAGAAATCACTGAAATTTATCATGGTCATCATTACCATTAATGTCCAGTGACATTAGCGTGATGTCATTATCTCCATGAATGATCTGGATAGATAGATAAAGAGAAATAGTTACCCATTGGCAAAAGGGTCGAGAACTGGAGAACTTGCATTCAAAGTGATTAGAAAAAAATATCAAAGCAAGATGAGGAAAAAGCTTTTTTAACACAAAGGGTGGTGAGTGCCTGGAACGCACTGCCAGAGGAGGTGGTGGAAGCTGACACAATAGCAGCGTTCAAGAAAAACCTGAACGAATACATGAATAGGAAGGGAATAGCGGGATATGGATCCTGTAAGTAAAGACAGTTTTAGTATGGAAGCGTAAACTGTGTCAGTACAGGCTTGGAGGGCCGAAGGGCATGTTCCTGTTGCTCTATTGTTCTTTGTTCTTCATACACAGTGAGTTGTTGGCATTCGGAATGTACTGCCTGAGAATCTGGTGGAGTAATTCATTGTTGCTTTCAAAAGAAAATTGAACAAGCATCTAGAAACAACTGTGGAGAGACGTGGGGAATGTGTCTAAGTAAGTTTTTGAGAGGGTCAAACCCCATCATTCAATAATCGACCTGCTGTATAATGTCAGCTATTTCTGTTGATAGTATGATAACTAAGAATGCTGCTTCGATTCAGTTCCCAAACATTTAATTTGAACACATTTGTAGTCCCATGTGATAAATACACAGTGGTAGAATTCTGTCAGTTTCGGTATATTTATTTAAGGTTTCTTTTATACAATCATGGGATAAGGCCATCTATCCATAATTATCTTTGAGAATATAGAGTGTGAGTCGCCTTCTTGAATGCAAATGAATGATTTGTCAGGCCATTTTTGATGGTGGTTACTATGGTGATTGTAATGAGATCAGCCAGGTGGACCTCATAGAATAGGAGTTATCTGATTGGGGTGTTAACCTGGTCCCATAAGGGAGCCCTGGCTGACAGATATAAACAGGTGTGTCAGAGGTTCTAACCCACTCAGAGATAGTAAGAACTGCTGATGCTGGAGTCAGAGATAACATAGTTTGGAGCTGGAGGAACACAGCAGGACAGGCAGCATCAGAGGAGCAGGAAAGTTGAAGTTTCGGGCTGGGACTCTTCTGTTCGCTCTGAGAGCTGGCTCTGAGGGAGCTGGATCAGTGTCAAGGACTCTCCACATATAAATAAAGGGGAACTTTATGATGGGATACCAGCATCTGTGGAGTTATTTCAGCTACAAGTCAACTACATTTCTGTGAATCTAGAATCGCAAGTAGGCCAGACCAGGTAAAGTTGGCAGATTTCCTTCCCTGAAGGGATTAGTGAAACAAGTCTGATGTTATAACAAACCATTTGTTTCATGGTCAATGTTGCTGATGTGTTTTGTTTAAATCCACATTTATTTAATGCTTTGAATTAGAGGTGATGACTAGAATATTAATCCAGAGAGCCTGGCATTGTTCTGGGAACCTGGGTTTGAACCCTGCCATGGCAGATAGTGGAAGTTGATTTCTATAAATATTTGGAGCCCAATAATGACCATGAAACCATTGTCAATTGTCAGGAAAAACCCATTAGGTTCATTAATGTCATTTAGGGAAGGAAACTACCTTCCTTAACTGTTCCGGCCTACACGTAACTCCGGACCCACACCAATGTTGTTGACAATTCCCAGCCGTCTGGACAATGACGGATGGGTAATAAATGCTGGCCTAGCCATTGAAGTCCACATCCTGGGAATGAATAAAAGAAAAGTCTCCTATCTCCCAATCATTAATCCAGACCTCTAGATTACTGGCCTTGTGACATTAGCGACATTGTCACCCTAACTCCCACACCATAGCTCCTTATTCATATCCCTTGGCTTCAAAATCATTGTCTTTTGGTATCCTTCCTCCAACTTAAATGATGCCGGGGTGACGTACCACCAACATGGGCAACACATCTTTGTCAAACCTAACATACTCTACCCAGAGGCTGATGGGAATCTGGAACACACTGTCTGTAAGGCTGGTAGAAATCCTCATAAGCATTTCAATGTATATAGTTCTACCTTTGTGATACCAAGGCGTACAAGGCTATGGGCCAAGTGCTGGAAAACAGGATTGGAATGGTTAGGTGGTTGTTTTTGACAACACAACGGATAAAGGTTTTTCTGGAACAAAAACAAAGTTGCTGGAAAAGATCAGCAAGTCTGGCAGCGTCAGTGGAGGAGAAAACAGAGTTAACATTTCGGGTCTGGTGACCCTTCCTCAGAACGCAAATGTTTTTCTGTGCTGTAGACCTCTGTGACTGGGCTAATGCAGCAACACTGGGGTTTGAAGTACTCTGCAGCATCACAAGCTTGTGGTGCACTGACACTGCCTAATCATTGAACATGGCCAGGATTTCAGCTGCTTGTCTCTTGTCACCGCAATGTTTCTGGGAGTGGGTGTGAGAGGAGTATCGAGGGAGCAATACACTTTGCACTACATTCCTGCACAGCAGACCACAGAATGTGTACCATGCTGGCCAAAAAATCATTTAGTATCCATTGCCAACAATTACATAACTCACCTTACTACAGCACACATAAGATCTCAAGACTTAGGAGCAAAAGTTGGTAATTCTGCCCATCGAGTCTGCTCTAACATTCATTGAGATCATGGTTGATCTGATAATCCCCTATTCCACGTTCCTGCCCTCTTCCCATTACCCTTGATTCCCTCACTGTTTAAAATTATGTCTGTCTCAGCCTTGGATATGCTTAATGACACAGCCTTGACAGACCTCTGTGGCAGAGAATTTCACAGATTCACCCCATTCTGAGAGAAGAAATTTCTCCTCATCTCTACCTGAAACTTGTGACTCCTTATTCTAAGATTATGTCCCCTGGTCCTAGACTTTCCCACAAGGGGAACCAACCTTACCACATCTACCCTCTCATTCTTCTATATTCCAATGAATAAAGGTCAATCCCCTCAACCTCTCCTCATAAGACAGTGAACCTTCTCTGGACTGCCTCCAATACCTTAGATAAGGGACCCAAAACTGTTCACAGTATTCCAGCTGTGGCCTGACTAGTGCCTTGTAGAGATTCGGTGAAACGTCCCTCATGCCCTGGAGGATTTTAAAAACCTAGGAATCTTTAGCAGAGTTGCTAAATGCAATGAGGCCATTTAGCACATTGTGCCTGTGCCAGCTTTTCAAAAGAGCAGACCAATTAAATCCACTTGCCCCAGAACCCTGCAAGGATTTATTCAGTTCTTATTATGATTAATCAGTTTCCACTGCCACTTTACTGCAGATCACAACACCCTGTTTTGGACATAAATTCTCCACAGTGCCCCGCTTGTTAATTTCCAAATGATCTTAAATGATTAGGTATTAAACTTTCAACTATTCCACCAAGTAGAATTCCAAACAATCACTGGGTAATCCCTAGGGAAACAGATCCACAAATCCATGTCACTGGAGATCACTTGATCATTTATTCACGTGAACTCTGACCTGGCCAAGCATTTATAAGTTCCCATTTATTTAAACCATAATTCGAACAGTTGTTTCTGTAAGCTGACCCGACATGAATAAAGAAATAGTTGACTTTTTATTGTATCAGAATCCTGCAACATAGCCCCTCACCCAGTATGCAGTGGGCTCATTGGAGAGAGGGTTTGAAATTGCCCAGAATTTAACTCAACGGAATTGAAGATCGCATCTGATTCTGCTGCAGCAAAGCGAATCTAGGAACCCAGAAAATAGATTTCTTTGAAAAACAAAGCCTCAAAATTTAAAGACGGTGTGAAAAAGTCTAGCCTTTCATTGGAAACAATGTGGAAATATTTCAGGAGGATAAACAGCTTTTTTGAACAGAACATTATAGCTTCCCCCTAACAACCATCCAGCCAACATTTATTGTTTGATCTGAAAAGAAAGGGCAAATATCTAATTTCTTACCTGCTGTAGTGTAAATCTCTCCAGACCTCGGAACCCAGTTGCACCCTGGATCAAGAGCTGGTGTTGCTACTCTGTACTGAAACTACACTGAAAATGGAAGCTTTGTCCAATGATACTGCAGCACTCAGTTCTTTCGAATGAGGCAGGCAAATTTCCAGATGGGAAAAGCATTTATTAAAATTCTCGTTGTGTTTGTGGAGCCGTCTATTCCATTGGGGAAAAGCATGGTCGCTTTTTTTTTGAGATGGAGGGTGGAGATTCATATTGCTAAAGTAGACTATTCCAGCCCATTCGCACACTGCCAGGACCAATGAGAGCCAATGTTATGATTTCCATTAATGCTAGAGAAAGGAATAACAGACAGTATGGGAATAACAAGCTCCACAAATTGCTACCAATTGCTAGAAGGAAGGTTTTCGAAATTAAAGCTAATTAGTTGAGAGCAAAGAAGAAAGCAGAAGGTCAACATGAGCAGGGAGATGCAGAAAATGAAAATTGTCACGTTTCATTGGCATAATGCACCAGAAATCCAAGCTCCGCTATTCCCGGAGTTGTCACAAAATGTAAAGGTTTTATTAAAAATAAATATATTCTAGCAACTGGTAAACGATAGTGAGCCCTTGACAGATAGATCTGCTGGTTAAAACTCTCACCTCCTTACTATCTCCCCCTACAAACGCATACAGACAGACCTGAGCAGACACCAGAAAACATTGGTGCTATGGATGGGGGAAAAGACTGGGAAGGCAGTCCAGTGGTCCCTCTTCACAGGATTTGCTGAAATGATTCTTTTGGCTTGTCAGGATTTGCTGATGGTCAATTTCTCTCTAGTGCAAGTGTTTTCCTTACATCTTTACAGCTGGCACACAGCAACTGGTCCCTAAATTATAAAATCTATGACTTATTTGTTGAAAGCAACAGCTTAGAGCAGGTGAGGGAAAATGGCTTTCGTCAGTCTTTAGAGATAATAGGTACTGCAGATGCTGGAGAATCCGAGATAACAAGGTGTGGAGCTGGATGAACACAGCAGGCCAAGCAGCATCAGAGGAGCAGGAGAGCTTGACGTTTCGGGCCTAGACCCTTCATCAGTCTTTAGTTGTTTTTCTACGGCAGGAAAAAGGACACCACCTCCCCTTCTGGATGGATTTAGTTTTATCATTCACAGCAAAAATGTATTCATCTGCCTAGGGGCCAATTGTGTGGTTATCGGCAGGCAGAAATCCTTTGTCATCAATAACTGATCACCATTCCACAGGCCAATCAGCTACCTGTTGCTGACCAAATCTCACTTATTAATGCTCCCTGGCGCCGTTTGCCAGCAACTGGTATATTTCTACTGGTTGATCAAACAACACTATAAGCGGCACTTACAATAAAATTGTCTTTAAAAGGTGCAGATGTCCCTTCCACAATCCTCAGTTATTAAAACAATTCTTTTGTCCTATTTCAGTCCACAATCAAAAAGACAGGTAAAGAAAGGGTAGAGTCTTCACATACCTCCAGCCTTATAAGATAAAACATTAGACAGAAACAGTACATAGGGATTTAACTCTGTAGGGATATAGTTGCATAAAGAAAAAGCCTGTACAAATCAAGAATAGAGATTTTTAAGGCAGTGGAGGAAACAGGACAAAGACACTGAGGACAACAGAGTAGAAATTGAGCAAAAGGTAGTAGCTTGTAAGCCAAAAGGAAAATATTGAAGAAAATAAGCAAGAAGGCTTGCATTTATGTAGCACCTTCAGGATCTCAGGACAGCCCAAAGAGTTTGACAGAACACATGTACTTTTGTTGTTTCGTCAGTATTTTAATAAAGGACACGTGACAACCAATTGCTTCACAACAAAGTCCCACAAACACCAATAAGATGAAACACCATTTTAAATATGTGCTTCATCACTGGATATGTGGTAGACCACAAAACACAAGAAACACATCCATTCATTCCCTTAGCATTGTGTAAACCTTTAACTTCCTCCAACATTTTACAGTCGGTACCGTGCACCTGCCATTATCTAATCTGTTCCAGCAATGTGAACAGCCCTGAAATTAAACAGTTGAAATAAAAGACTCCACCTGAATAGTCTCATATTTTGAGTTATAAACTTTTCAATGTAGGCCAGTGCACTGTGATTAATGTTTCCTTGTCAGAGGCCTTTTCCTAACCAACCTGCTCTGAGGTGACATGACATACCTCTGGGGCAGGTGGGACTTGAACCTGAGAGTAAGAACTCAGCAACCCCAACTAGAAAGGAATATCGTTTATTGTCGATCACCAAATAGAAGCACTGCTTATGGTGTACAAAGGCTAGTCCCAACCTGGGACATAATGACCTGTCAATCTGTTTCTCAGTGGAGATAACAAGGTGTAGAGCTGGATGAACACAGCAGGCCAAGCAGCATCAGAGGAGCAGGAAAGCTGACGTTTCGGGCTTAGACCCTTCTTCTGAAAATGATTTTCTGAAGAAGGGTCTAGGCCTGAAATATCAGCTTTCCTGCCCCTCTGATGCTGCTTGGCCTGCTGTGTTCATCCAGCTCTACACCTTGTTATCTCAGATTCTCCAGCATCTGCAGTTCCTACTATCTCTGTTTCTCAGTGGGTTGGGCAATAACTATTGGCTAGGATACCAGGGACAGATCCCTTCCTCTTCATCCAATAACACCAGAGCAGACAGACTCTTGGTTTCACATTTCATTTGAAAGGTAGCACCTTCGACAATGCAGCCCTTTATAGCACACCGAGAACATTAGTCTAGATATTATTCTTAAGGTTCAGGAGTAGAATTTGAACACACAATCTCCTGACTGTCACAGCCAATGATTATGCATAGCTTTATTTTTAATTCATTGATGGATGTGGTTGTTGTTGGCTGGGCCAGCGTTTATTGCCCGTCCCGAGATGTCCTTGAGAAGGTGCTGGGGTCTCCTTTCTTGAATCATGGCAGTCCATGTGCTGTAGGTAGACCCACATTGACAATGGGGAGGGAATTCCAGGATTTTGATTTTGACCCAGTGACACTGAAGGAATGGCTGTGATTTATTTCCAAGTCAGGATGGAGGGTGGCTTGGAGGAGAACTTGGTCATGGGTTTGGAAGGTGCTGTCTGAGGAAATTTGGTGAATTTCTGCAGTGCATCTTGTATATGGTACACACTGCTGCTACTGAGCGTCGGTGGTGGGGGGAGTGGATGCTTGTAAATGTAGCGCCAATCAAGCGGCTGCTTTGTCCTGAATAGTGTTGAGCTTCTTGAGTGTTGTTGGAGCTGCACCCATCCAGGCAAGTGGGGAGTATTCCATCACACTCCTGACTTGTTCCTTGTTCGGGAGTGAGGAGGTAGTTGGTCACCATAGGCTTCTATGATGAAGGAAGCTGCAATGAAGCCAAATGCTTTGGGCTGAATGAGGTGACTCTTGATCAGAAGTTGGAGAAACAGCATTGGAAAATTGAACTTGTGTAATTGCCAAACACCTCTCTCCCAAATAAGCCGCAGGGCAATGTGTCAAGTAATTAATTTTTCCATTTATTCTCTGGAGAAAGCTAATGCTTTCAGTATTTCTTGTATTTTTGTAACTTTGTGGAAAAGATGCTATTTGCCAAATATTTCATTTCCATTCTGAGATTTCACCTTTTAAATGTAGATTCATTTGGCAAAACACACTGGTAATTTAGTTCAGGAATTCTGAATGGAAAATGGGTTATTTGTCTGATGTTAACTTCCACATGCTAATCCCAACATATACAATGGAGGGTAGATCTTCCACAGACTTTGGTATTGACGAAAAAGATGGGTATGGTTTGCAAGCTTAGGAGGAAGTTCAATGAATCATTTTGTAATATGCCTCCATGAATTGTGAGTGTCACTGACAAGTTTCATTCCGAATTGCTCCAAAGAAGGTGGTGGTAGGCTGCCTTCATGGACCACGGCAGGTCACATGCTTTAGTAGACCCACAGTAAGACTATAAAACCATGGGATAGAGGGGCAGGGTTAGGCCATTCAGCCCATCAGGATTTCTCCTCCATTCACTCATGGCTGATATGTTTCTCAACCCCATCGTCCTGCCTTCTCCCCATAACCCTTGACCTCCTTACTAATCAGGGACCTATCTATCAAAATGACTTCGCCTCTGCAGCAATGAATTCCACAGAGTTACCACCATCTGGCGGAAGAAATTCCTCCTCATCTCAGTTCTAAAATGTTGTCCCTTCACTCTGAGGCTGTGCCCCTGGGTCCTAATTTCTCCTTCTAGTGGAAACACCATTTCCTTGTCCACTCTATCCAGGCCTCTCAGTGTTTTGTAAGTTTCAATCAGATTTCTCCCCATTCTTCTAAACTCCATCAAGTACAGACCCAGAGTCCTCAACTGCTCCTCATATGACAAGCCCTTCGTCCCTGGGATCATTCTCGTGGACCTCCTCTGGACCCCTCCTTTGCTAGCACTTTCCTCCTTAGATATGGGACCCAAAGCTGCTCACAATATTCCAAATGCAGTCTGCCCAGAGCCTTATTCAGCCTCGGCAATACATCCTTGCTGTTGTATTTTAGCCCACTTGAAATGAATACTAACTACTAGCTAACCAAATAAATACTATTGAATTTGCATTCCTGAATGCCAACTGAACCTGCATTTAGCCTTAAGAGAATCCTGAACTAAATCTCTTTGTGCTTCAGATTTCCAAAGCCCTTCACTGTTTAGAAAATACATCTCCATTCTTCGTAACAAAGTGCATAACCTTACACTTTCCCATATTGTGTTCTATCTGCCACTTCTTTGCCCGCTATCCTAGCTTGTCCAAGTCCTTTTACATCCTCCCTGCTTCCTGAACATTACCTGTCCATCCAGCCATCTTTGTGTCATCTGCAAACTTAGAAATAATGCCCTCAGTTCTTTTGTTTATATCATTAATGTATAACATGAATAGTTGTGGTCCCAGCGCTGACCCCTGTGGAATTTCACTAGTCACTGGCTGCCAACATGAAAAAGATCACTTTACTCCCATTCTCTGCCTCCTGTCAGTCAGCCAATCCTCTATCCTTGTCCCTAACACCATGGGCACTTTTATTATTTACCGGCCTCCTGTGCAGCACTTTGTCAAAGGCCTTCTGGAAATACAACTTGATCACATCCACTGGCTTTCCTTTATCTAACTTGATACCAGAGAGGGAATTCTAGGATTTTGACCCAGCAACGCTGAAGGAACGGCGATATATTTTGAGGTCAGGATGGTGAGTGGCTTAGAAAGAAACTTCTAGGGGCTGGTGTTCCCATGTATCTGCTGCCCTTGTCCTTCTCCATAGCAATGCTTGTGGGTTTGGAAGATGTTATTTGGGGAGTAATGGTGAATTTCTGCAGTGCATCTTGTTAATAGTGCACACTGCTGCTACTGAGTGTCGATGGTGGAGGGAGTGGGTGCTTGTGGATGTGGTGTCAATCAAGGGGACTACTTTGACCTGGATGGTGTCAACCTTCTTGAGTGTTGTTGGAGCTGCACCCATCCAGGCAAGTGGGGAATATCCCATCACACGTCTTTTGCCTTGTGGATGGTGAACAGGCTTTGGGCAGTCAGGAAGTGAGTTACGCACTACAAGATTCCTACCCTCCAACCAGCTCTTATAGCCATTGTGTTTATATGGATAGTCCAGCTCAGTTCCCAGATAATGATAACCCCCAAGATGTTAACAGTGGGACATTCTGTGATGGTAATGCCATTGAATATTGAAGGTGAATGTTAGATTCTCTTGCGTTGAAGATAATATTTGTCTGCCACTTGTATGGCACAAGTGTTACTTAAAACTTGTCAACCCAAAACTGGGTATTGAGCAGCACTTTCTGCTTACAGATAGGGACTGCTTCAGTACCTGAGGAGCAGAAAACAGTGCCAAAAAGTATGCAATCATCAACGAATGTTCCAACTTTTGACTTTCTTTCGTCTTTCACGGCATGTGGGTGACACTGTGGTATTTATTGCTCATCCCCAAATTGAAGAAAGTGGAGGGAAGGTCATTAATGAAGCAGCTGAAGATGTTTGGGCCCAGCAAACTGTCCTGAGGACATCCTGCAGAGATATCCTGATATCTCTGAGATGATAGACCTCCAACAACCACAACCCCCTTTGTGCCAGTTTGACACCAACCAGTAGCTCTATGTGTGATGGCGAGAATCAAATTCAACCTAGCGTGGGGTGAGTTATTGACCAGAGCTAAAAACTAATCACTTTGCCCTATATGTCATGTTATCCTTGCACAAGGATATTTATCAACATCAAGCTTACACATTAACAAATTCAGCACTAACTTTATTTACAAATTTGCTGCTGGCACTACCGTGATCTGAAACAATGATGATACAGAGTACAAGAAAGAGATAGAGAGCTAACTGCATAGTGTAAAGACAACAATCTCTCCCTCAATTGACTACATGGGCATTAGTCAAGACTTTGACAGGGTTTTGCATGGTATATTGGTTAGTAAAGTAAGATCACATGGGAGTCAGGGAGAGCTTGCCAACTGCATACAAAATTGGTTTAATTGTAGGAGACAGAGGGTGATAGCGGAGGATTGTCTTTCGGACTGGAGGCCTATGACCAGCAGTGTTCCACAGGGATCAATGCTGGGATCACTGTCATTTGTCATTTATATAAGTGATTTGGACGAGAATTTAGGAGGCATGGTGTTAGTAAGTTTGCAGATGACACCAAAATTGATGGGTTTTTTTAATTCATTCACAGGATGAGGGCATCGCTGGCCAGGCAGCATTTATTGCCCATCCCTAATTGCCCAGAGGGCAGTTAAGAGTCAACCACATTGCTGTGGGTCTGGAGTCACATGCAGGCCAGACCAGGTAAGGATGGCAGTTTCCTTCCCTAAAGGACATTAATATAGAGATTGGTGGAGAATGTTATCTAAGAGTACAAGAGAACTTGGCCTATTGGGCCAACAGGCTAGGGATTGGCAGATGGATCTTAATTTGGATAAACCTGAGGTATTGTAAGGTGGTAAGACAAACCAGGGCAAGACTTAGATAGCAAGGTGTAGAGCTGGATGAACACAGCAGGCCAAGCAGCATCAGAGGAGCAGGAAGGCTGACGTTTCGGGCCTAGACCCTTCTTCAGAAATGGGGGAGGGGAAGGGAGTTCTGAAATAAATAGGGAGAGAGGGGGAGGTGGATAGAAGATGGATAGAGGAGAAGAAATTTGGAGAGGAGACAGACAGGTCAAAGAATCGGGGATGGAGCCAGTAAAGGTGAGTGTAGGTGGGGAGTTAGGGAGGAGATAGGTCAGTCCAGGGAGGAAGGACAGGTCAAGGGGGCGGGATGAGGTTAGTAAGTAGGAGATGGGGGTGGGACTTGAGGTGGGAGGAGGGGGTAGGTGGGAGGAAAGACAGGTTAGGGAGGCGGGGACTAGCTGGGCTGGTTTTGGCATGCAGTAGCCGGGGGAGGGGAGGGGGGGGTGAAGATTTTGAAGCTTGTGAAGTCCACATTGGTACCATTGGGCTGCAGGGTTCCCAAGCGGAATATAAGTTGCTGTTCCTGCAACCTTCGGGTGGCATCATTGTGGCATTGCAGGAGGCCCAGGATGGACATGCCGTCTGAGGAATGGGACGGGGAGTTGAAATGGTTCACGACTGGGAGGTGCAGTTGTTCAGTGCGAACAGAGTGTAGGTGTTCTGCAAAGACTTATACAGTTAATGGCAGGGCCCTGGGGAGTGTTGTCGAATAGAGAGATCTAGGGGTTCAGGTACATGGTTCTTTGAAAGTAGCATCACAGCTAGACAGGGTGGTTAAGAAGGCATCTAGCACGCTTGCCTTCATTGCTCAGACCATTGAGTATAGGAGTTGGGTCGCCATGTTGAGTTTGTACAGGATATTGGTGAGGCCACTTTTGGAGTACTGTGTACAGTTCTGATCGCCCTGTTGTTGGAAGGATATTATTAAATTGGAGAGGGTTCAGAAAATAATTACCAGGATGTTGCTGGGACTGGAAAGTTTGTGTTATAAGAACATGCTGGATAGGCAGGGACTTTTTACCCTGGAGATTAGGAGGTTGAAGGTGACCTTATACAAGTTTATAAAATCACGAGGGGTATAGATAAGATGAATAGCAAAGGTCTTTTCCGCAGGGTAGGGAATCCAAAACCAGAGGGCGTAGGTTTAAGGTGAGAGGGGAAAGATTTAAAAGAGCCCTGAGGGGCAACTTTTTCTCACAGAAGGTGGTGCACATATGGAATGAGCTATCAGAGAATGTGGTGGAGGCTGGTACAATTGCAATATTTAAAAGACATTTAGATATGGATAGGAAAGGTTTAGAGAGATATAGGCTGAACGTAGGCAAGTTGGATTAGTTTAGATTGGGAAACCTGGTCAGCATGGACGGGTTGGACTGAAGGGTCTGTTTCTGTGCTCAGTGACTCTATGACTCTTTGTGTCAAACTGTCTGTCTTTTGTGCAATTATGTGGTGTGCATTTGGCTAATGTGGTGCCACTATTTAAGAAAGGTGGTAAGGAAAAGGCAGGGAATTTTGGATCAGTGAGTGTGCATTTGAATTAAAAGGAGTATTATTTAATTTTAATAGTGGAAGCTTAGTAATTAATCATCTACCTTCTTCGCCATTTTGTTGAAATGTGAGTGTTTATAGTAAATAGAGTTAATTTTACTGTTTATGATGAAACATTGTGAATTACCTTTGGTTCTAAATTGCTGTCGATCAGTCAGATCAATGGAGTTTCATGGTTTAATTACATTCATACACATTTGTCACAGCTTGTGGAACAGTGGGAATCAGTAATCAGCTCCATCTTCCCAACTGGGTCAGGATAAGAATGAGGCTGTTTGTTCCATCCTGCTGTGTCGGCATGTTGGTGGAGTTAACTCAGTCGTTGATCTTCCTCGCTGGTTTATTCCATAATCAAAACAGAAGGTTTATTTCATAGAAAGAGTCCATTTGGCCAACGACCTCTGCACTACTCAGAAAATGAGTCTCCCTCCCCAATCCCACTTCCCAGTATTTTATCCGGAGACCTGCATGTTACTTCAGTTGAGATGTAAATCTCGGCAACTTTTAAAGGATTTTAAAGGATTGGGAAGCCTACAAAAACTAGCAGGGAATAACTGACAAAGCAATAAGGGTGGAGATGATGATGTAATGCAAAAGAAGATTGTAAGAATTATTTTAGACATTTAAACTAAAAGAGAGAGGCAAGTGTGGACATTGGTCCATTGGAAAATGAGGCCGGAGAAGCAGTAATGGGGAACAAAGAAATGGAGAAAGAAGTGAACAGACACTTAAATTCGTAGAGACATAGAGATGTACGGCACAGAAACAGACCCTTCGCTCCATCTCATCTATGCCGACCAGATATCCCAAATTAATCTAGTCCCATTTGCCACCATTTGCTCCATATTCCTCTAAACCCTTCCTATTCATACACCCATCCAGATGCCTTTTAAATGTTGTAATTGTACCAGCCTCCATCACTTCCTCTGGCAGCTCGTTCCATACACGCACCACCCTCTGTGTGAAAAAGTTGCCCCTTAGGTCCCTTTTAAATCATTCCCCTCTCACCTTAAACCTATGCCCCTCTAGTTTTGGACTCCCCCACCCTGACGAAAAGACCTTGTCTATTTGCCCTATCCATGTCCCTCATGATTTTATAAACCTCTATAAGGTCGCCCCTCAGCCTCTGATCCTCCAGAGAAAATAGTCCCAGCCTATTCAGCCTCTCCCTATGTGTCGAATCCTTCAAAACTGGCAACATCCTTGTAAATCTTTTCTGAACCCTTTCAAGTTTCACAACTTCTTTCCTATAGCAGGGAGACCAGAATTGATCGCAGTATTCCAACAGTACTGTAACCAAAGTCCTCTACTGCTGCAACATGACCTCCCAACTCCTGTACTCAATGCACTAACCAATAAAGGCAAGCGTACCAAACACCTGCTTCACTATCCTGTCCACCTGCGACTCCACTTTCAAGGAACTATGAACCTTCACTCCAAGCTCTCTTTGTTCAGCAACACTCCCCAAGAGCTTACCATTAAGTGTATAAGTCCTGCCCTGATTGGCCTTACCAAAATGCAGTGCCTCACATTGATCTAAATTAAACTTCATCTGCCACGCCTTGGCCCATTGGCCCATCTAATCAAGATCCCGTTGTACTCTGAGATAACCTTCTTTGCCGTCCACTACGTCTCCAATTTTGGTGTCATCTGCAAACTTACTAATCATCCCTTCTTTAGTCACATCCAAATCATTTATATAAATGACAAAAAGCAGCGGGACCCAGCACTGATCCTTGTGGCACACCACTGGTCATGGGCCTCCAGTCTAAAAAGCAACTCTCCACCACCACCCTCTGCCTTCTATCTTTAGCCAGTTCTGTATCGAAATGACTAGTTCTCCCTCTATTCCATGTTATCTAAACTTGCTAACCTGTCTACCATGAGGAACCTTGTTGAACACCTTACTGTAGTCCATATACATCACATCCACCTCTCTCCCCTCATCAATCCTCTTCATTACTTCTTCAAAAAACTCAATCAAGTTAGTAATAATGACTTCCCATGCACAAAGCCATGCTGACTATCCCTAATCAGTCCTTGCCTTTCCAAATGTAAATCTTGTTCCTCAGGATTCCTTCCAACAACTTGCTGATGTCAGGCTCACTGATCTATAGCTTCCTAGCTTTTCCTTACCACCTTTCTTAACTAGTGGCACCACGTTAGCCAACCTCCAGTCTTCCAGCACCTCACCTGTGGCCATCAATGATACCAATATCTCAGCAAGGGGCCCAGCATTCACTTCCCTGGCTTCCCACAGAGATCTAGGGTACACTCGATCAGGTTCTGGGGATTTATCCACCTTTATGCATTTTAAGCCATCCAGCACCACCACTTCTGCAATATGTATATTTTTCAGGATGCCACCATCTATTTTCCCATGTTCTCTATCTTCCATTTCCTTCTCCAAAGTAAACACTGATGCAACACGCTTGTTTAGTATCTCTCCCAGCTCCTGCAGCTCCACACATAGGCGGCCTTGCTGATTTTTAAGGGGCCCAATCCGCTCCCTTTTGTCCTTAATGTATTTGTAGAATCCCTTTGGATTATCGTTAACCCTTTTTACCAAAGCTATTTCATGTCCCCTTTTTGCCCTCTTGATTCCCTCCTCAGTATACCACTACTGTTTTCATACTATTTGAGGGATTCACTTGATCTTTGTACCTCTCATATGCTTCCTTCTTATTCTTGATCAAAACCTCAATTTCTCTAGTCATCCAGCATTCCCTACACCTACCAGCCTTGCCCCTTAACCTAACAGGCACATACTGTCACTGGACTCTCGTTATCTCACTTTTGAAGGCTTCCCAGTTTCCAGCCGGACCTTTACCTGCGAACATTCGCCCCCAAGTCAACTTTTGAAAGTTCTTGCCTAATACAGTCAAAATTGGCCTTCCTCCAATTTGGAAATTCAAATTTTAGATTAGGTCTACCCTTTTCCACCACTATTTTAAACCTAGTAGACTTATGGTCACTGGCCCCAATATGCTCCCCCACTGGCACCTCAGTCACTTTGCATCAGTTTTGATGGTGGAAGACACCAGTATCATAGCAGAACTTCAAGAGAGTCAGGGAGCAAGATACCTGTAGTGGCCATCACGAGAGATAAGGTGCTCGGGAAGCTGAAAGGTTCAAAGATGGATAATCACCTGGACCAGATGGACTATACCCCAGGTTCTGAAGGAAGTAGCTGAGGAGATAGTAGAGGCGTTAGTGGTGATCTTTCAGGAATAACTGGAGATAGGAAGGGTCCCAGAGGGCTGGAAAATGGCTAATGTAACACCTGTGTTTAAGAAGAGAGGGAGGGAAACTATAGGCTAGTTAGTCTGACCTCAGTCATTGGTAAGATTTTAGAGTCCGTTATTAAGGATGAGATTGCAGAATACTTGGAAATGTGTGGTAAAACAGGATGGAGTCAGCAAGGCTTCTTCAACGGTAGGTCACGCCTGACAAATCCGTTAGAATTTGTTGAAGAGATATCGAGCTGTTTAGACAAAGTAGAGCCACTGGACGCGATCTATTTGGATTTCCAGAAGGCCTTTGACAAGGTGACACACAGGAAGCTGGTAGATAAGATAAGAGCCCATGGTGTTAGGATTCTGTTCAGATTAACAGGCAGTTCCAATTAGCAGTTAGGAAGGCAAATGTAATGTTAGCATTTATTTCAAGAGGGCTAGAATACAAGAGCAGAGATGTACTGCTGAGGCTGTGTAAGGGTGAATGTGCTGCCCTTGGAAGGTGCCCACAGGAAATTTACAAGATGATCCCGGAGATGAAGGGCATGTCATATGATGAGCTCTGGGTCTGCACTTGGAGTTGAGAAGGGTGAGGAGGGATCTGATTGAAACTTACAGAATACTGAAATGCCTGGATAGAGTGGATATGGAGAAGATATTTCCACTATTCAGGCAGACTAGGACTCAAGGGCGCAGCCTCAGAGTGAAGGGGCAACTCTTTAGAACTGAGATGGGGAGAAATTTCTTCAGCCAGAGGGTGGTGAATCTATGGAACACATTACTACAGAGGGCTGTGGGGGCCAAGTCAATGAGTACATTTAAGACAGAGATATATAGGTCCCTACTTAGTAAGGGTATCAAGGTTTATGGGGAGAAGGCACGACAATGGAGTTCAGAAACATATCAGCTACGATCAAATAACAGAGTGGACTTGATGGGCTGAATGGCCTAATTCTGCTCTTATATCTCATGGTCTTGCGATATAGGGTAGATTATTTAGGTTAGGGATACAGTGAAACTTCTTCACTGGGAGTGAATCTTTAGAATTCTCTTCCGCCAGGGATGTGGAGGCTCAGAGGTTGAATGCATTCAAGACAGAATTCCAGAGATGTCTTAATATTAAGGATACCAAGGGATATTTGATCATGCAAAACAATGGTGTTGAGGTAGAAGATCAGCCAGGATCTAGTTGAATGGTGCAGCAGGCTCAAGGAGCTGAATGGCCTCTGCTCGCTGAAGCGTTCACTGGGGACTCATCATCTGTCATTCTCATTCTAATGGCCTTGGCCCAGAACCCATACAATGCTGCTGTTCTTGACCTGAATGACTAAACCAAAAACAGACCAGCAATGCCAAAGAACTGACAGAGAATTTGTTTTCCCAGTAAAATCTTGGAAATACATCGTACCCAAATATTATTGAGCAAACCTTGGCACCAATTCATTCAGACATTCCACTCAACAATATAAACCCCTTTTGACGCTGGCCTAAGTTGCCTTTACAGCTCACAACTGTGTGAAGCCCCATGAACTTAAGCATGAGGGGATACATAGATCGCAATGATAAGAGTTAGATCACGGCTGCCCACTGGCCTGAATTTGTGTGGAAGGGGTGGGAGCAGGGGCAAGAGTTGGTGGGAGACGGAGGCCACACACAATGCAAATAAGAGACTAGCCACCAATTTCACACTACTATCTATGAAACAATTTTAACCCCACTGCGAAGCCTTTTCTAAGGATGCCTACCCTGAAGAAGTTACCCTCCTCCCTCCGGACACTCACCTTTACTGGCTCCATCCCCGCCTCTCTGACCGGTCTGTCTCCTCTCCACCTATCGTCTTCTCTATTCATCTTCTGTCCACCTCTCCCTCTCTCCCTATTTATTTCAGAACCCCCTCCCCCTCCCCCATTTCTGAAGAAGGGTCTAGGCCCGAAACGTCAGCCTTCCTGCTCCTCTGATGCTGCTTGGTCTGCTGTGTTCATCCGGCCCTACACCCTGTTAAGTCAGTATGGCGACTTGTTTCCGGAACCTGTTTACAATGCACGGGTAATATGGGTTGGGGAATGGGCAAACGCAGTCCAACTTACAGAGGCGTGCAGCTGCTCTCATCTACAGTGCGGTAAAAGCCTTGCTGTACCCAATGCTGACCTCGTCTTATACAAAACTCACTGCATGGAAACAGATCATTGGTCCAACTGCTTCATACCGGTATTTACGACCCCCCACAAACCCCGCTCTCGTTCCTCGTTATCCTGCCCCCAACAACAGACCCATCTCATCCCGTCTCCTCTCATGTGTGTGTCTACCTTTCACTTCACTGACGAAGGAGCAGCGCTGTGATTTCAGATGAACCTATTGGTCTCTAACCAGCTGTCGTGTGATTTCTGACTTTGCCCACCCCAGTCCAACACCACCATCTCCACATCGTACCTTTCCATTAAATATATTTGTGCTATTCGCTTCAACCACTTGCTATGGTAATAAATTCCACTTCTTCACAATCCTGAATTTCCAATTGTATTTGGCCATTAATAAGCTAGTCTCAGGTATGACAGCCAGGAGCCAATCAGGTTATTGGAAAACATCAGCTTCACTAATAACCTTTAGACAGGAAAACCAGTGTCCTTTCCTAGTCTGGGCCTTACATGGTTCCAGATCTACATTACCGTCACTGACACCTTAGCTGTTTCCTCAATTGGCCTGAGTTTCATAGAGAGGAGAAATAAATTGCAGGGGAAACTCTGCAGGTTAGGCAGCAGCTGTAGAAAAAGAAGTGTTAGTGCCTCAAACCTAACGACTTGAAATAAGAGTCTTTGAACTCAAAATATTAATGCTGTTTCTCTCTCCACAGATGCTACCAGACCCTTTGGAGTTTCTCCAGCATTTTCTGTTTTGTTACGAAGCTTAAACACAGCTGGATTGGTTAGATCCTTAATGCTGGAGAGAATAGAACTGGGGCTCACAGTCTCAGGATAAAGTGTCAGCTATCTGAAAAAAACCAGTGCTTGGCCATCTGTTCAAATACAGATCCAAGATGGTGGTGGAGTAGGACTCCTCAGCCGGAACTCATCCACTCCATCTATTTTTTTTTTCTCTTTTGTGTTATTTTCCCTTTTTATTCTCGGCGATGTCCTGAACTCCCAGCCTCAGCGCGGACTTGACTCACAGCCTCAGTGTGGAGGCAACGTGGCGGTCTCCCAGCTCAGCATGACGGTCTCCCAGCCTGGCGTGGTGGTCTCTCAGCGGTCTAGTGTGGCAGTCTCTCGGCCTGGTGTGGTGGTCTCTCGGTGGCCCAGTGTGGTGGTCTTTCAACCCCACATGGACGTCAGGCCCTGAGATGATTCCAGAGCAGTCTCCTGGTCAATAGAAACCTCGAGGTGAAGCCTGGCATGGTCTGCAGTCAAGGCTCTGAATGGACTAGAGGCTAGATGCTAGTGTGAGCTAGGTTGGGAAGTTGTTATTCTGAACTTTTTTACTTCCTTATTTTTCTAGTTGTTTTCCCTAAGAATTTGTACTGAAGAATCGTTTACCTAAGATGGCACCGTAAGTGGCGACTTGTAAACTTTTCACTGTACTCATTTGAGGACTTGTGACAATGAACTTAGTTCTAAGATTCTAGCTTCTGTTGATGCAGCTGCTAAATGGACACTTTGTGACTACTTGCCTGAGCTGCAGGAATGGATTCAGTTAATAAATTAATAAGTTATACATCTTGCAGTGGAGCATGAGCTTTGTCTGACTGACAACTTTATTCCCTCACAATAACCTAATTTTTATTTGACATTTTCTTTCCTGCCCGTTAGTTTTATTTAGAGAAGATTAAGAGCTGTGATAAAATTAAAGCTGTTTGTTAGCGATACACTGAATAGCTGTGTGTAATTGGCTCACTCATGAGGTTGGAAAGTGAGCAGTTTGGAGATTTGCTTTGCTTATGTCATTTCAGGAACGTTTCAAAGAATCCCACCTGGTTCACCTGTTGGGGGAGAAATCTGCCGTCCTTACCCGGTCTGGCATATATTTCACTCCAGACCCATGGTAAGTGTTTGAGTGTTAACTGCCCTCAAATTGCCTAGGAAAGCAGTTGTATGAAAGTGCCAGAAAGTCTGAACATAGGGACGAAACTGAATGGCCAACCAGGCATCCATATAGACTGTGGAAATGATAGCAAACCCATCCATGTTGACCCTGCAAATTCCTCCTTAATAACATCGGACAGCTTGTGTCAAAATTGGGAGTACTATCCGTCAAACAAGTGACTGAACAGCTTGGTATAATCATACTCAAGGAGTTATGCTTCATGGACATTGGCATTGCCATTACTGAATCACACACTATTAACATCTTGGGGCTCACCATCGACCAGAAGAGGCAATTGATTTGGAAAGTAAACACAGTGGTTGCAAGAGCAGTTTGGAATCCTACAGTGAGTGACCCACCTCCCCAGAGCCTAAACACTATGCTATTCATATAAATAAAGTGGCTACCAGAGCAAGTCAGAGGCTAGGAATCTGATAACTCACCTCCTGCCTCCCCAAAGCCTGCCCACCATCCACAAGGCACAAGTCAGGAGTGTGATGAAATACTCCCCACTTGCCTGGATGGGGGCAGGTCCAACACCCACAAAGCTTGACACCATCCAGGACAAAGCAGCCGCTTGTTTAGTACCATAACCATAAGCATCCACTCTGTCCACCACCGATGCTCAGTAGCAGCAGTATCTGTCCACAAGATGCACTGCAGTAGCTCCTCAAGGAGTTGAGTCATCAACTCCTCCTTTTGACTGTATCTTCCAAATCCACACCCTCTACCAAGTCGGAGGACTATGGAGGCAGATGCACGGAAGCACCAGCACCTGCAAGTTCCTCTCCCAGCATCTCACCATCCTGAGTTGTAATCCATCCGGTCACTGTGTCTGGATCAAAATACTGGAATCCTTCAGCAACAGCATTGCTGGTACACCTACACCTCATGGACCTTGTTGGATCAAGATGGTAGTGGATTACCACTTTATCAAGAGTATTTAGGGATGGATAGTGAATACTGTTCTGGCCAGCTGCATCTACACCTGAAGACAGTATTTGTTGCTGTTCCCTAATTGCCCCTAATCTGAGTGGCTTGTTAAAATATTTCAGAAGGTACTTAAGAGCCAATCACATTGCAGTGTGTCTGGAGTAACATGTAAACCAATGACGAAGGGCAGATTTCCTTTTCTAAAGGACATTAGTGAACCAGACAGGTTTAACAATAATCAACAAGAATGTATTGATTACTGTGACTAACTTTATATTCTATAATTGTTAATTGAATGAAAATTCGATCAGTTGTGGTGGAGGGCATTTGAACCCAGGGCATTACTGTGGATTGTGAACCCAGTGATGTTACCGCTGCACATTTCCCTCTACCCAGTTTCTCCACCAATGGCGCCTGGCGAGAGTGCAGGAACTGACTAAGCCTCATCCAATTCCGCCTTCCTTACCTGTGATCTCTGCTGCCAAGAAGCAGAATGATCGAAGATGCTTGGAAGTTCCACCAGCACCTCCACGTTTCCCTCTCGGACACACGCCATTGGGACTTAGAAATACATTGCCGTTCCTTTCAGTATTGTCAGTTCAAAATTCTGGAACTCCTACCCTTACAGCACTGTGACTCTATTGCCTTCGAGAAAACAGCTCATCACCACCTTCCCCAGGGCCATTAGGAATGGGCAATAAATAAAAGAATTGGAATGCTGGACCAGGCATGAGGGGCGGAGTACACTAATGCTTTTCTGATGTCTTGTATTCATGTTTATTGTGCTTTTGAAATAGCACACCCCAACGCATTTATCAATTATCTTTCTAACACCTTCCATCCATTGATTCCATCTACCTCAGAAAGACAGCCATCATCATCGAAGAACCACCACCACCCCCCCTCAACTTCCCCAGTTATAATCTCATCCAACCTCTTCCATCAGGCAGAAGGTACAAAAGCTTAAACACACGCACTTACAGGTTCAAGAGCAGCTTCTTCCCCACTGTTGTTAGATTTCTGAATTAACCTCTCCAATTCCAAATCTAATGTTGATATTCCTCTTTGTGCATCTTCTCTGCAGTCATAACTTTGTATTCCTTGCTCTGTTCTAGCACCCTATGATCTTTGTTCGTTATGATTTGCCTGTACTGCACGCAAAACAAAACTTTTCACTGTACTTAGGTATATGTGACAATAATAAATGAAATCAAACCAAATGGCAAGAACAATGTTTGCTCAAAGTAATCCCAAGAGAAAGGATATACTTGTGACAGCGTTGCTGTGCAGCAGAGGATCAACAGATTGATTAAGAGGATTTCAGGACTGTTCTATGACGAGAGACTGAGGAAACAGTGTCTGCATTCGCTGAAGTTCAGAAGAATAAGAAGGGATTGCACTGAAATCTACAAAGTTCTGAAAGGTACAGACAAGGTAGATTCAGGAAGGATGTTTCCCCTGGGACAAGGAGCCTAGAACCAGTCTTAGAATTGAGCATCAGCCATTTAGGACTGAAGTAAGGGTGAATTTCTTCACTCAGAGGGGATGAAACTTGGGAATTCCCTATCCCCGAGGGCTAAGGAGGATCAGTCATTGAGTATGTTCAAGACAGAGAGCGGTAGAGTAAGAGGATAATATGGGAGTTGTGACTTTGAATCATAGAGTCATCCAGCACACTGTGCCCACTGTGTCTGGAGATGATCGAGAATGGCAAAAGAGCTCGAGGTACTGAATGGTCTACTTCTGCTCCAAGGTCCTGAAAATATACACATGGAAGCTAAATACAACAAAACAGTTCTGTTAAAAGCAAAAGCTTTATGTCTGTTTTGGGGAGTGTTTTGGGTGGTAGACCATACTTTGAACATTTCATTTATAAATGGTGCTGTAGAATGAAAAGAACAAAGACATTCCCCACACTTCTGTAGGCTTTGCTCATTTACTATTGGGCCGAGAATGTCATATAATTTGGAACGACTGTGTATCAAGCGAGCACGCTTCTGTTTTTGAACCACAATTGTCAGCCTTGTTTGGAGGCTCAACAATGGAAATCATGGGCACTATGGCTGCTCCGGGACCGGGCCCTAGGGCTGCTCCAGGACCGGGCCCTAGGGCTGCTCTTGGACTGGGCCCCAGGGCTGCGCCTGGGCCGGGCCCCAGGGCTGCTCCAGGACCAGGCCTCAGGGCTGCTCCCGCACCAGGCCCTAGGGCTGCTCCTGGACCAGGCAGCAGGGCTGCTCCTGCACCAGGCCCCGGGGCTGCTCCTGCACCAGGCCCCAGGGCTGCTCCCACACTGGGCCTCAGGGCTACTCCCGCACCAGGCCCCAGGGCTGCTCCTGGACCGGGCCCCAGGGCTGTTCTCGCACCGGGCCCCAGGGCTGCTCCAGGACCAGGCCTCAGGGCTGCTCCAGGACCAGGCCTCAGGGCTGCTCCCACACTGGGCCCCAGGGCTGCACCTGAGCCAGGCCCCAGGGCTGCTCCTGACCCAAGCACAGAGGGCCACCACTGAGCTTCAGGCCTCAGTTCTTAGGTCACGGTGTCAGCCACTGTCCCAGACCCTGCTTCTTTGCATTAGTGAAAGTGAACCACTGCTGCATATCATTACCTTGAAACAATCACATCTCCCACGAACATTGAGGGTACAATGCACAAGATATTCCTGCATCACTCCCGACGACTAAAGTAATAGCTAAGCACAAAATCAAACACAGAGTCAGTTGCACAGGATTTACTGAACCAGGAGTATTTACAAGAAAGCCTGTATTCAAACAGACAAATTTTTAAGTAAAAGAGCTATGATTTCAATAATTAACAATTTGGTGCATAATGTGCTAATAGCTGATTTATTTCTCTGCTTTATTTAACATTTTAACTGCTGACAGTTCTGACCAACTCATACATTATTTTCATTCCCCGGATTAAATAGTTTCGTCCGTGCTTTAAACTAATTCATTTGAATGTTTGATATGTGAACACACCAGGGAGAAACTCAGCTATGAAGTGTAACATGCAATAAAAAAGCTGTACTGAAGTTTGTAATCCAGCAGGATACAAATAAATATGTCTAATTAAATTTAACTTCTCCCTCCTGAAGAGTTAAAAACCATGGAGTTTTTTTGATAAGAGTACATCAGAAGGAACTGCTGGCCACATCAGAAGGATTGGTTACCAGAGGATATAGATTTGAGGCAATTGGTGAAGGGAGGGAATTCTTTTCTTACAAAGACAGCAGATATGATCCAGAATGCACCACGTAAAGAGAAGCAGTCTGAATGCACGTGTACCTTGCCTGTAACACAGTTCATCTTTCAGGAACTGTGGTGATTGGAGCCAGGTGGATCTCATTGACTACAAGGTCCTTGATTGGGGATGTTAACCTGGGCCAATCAGGAAGCCCTGACTGACCAATATAAACAGGGGTAACAGTGGTTTTCCTGCTCCTATGATGCTGCTTGACCTGCTGTGTTCATCCAGCCCCATGCTTGTTATCTCGGATTCTCCAGCATCTGCAGTACCTTTTATCTCTGTAACAGTGGTTCTGCTTGATACTGATGCCTCAGTCACATGGATGATTTTCCTGGTGGTGCCAGGTTAATAAAGTTATTTGCACACCTGGTGTTTTTTTCCTGTGTCTCATCCTTCACACGCACAACAAGCGTGCTGGGGAGGTTAAGCACTAGTGCTGGATAGCAGTAGTGCAGGGGGCCAATCAAAACAAGAAATTAAACAAAAAGAAAAGAAAAAGAAATAACCAGGAGATCAGAAAAGAAATATAACGAAAAAGAAACAAAAAAAAAACCAGAGGATTTAATCCTCACTTCAGGGGACTGACTCTGAGCTGGCTGGCTACAGCAAGTGTACTGTGCACAAATAATTAAAGGGTGACTTGGCAATGGGATACCAGTCTTTGTGTAGTTATTTCAGGAACAAAAACAGAAATTGCTGGAGAAACTCAGCAGGTCTGGCAGCATCTGTGGAGAGAAATCAGGCTCTGGGTCCAGTGACCCTTCCTCAGAACTTTTTTTCTCATCTTCAAGGATGCCATGTGCTCCGCATATACGTTGTGACTCTGTCTGTCGGAGAGTCTGCAGTGGGTTTGGAAACTTCACAAATAGAAATTAGTTGGTTGCTCTAATACCTAGTTTATAGATTATGACGTGTTTTACTGTTATTAATGAATAGACCTACAGAGTTTATCAATCCCTGACCAGCAACTGATAACGGTCTAATTATCATCAATAATAACTTTTAAAAGGAAATTGAATAATTATTTGAACAGAAAGAAATTCCCAAGGCTACAGGGAAAGAACAGAGGAATGGGTCTAGTAGGGTAGCATCTTTAAAAGAGCTAGTACTGGTACAAAGGGCCGAGTGGCCTTGATGCTATGCTGACAATCATCAGAAGGTCGACAATTGTATCTTTTTACAAGACGGCCTCTGTAAGGGTCAAGTCACCGTGGCCTGAGGGTGCACAGGCCTGTTCTCTCATAAGACAGAGGCGACTGGTGGTGAGTTTAACCTGAGGGTCACCACTCCTCAGGTGAAGGGGCAAGGTTGAGACACAGTGTATGCATGCACGGTGTTTACTACCAAAAACATCTATCATAAACCACAACAACAATCAGAGAAAGTGCTCAGAGCCACCCCAGTCTTTTTATCAATAAACTTGTTTCTCTGTTAAACACTGAATGTGGTTATTTCACTCTGAATGGAATCACACTTGTGTTTTTAACTCAGCACAATAATCTGAGATTGCAATAAGTGGGATTTATAACCAATGTTAAATGGCATGTTCTCATTTTAAACATTGCAACAAATGAATACAGTGCAAATAAATGCTCTTGAATCTTATTCCTAAAAGCTATACCCAAAATGCACAACATTAAACAAATCATGTCTATAGAAGGTTTCACTCCCAGGATAATGAAAATGCTTTTCAAAATGGAATACAAGTAATCTTTTAAATAGTTTTTGGTCAGACAGTGTGTGTACAATGATTATTTCAATGCTTGTGTGGATTGTGTTTGTCGTTATAGTCTTTAAGCTGACATATAAGGTGGAGGTGGGTCTTTGGTAGGCATCATCATAGCTTCATCACTGGGTGGCAAAAGGATCTAAAGATAAAATAAGAAGACGGTTTATGTCAAAAAAAGGACACGTGTTCCAAACACCAGGCGCCTCACCACGACACCATTCTAATTACAAAGTGCTGGAGAAACTCAACAGGTCTGGCAGCTTCTGTGGCGAGAGATAAACAGAGTTAACATTTCGAGTCCAGTCACCCTTCTTTAAAACTGATGGTAGCTGGGAAAAGGTGGTATTTATTTTGATGGCAGGGAGTTGTGGGATTGGGACGGGGAGGAGTGAGTGGATAGATGGAGACAGAGCCCAGATAAAGAGAAAAAGACAGTTGGGCAGTCAAAGGGATGGCCAATGGTAAGCCAGGGAAAAAGAAAAGCTGCTAATGGGGGCAATGAATAGGTCAGAATGGGTTGGCTGTGCTGAAGGCATCCAATGTCATGAGAGGGCCTGGGGTGTGGAGGCGAGTAAAGGACATGGAAGAAGGTGTTCAGGCCCTAAAATTATTGGACTTGATATTGAGGCCTGAAGGCTTCTGGGTCCCCAAGCAGAAAATGAGATGCTTTTCTCCCAGCTTGCATTGATTCTCTGAGCAGGCCTGATACAGAAATGTTTGCCAGGGAACACAGCGGTGTATTGAAGTAATTATTCTAATTACTCTGCCCAAGACCGCAAGAAGTTACGGAGAGTTGTGAACGCAGCCCAGTCCATCACGAAAAACAGCCTTTCTTCCTTCCACTGACTCTGTCTATACTTCCCACTGCCTCAGAAAAGCAGCCAACATAATCAAAGACCCCCTCCCACCCCGATTATACTCTCTTCCACCCTTTTCTGCTGGGTAAAAGATGCAAAAGTTTGAAAACACATACCAACAGATTTAAGGTGGAGAGGGGAAAGATTTCAAAGGGACCTGAGGGGCAGCTTTTTCACCCAGAGGGTGGTGCATATATGGAACGTGCTGCCAGAGGAAGTGGTAGAGGTAGATATAAGTACAATATTTAGAAGGCATTTGGGCAGGTATATAAATAGGAGGGAAATGGGCCAAATGCAGGCATATGGGACGAGATTAGTTTGGGATACCTGGTCGGCATGGATGAGTTGGGTCGAAGGGTCTGCTTCTGTGCTGTATGATTCTATAAATATCTATAAGATTTAACAACGGCTTCTTTCCAGGTGTTAGCAAACTTATGAACAGGCCTCTCGTCTATTAACGTTGATCTTTCTCTGTACCTTCTTTCTAACTGTAACACTGTACTCCACCTTCATTTCCAATAACCTGACATCCTTATGTAAGAGATAACAAGGTGTAGAGCTGGATGAACACAGCAGGCCAAGTAGCATCAGAGGAGCAGGAAAGCTGGCGTTTCGGGTCTGGACCCTTCTTCAGCTCCTGCTCCTTTCCTAATCCTCTGATGCCGCTTGGCCTGCTGTGTTCATCCAGCTCTACACCTTGTTATCTCAGATTCTCCAGCATCGGCAGTTCCCACTATCTCTGTGCTTATGTAAGGTATGCTTAGTCTGGTTAGCATGCAAAATAATGCTTTTCACTGTATCTCACTGTAATCAAATCCAATCCAATCCAATCAAACCACCTGTAAATTCTCCTCCGAGTTGTGCAAACCGTTGGAACTATATCACTGTTTCTTCACTGTCACTGAAACTATGACCCAAGGTCCCTTCTCTAACAGCACTGGGGCTGCAACTGCAGATGGACTGCAACGGTTCAAGACAGCAGCTTGATAGCACCCTCTCAAAGGCAACTAAGGTTGGGGAAGAAACATTGCTCTCAGCAGCAATGATAACATCCAATGGGGAATAAAGATGAAACGGACCAGATACTTTGTTTCCGAGACAACAAGGTGTAGAGCTGGATGAACACAGCCGGCCAAGCAGCATCATAGGAGCAGGAAAGCTGACGTTTCGGGCCTAGACCCTTCATCAGAACTTTGTTTCAGTGACGTTTGCTGAAGGATAATGATGATCTAAGGAAATCCAACCTGTTCTTCTTCCGGGTGGTGTCAATGTACTCCACCCCAGAGAGTAGGCAGAATCTTGGTTTGACATCTCATCTGAAAGACAACCCCTCGGAGAGTGTATACCTCCTTGGCTCTGGAATATCAGGCTGAATTTTTGCATTCATGTTTCTGAGGCCAATCATCTCAGTTCCAGGACATCTCCACAAGGGTTCCTCAGGGTAGTATCCTAGGCCCAGCCAACTTCAGCTGCTTCATCAATGACCTTCGCTCCATCATAAGGTCAGAAGTGGGGATGTTCGCCGATGATTGCGCAATGGTCAGCACCATTCGCAACTCCTCAGGTACTGTTCAAATGCAACAAGATCTGGATAATATCCAGGGTTGGGCTGAAAAATGGTAAGTAGTAGTCACACCACTCAAACGCCAGGCAATGACCATCTCCAGTAAGAGCACTGGGTCATCAGCCAAAAGAGGATAATACATGATGATCAGCGAGAGGTTTCCTTACCCAAATTTGATCTAACGCCATTAGACTTTGTGGGATCCGGAGTCAATGTTGAGGACTCCCACAGCAGCTCTCTCCTGACTGTATACCAATGTGCTGTCACCTCTGCTGGGTCTGTCCTGCAGGTGGGACAGGACATATCCAGGGATAATGATGGTGCGTCTAAGATGTTGACTGTGAGGTATGATTCCATGAGTATGACTATGTCAGGCTGTTGCTTGATTAGTCTGTGTGATATACTTGCGCTGACAGAGTGGTGAAGGATATTGACCCTCCCCATTTGTGGCTTTTGATTCCAAATTTTACTGAAATCCAAATTGGACCATTCACCATGAAGACAAGTTTGAAACGTGTGACCCTTGGAACATTAGCCTGGGGCCCTGGATGACCAACTCAGTGGCTGCATCACTACATCCCCAACAAACAAAAACAAGAAATCAGGAACATTCAGCCACCAAGCCCATATTCCTTGCGTACATTTTATATTAAAGAATGAAACACTAAGCTGATCTTTCTGAAACTGTGGCATGTAGAAAGTGTACACCAATGGCAATATAGTCCCTTGTATTTTTGCTGCTCCCATCTTACTGTCATTCACGGTTAGAAATATATAGTGACACCATTTAGTTTTTCAACGTTCTCAGCATACAAACCATGGCAAGGAACCCTTGATGCCAAAGGCTGGAAACTTTACCATTTGTCGTCACATCTCAATCCAAACCACGAGCTGGGATCAATGTCCTCAGTTGCTACCACAGTTAATTTGTCTGCTCCAGTACTCAAGCCCTTGGCACCAACATTAATTCAGGTAGCTTGGCTCAGAGCTGGCCAAAGACAATTTGACATGTGCTTGAAGCATTAATCCACATGCTGTGAGTGAGACATAGGATGCATTGAGAGAAGATTGTTTTGAGATCGTTACACATTCAGCAGGAAGAGGGAATGGTCGCCCTGTTATTAATAAACTAGAAGGACTGTGGAAGTTTGTAAGAATCATTGAATTGCTACAGAACAGCAAGTGGCCATTCAGCCTATCGTGCCTACACCAGTTCTATTCCCTTAACAGTGCAGCCTGAGTGAAAGGGAAGCATTGAGGCCTCTTCATTTATTGGATGCCGGTTGCGTTTCATAATTTGCGTCTGTCTCCTCCCACCGGTCTCACTGACCAATCAAAAGAGTGCAGACAGACAAGGCGTCTGCACTGTTTCCCTTCTTTGTTCTTCAGTAGGATGTGGACCTCGCATTCGTTGCCCACCGCTACTGCCCCTTGAGTGGCTTGCTTGGCCATTTCAGAGGGCAGTTACGAATCAATCACATTGCTATGGGTCTGGAGTCACGCATAGGCCAGATGGGGGTAAGGAGGGCAGATTTCCTTCCTAAAAGACGTTAGTGAACTAGATGCGTTTTTACAGCAATCGATGCTAACTCCATCGTCGTCACTGGATGGGCCAAATGGCCTGCTCCTATATTCTATCACTCTGTTACCGAGGCCAGATTTCAATTTCAGGTTTCTCTTTCATTAATTGAATTTAAATTCCACCCAGTGCCTTGGGGGATGAATTTCAATCATTGATTGCCAGGGCTTTAGCTGGTATCTCTGCATTACCAGTCAGGGAATAACAGTCCACCATCATTATTAATTACATCATCGAGATAAGGCTGTGGTAAGGTGCACTTCATCATTAGGCCAGTTCTGTCTTCATATACACAGCATTCAGACATACAATGGAACTGCTGTGTATTATTAAGAGTGACCGCTTTGTAAATAAATTGATGAAATTGAGAAAAATTGTGTTCATGTCATGAACTAACTTGCGTCTAAAACATTCAATTAGCGACCAACCTTAATTAATTATTGACAAAATAAACAATGGCACTAAATGCTTGGTACATTATATCTGTTTCAGTCAACTAATTAAAGATTGAAAACTAATTAAATGAAGGATTCAATCTCTCCTGCAAAGACATCTTTCTCCAGGCCAGCCCAGCCCTTCTCTCCATCCCTGACCCCAGCTCTGCCAAAGCCTCATACCCTTTAAAACTCCACACCCTTGAAACCCTGTTTCCATTTCGGGTCATTCATCTACAGTTATTGACAGTTAACTGACTGAAATGTTGTCCTAGTCGATAGTTATCCCTCAATCAACGCCGTAAACAAACAGAATATCAGATAATTGCCACGTCACATTATGTGAGAGCTTGTTGTGTGTAAATTCGTTGCTGTTTTTCCCACATCGCAACTGTGACCACATTTCAAAAGCAACTGAATTGCTGTAAAGTGCTTGGCAATGTTCAGTGGTCATTGCAAAGTGCTACATAAATGTAGGCCTTGCTTTGCTTTCTTCCGTACTAGCCCACTGCAGCTTGGTATAGCTCAACCACAATTAAAACATGCACCAAAGACAAGCATGGATCACATCAGTTGACACATTTCAATGTGTCTGATGAAGTAGCAGTTTTAAGTCCTTACAAATTTTGATTTCTGCAAAGCTATTTAAGTGACGAGTGGTGGCAATGTCTGGCAGAGAAACACAAGGTGGGGGGGTTGTTAGAGGCATGTTGTGAGGGGGCTTGATGCTGACCATTTCCTTTTTGAAGCTGCTCTGAGGGATATAGAACCAGATGGGAGTTTCCTGCAACCCTTAGATGGGCAGAAGGTAGTCAAAATTGGAAGGAGAGTAACTCAAGCTAGCAGCCGGTTATAGGAATAATTAAGTTGTTGTGGACACACCTTGTTACATTCTGGCCTGCTAAGCAGACTCATTCTAAAAGTGTTTCCATCTTACCATTTTTATGACATTATAAAGTGACCTTTTTAATCTGTCTAAGGACGTTTCCTTTCTCTCCTCATTCAAGATGGCTTCTCCAAAAGCGGGTCAACCATCTCCTATTTTCCTTTATTGTTCACAGAATGTGGTGTCTCTGGCTGGTCCAGCATTTACCCCCCATCCCTAGTTGCCCCTTGAGAAGGTGGGGGGGAGCTGCCTTCTTGAACCGCTGCAGTCCATGTGCTGTAGGTAGACCCACAGTTATCTTGGACCCTAGCACCTCTAAGTCAATCTTATCCTCGAGTGAGGCTCTCTAACTGCCTTCACTTCCCCTGCTCCAACATACAACTCCCAAACTTCAGGGAGAAGGTGCAGTAATGGGATTGTCATTGGGCTAACACTTCAGAGGCGCAGGTTAATAAGCTAACTGGTGGCTCAGTGGTTAACACTGTTGCCTCAGAGCACCAGGGACCTGGGTTCGATCTCCCCCTCAGGCCACTGTCTGTGTGGAGTTTGCACATTCTCCCTCTGTCTGTGTGAGTTTCCTCTGGGTGCTCTGGTTTCCTCCCACAGTCCAAAGATGTGCAGGTTAGGGTGGGTTGCCCATAGTTTCCAGGGATGTGCAGTCTGGGTGGGTTAGACATGGGAAATGCAGGGTAACAGGGATAGAGTAGGGAGGCTAGGTCTGGGTGGGATGCTCTTTAGAGGGCCAGTGTGGACTTGATGGGCCAAATGGTCTGCTTCTACACTGTTGGGATTCTATGATTTTTTTTCCCCTCCTCTTGATTCACTAACATGATAAGGGCCTTGCTGGCCAGGCAGCATTTATTTCCATCTCTAATTGTCCAGAGAGCAGTTAGGAGTCAACCACTTGCTATGGGTGTGGAGTCACATGTAGGCGAGACTAGGTAAGGATGACAGTTTCCTTCCCTAAAGAGCATTAGCAAAAAACCAGGTCGGTTTTTATGACAATCAGCAATGAATTCATGGTCGTCATTAGATTCTTAATTCCAGATATTTCATTGCATCCAAATTCCGCCATCAGCCATGGCAGGATTTGAACCTAAGTGCCCAGAAAGTTATCTGGCTCCCTGGATTAGCATCTCTCTCTGATAATAACACAAGGCCATCACCTCCCCCTGAGTGAGCTGTGGGTTCAAAACCAAACCTGACAACTAGCAGAAATTAAATTCAATTACTCAGTCTGGAATAAAAAGCTGCTCTCGGTGAAACTACCGTCGAAGGTTATATAGACCCCTGTAGCTCACTAATGCTCTTCAGGGAAAGACATATGCCCTCATCTGGTGGGGAGTGGTACTTCACACAAGTAAGGAGGCAGTGGGTAAAAGTTTGGACTGTTTACAGCGGGTGGAATTCGTGAGGCACACCAGGTGTGGGTTTGAATAGTCAATTCTAGAGTTACCGAAGGGGTGACTAAGGGGTTCAGCAGCCAGTGAGCTGACGCAGAGGTGAACTATCGGGATGTTACAGAGATGGAAGTAGCTGTTTTCAGTCACAGGACAAAGATGTGGTCAGATGCTGATGTCTGGGACAAACAGAAGACTAAGATAGACTGCTTTAAGCCCCAGACACTTGTCAGGCAAATGGATAGAGGAGATGGGTAGGGGATAAAGTTTGGCGTGGGGGGCAATGATAATAGCAGCAAACATTGCATTGACAACATTGGGCAGAACAGTGGAATGAAAAGCATTCTCATTCCAACTGTTGGAAAGGAGAAGCGGCAGTCCTGAATTATCTCTGAGGTGCATTCCATACAAGGGAATGGGACGTGAGGGTTGAGGGTAGAGGGTGTGGGAGGAAAGGTATGGCACAGAAAACTGGAATGTCTGGTCTCACAAGCATCCTACATTGTCTGGTTAGGGGAGCAGATGGTGCTGGGGTGGGTGGGGCTCTATGATTGTGAGGATGATGGGGGGAATGGGGACATTTCCAGGCTCACTTTCTGGACTGGAGGACACATTCCCTCTTCCTCCTGACCCACAAGCAGTGCTGTGAAAACATTTACCAATTGAATCCGGCCCGTCTGTCTCTTTTCACTTGTTGTAGTGTTTCCTGGCAACGTAGGTGAAAATGGAATCTTTGTTAAAGCAGGACATACACCCATATTCGAAATGAATGAATCTTTTACTGAAATCATATTGGTTCTCCACATCCTGCTCCACAACTAGTAAAACCAGAAATGGTAGCCTTTGAGGCAGAATGTGATCAGGTTCCAAATTTTGTCCCTTTTGAATAAAACTGATGCTTTTTTTTTGAGTGATTGAAATTAACTATGAGCTGCCACTGAAATGTGAGAAAGACAATAATCAAGCTATCTCGTATTATAGGTGAGTTGGTCTAAAAGCACTCACAGTGAGGATATCCAGTGTCAGTATCCAGTGATTGGGTACTATCTACGTAATGGGAGAGTGGATACTGATCAATAATGGAGTAAGGAACTGTCATGTCTCTTTCTGATGAGCCATTGAGTGTCCTCAATTATTTAAGACAGCAAGACAGGTTGAGAAAGTGGTGAAATGGAATCCCAAGTTGCAGAGATAGAGACATCAATTACAAAATCAACTCTATAATTCTGAATCTTTGTAAAGCAACGACTTACTCTCAAATTTCATTGTTCAGTCATGAGATGTGGGCGATGCTGTCTGGGCCAGTGTTTATTGCCCATCCCAATACCCCCCGAAAATATAGTGGTGAGCTATCCTCTTGAACTGCTGCAGTCCATTTTGGTGTGGGTTGACCTATTGTGCCCTTAGGGAAGGAATTCCAGGATTTTGTCACAGCGACACTGATGGAATGGAGTTGTATTTCCAAGTCAAGATGGTGAGTGGCTCGGAAGGGGATTTGAAAGTGGTGGTGTTCCCATGTATTTGCTGCCCTTGTCCTTCTAGAAGGAAGTGGTCGTGGGTTTGGAAGGTGCTGTCTGAGGATCTTTGGTGAATTTCTGCAGTGCATCTTGTAGATGGTACACACTGCTGCTACTGAATATTGGTGATGTAGGGAAAGGGTATTTGTGGATGTGGTGCCAGTCAAGTGGGCTGCTTTGTCCTGGATGGTGTAGAGCTTCTTGAGTGTTGTTGGAGCTGCACCCATCCATATAAATAGAGAGTATTCCATCACACTCCTGACTTGTGTTTTGTAGATGATGGACAGGATTTGGAGAGTCAGGAGGTGAATTCCTCGCCTCTGACCTGCTCTTGTAGCTATTGTAGTTATATGGGTAGTTCAGTTCATTTTCCGGTCAACGATAGCCCCCAGGATGTTGATAGTGGGGGACTGCTGAACTGGAATAGTGTGTCCAATTCTAGACAGCACACTTAGGGGAGAATGTGAAGTCATTAGAGAAGGTGCAGAATGTTCAATGAGAACAAGTTCCAGGGATAATATCCCAAAAGATCCTAAACTGGAAAGCAACAGATCATAGGGTGGCTATTGGGAGGATGTAGTCTCTTTTAGGGGAGATGAGAATGAAGGGATATAAGAGGTCTCGCTTGTAAGATAAATCTGAGGAGATTTTGTTTTCCTCTCAGGTTGTCTTTAATCTGTGGAGTTCTCTTCATCAGAAAGTAGCAAAGGCTAGTCATTGAATTTATTCAAGGTCAAATTATATAAGTTTTAAAACAAATTCTGAAATTAGAAACAGAAACTGCTGGAGAAATTCAGCAGGTCTGGCAGCATCTGTGGAGAGACAGAAAGAGTTAATGGCTCGAGTTCAGAGTCAGCTCAATGATTCTGAAGAAGACTCATGCCAGACTTGAAATGTTAACCCTGTTTCTCTCTCCACAATGCTGCCAGACCTGCTGAGTTTCTCCAGCACTTTCTGTTTGTACTTTAAACAGAGTTTTGATTGCTCAGGGAATAAAGGTTATGGGAGATGGGTACTTGATGGAGGGGTGTGGTGGTGTGGTTTAGACAGAGCATTGGGGTTGAGATAACAACCAGATGAGCTGTGATCATATTGAGTGGCAGAGCAGGGTCCAACTGGAATGGCCTCCTCCTGATTCTCAGTGCCATGTCCTTGGCTGGGGAGACAACACGTCCATGATGGTTTTCAATGTGGTCCCACACGAGAGATTAGGGATTGGGGGACAGTGTACTGACATGGATAGAGAACTGGTTAGCAGACAGGAAACAAAGAGCTGGAAGAAATGGGCCTTTTACTGAATGGCAATCAGTGGTCTCACCAAGGCCATGTAGAATTGTAGCAAGCCACCTCTACTCTCGCGCCCAATCCCTCTCACTGTGAAGGTCAGTATACTGTTTGGCTTCTTTACCACCTGCTGCACCTTGCACTGGTGTACAAGGACCAGTCTCGTTGTACCTCCCGCTTTCCCAATTTATCATCAGAAAGAAATATGTCTTCCTGATTTTGCTACCAAAGTGGGTAACCTCACACTTATCCACATTAAACTTTGCCCGCCATTCCCTCAGCCTGTCCAAATCACACTGAAGCATCCTCCTCACAGTTCACCCTCCCACCCAACTTTGTGTCATCCAGTAGGAAAACAGAAGTTGCTGGAAAAGCTCAGCAGGCCTGGCAGCATCTGCGAAGAAAAAGTCAGAGTTAACGTTTCGGGTCCAGTGACGCTTCCTCAGGACTGGCAGGCAGCTGCTGGTGGCACTGCAGATTTGGTTCATGGGCATTCACAGTTCAAAATATCATCACAAGAGGAGCAAGTCAGGATCAGGAATCTATTCAAATAAAAACCAAAAGAACTGCGGATGCTGTAAATCAGGAACAAAAATAGAAATTGCTGGAAAAGCTCAGCAGGTCTGGCAGCTTCAGTGAAGAGAAAAACAGAGTTAACGATTCGGGAACGAATCGAAAACGACATCATTTTCTGATGAAGGGTCTATGCCCGAAACGTCTAGCTTTCCTGCTCCTGTGATGTTGCTTGGCCTGCTGTGTTCATCCAGCCCCACACCTTGTTGTCTCTGTTAACGATTCGGGTCCGGGTTCTGAGGAAAGGTCACCGGACCTGAAACGTTAACTCTGATTTTTTTCTTCACAGATGCTGCCAGACCTGCTGAGCTTTTTCAGCAGTTTTTGGTCAGGATTCTATTCCCTCCATCCTGTGCTTTCAAAATACAGCCCGAGGAACATTACAGCATCTGTTGCACAAATTTCATTCAACGATTAGATAGGGAGAAGAAACATGGATGGAGGTGATTTCCTGCACCTTCAGGTTAGAAAAAGGATGGTGAATGGATAAAACTTCTCCCAGAGGAGAGGATAAACTGAAAAGAAATGAAAGCATCAATTTTTACGCTTACCGCAGTGTCATTGGTGACGTAAACTAAAACATCTGCCGAACGTCTCCCATTGATGTATCTGTAGCAGTTCCAGACACAGCCAATTAGGTAGGCCTAAAAAATACAAAAGATTGATAGTTTAGTTCAAATTTCTATACCGATAGCGTGCCCACATATACTCAGCTGTCATCCAATGGGGTACGAGATAACACAGAGAAAAGGATCAAACTGCCTTCAACATTTCAGGCTTTGTTTATCAAGCTGTGACATTTGTTAATGTGGATGAGATTTTGGTTTTTGTGAATTCCTGCCAGGCCCATAGGCTTTAGGTTTGAATGGTTTCTCTGGGGGCATGTTCTGGTGATGGAGGGGCAAGACCAAACCAGAAATCTGCAAGTGGAGGATGTGCCGATCAGTGTTAGGACCGGGGATTCCCTACTGGTACATCGGCAGCAGGATGGCCCACACCCTGGGGACCTACCTGACTTCCCTCAGTCACATCCCCACACCATGGTCAAGCTCCCCTTCCTCCCCCCTTCCCCCCGCCCATTTACACTTCCTCAGGACCCAATCATTTGTTTCTTTATTTGTCCCATCACCAGCCCCTTCCACAATTGTCCCTATTTTCAATTAATGTCTCATGCCTTGCACCCTATCACAGACTATCCTGGCAAATACAGAGCAGGGGTCTTTCTCAGAGTCAAAGACAAGTGAATGCACTGAGGCATCAGTGTTTGGGCTCAGGCTATTCATAATCTACATCAGCAATCTGGATCAGGGAATCAAATGCAATATTTCCAAGTTTGCTGATAACACGAAACTATAAACGTGGATTTTAAAGACCATACCTTTGTATTTTTCTGCATTTTTGATTGTGGACTGAAAGTGGAAAAATTCACATTGTTTTAAAAATCAAAGATCTTTAAAGGCACCTGACAATCATTGTAAAGGCTGCTTATACAGCTTCTTGTTCAGGTAGATGATGGTGGGGGAATGATTACTTACAGTTGAGCTGCATCTAGGGATCTGTGTATAAATGGGGATTGGGCTGGCAATATTTAGCTGATTGGTCTGCAGAATTGTGATGCTTTTCAATGACAAACAATTTCTTCCTGCCAACAACCATGTGATTGGCTCCTGGCAAGCTGAACAGCTCGCGGGAATGAGATAGCCAGAAGCCTTTGGGCATTGAGAAAGGAAGGTGCTATCTTTGTCTCTACAGTTAAAAAGAAACCTAAAGCCTGAAGGTAGCCAATCTATTTTCCCTCACCAATTGCTGTAAGCTGAGGCTTTTAGCCAATAAGTCAAAGACTTTATAAATTTGTCTACCAGTCACTGTGAGCCTCCTGAAAGGAGGTGAAAAACACCTGGAGAAGAGAGATTGGAGTACAGCATATCCTGTCAAACAAAAACATCATCTTAATAAATCCTGTGAACAGCGACTGTAAAACTGCCTTCCCAGTCTTTTCCTCCTTCTGTAAAACTTATCTTTTTTTGTGTCTATCCATGTCAGTCTGCATGTCATAGAGTCATAGAGATGTACAGCAAGGAAACAGACCCTTCGGTCTAACTCGTCCATGCTGACCAGATATCCGAAATTAATCTAGTCCCATTTGCCACTATTTGACCCTTATCCCTCTAAACCCTTCTTATTCATGTACACATCCAGATCCCTTTAAATGTTGTAATTGTACCAGCCTCCACCACTTCCTCTGGCAGCTCATTGTATACACACACCTCCTTCTGCGTAAAAAAGTTGCCACTTAGGTCCCTTTTAAATCTTTCTCCTCCCACCTCAAACTTTTGCCCTCTAGTTTTGGACTCCCCTACCCTGGGGAAAAGACCTTGGTTATTCATCCTATCCATGCCTTTCATGATTTTTTAAACCTCTGTAAGGTCACCCCTCGGCCTCTGACACCCCAGGGAAAATAGCCTTAGCCTCTCCCTATAGCTCAAACCCTCCAACCTTGGCAACATCCTTGTAAATCATTTTTGGAACACTTTCAAGTTTAACAACATCCTTCCTATAGCAGGGAGACCAGAATTGCACACAGTATTCCAAAAGTGGCCTAACCAATGTCCTGTACAGCTGCACCATGGCCTTCCAATTCCTATACTCAAAGCAGTGAACAATAATGTGTATAAAGGATGTTTGTAAGGGGTTTAGAGTTTTAACCAGTAAAATTTGATGTCGTTAGTTCCTTATTGTTTACTGGTCGCCAGAAGTGATTTAATTGTAATAAATATTCATTCTTGTTAAGTATAGAAATCTAGTTGGGGCTTTCTGCCACCCTGGATCTGGAAGACAAGTACATTGGAGAATTTTACGCACTTTTATAGTGTCTTTAACTTTTGCGATGATTTTGAAAATAGTGGCTTGAAGTGAGCTTCACAAGTGAGGCATAACAGGTGTGTTTTACCTCAAGCCTCAAAGATCCCACATTGGATCAAACAAAAAGGTTTGGATGAATTTAATAATAATCCAAAATTCTGCACAGTTTCTGTACTGTGGTGGTGCTAAAGTGAAAGCACTGGCTTGTTTTCCAAAGTCTGACATCTTGGGCAGAAATTCAGTTTGAGCTGAGAATTGGAGAAAGAGATAGAGATAATACCAAAGATATTACCCAGTCATGGAAGGATGAATGGATTGGGTCTATTTTCTCTTCACATTGTTAATTACACAGCTCCTGGAGGAGGGCTGCTGAATAGCGTCAGAGAGGTCATAGAAATTGACAGCTCGAAATGAGGCTATTCGTCCTGTCATGTCTAGCCTGGCTAACAGATAACCCCCCAGCCTAATCCCACTTTACAGCTCCTAGTTCTAACATTGCAGAACTCCAAGTGAATATTGCAGGACTTTTACACAAGCTATCGAGGTTTCATCTCCCATTTAGGCACTGAGTTTCAGATTCTCACCATGCACTTTTCAGGTGGAAGCGCTCCTCCTCAAATTGCCTCTAATTTTACCCAAAATCAATGCCTCCACTGATTATGGACACCCCCACCTTGATTTCAGGGCAATGACTGTTTAAGGCGCTGAGAAATTCTGCAGTGGGACTTGTATATGCCAACTTCTGGCTTACAGATTGTTGGGAACACTGTGGATGAGTGGGATCTAGAGTGCGGGATCACTTTCCTTCCTTCTACACGCCCCTCACAGCATTCCAGTGCTGCGACTCAGTGAGTGAGGCAGGTTTGATGCGTAAATTATCAAAGGACTGGCAGCAAAGTATCCTCCAGCTGTGACTCACAGCCGAGAATGGATTTACCGAATCAATATGGTGCAGAAGGATGCCATTCAGCCCATCATGTCTGCTCTCACTCCACATCTCAATTCCATGGGAAGCTAAACTGAGACTGGTGTGATATGGGCTTTTGAAGGTTCCAGCTTCTCAAACTCTTCCCTTTCCTGAAGCATGGTGAACCTCAGGTTAAACTCACCAAAGTCATCGCTTTCTAATGAGAGAACAGCCTATGATACACAGGGACTATTGACTTTACCTCACCTTAAATATCATTAGGAACATAAGCTTTAGGAACAGGAGTAGGCCATTCAGCCCCTCAAACCTGCTCCAACATTCGGTATAATCAAGGCTGATCTCATCTTAGCCTCAACTCTTTTTCCTGCCCGCTCTCCATTGCCCTTCCACCTATCACTAATTAAAAATCTATCTCCTCATTAAACTTGCTTAATGTCCTGGCACCCTCTAGAGCAGTGAATTGCAAAATAAAACAGATGATGATTGCTTTCTATAGAAATAAAGAGCTTCCCCTAGTTTTTCATTGCTGCTGGATATGATCATGGCTGATCATGCAATCTCAGTATCCTATTCCCGCTTTCTCTCCATTCCCCTTGATCCCTTTAGCCACAAGGGCCACATCCAGCTCGCTATCAAATATATATAATGATCTGTGGCCCCAACAGCTTCCTGTGGGAGAGAATTCCACAGGTTCACGACTCTCTGAGTGAAGAAACTTTTCCTCATCTCAGTCCTGAATGGCTTATCCCTTATTCTGAGACTATGACCCCTAGTTCTGGACTTCCCCAACATCAGGAACATTCTTCTTGCACCTGGCCTGTCCAGTCCCATTAGGATTTTATATGTTTCTATGAGATCCTCCCTCACCCTTCTAAATTCCAGTGAGTACAAGCCCAGTCAATCCAGTCTTTCCTCATATGTCAGTCCTGCTATCCTGGGAATCAGTCTGGTGAACCTTCGCTGGACTCCCTCAATAGCAAGAACCCTCTTCCTCAGAATAGGAGACCAATACTCAAGGTGTGGTCTCACCAAAGCCTTGTATGCTGTGACATAAATGTGACCTCCCTAGCCATGTGGTAGAGAGTCTGTCGGACGCTTGGAGCTAGAGTTTGAAGAAATGCCTTGAGGTCTGGCAGGAGGTTGTCAAAGCTGAGGAACACATAACTAAGACAATGTCTATCCGTATCATTCTGCTGTAGACTAAATGATAAAGATTGACTCAGAGATAAAAGGTACTGCAGATGCTGGAGAATCTGGAAGGGCCTAGGCCCGAAACGTCAAGCTTTCCTGCTCCTATGATGCTGCTTGGCCTGCTGTGTTCATCCAGCCCCACAAGTTGTTATCTCGGATAAAGATTGACTGCTGGGATTTAATTAACAACCCTATTCTTGTTGCATCATGAGACTAATTGTACATGTACAAGATGACCCTGGTCTTTGTCTAGCAATTCCTATACTCCTATTGAGGAATAGAAATTGACTACAAGTCAATCTTCATCAGACCATGAAAGATTTCTGCTGAAACTGTTCTCTCTCGGATGCCAACCACCTTGTTGTGCATCTCCTTCGGAACCGTATGAATTCTATGATCTGCTTCCATTTCATTTTTCCATTGATTTTTTTTGAATAGTTCAACGTTGACACAAAGTCAAAGCTTTCTATCTTATAGTCATCAGGACTGGGACGCAAGAAACCAAATGTACAAAGGGAACACCAATTTATACAGTAGGCGAAGAGGGTGCTGATTGGTTGCACTGTACATTGCACAGAGCTGCAGCAGAAGCTGTTACCTATCCATCTTGGCAGACTAAACTCAGACTGGCAGGTAGACTCTGATTCTGTGAGTCCTTGTGTGGCCGACCAGCCCAATCCAGGAGCCACATCTCCAAACACGCATTTTACATTTTACTATATTGACACAATGTCGCCCTCAATGGTAAAGATGCAAGATGTGGACAAATTCTTTTGCCTCCAGAGAGCCAGGTCCTGTGTGTGAATGTAGGCTGCGTCTTCCACGTGCAAATGAATCGCTCTGTCAGCCAAAAGACCATAAGACTTAGGAGCAGAAGTAAGCCATTCAGCCCATCAAGTCTGCTCTGTTATTCAATGAGATCACAGCTGATCTGATGACACTCAACTCCACTTTCCTGCCTTTTCCCCATAACCCTTGATTCCCCTTAATGATTAAAAATCTGTCTATCTCGGTCTTGAATATACTTCATGGCCCAGCCTCCACAGCCCTTTATGTTAAAGAATTCCACAGATTCACAAAGCTCTGAGAGAACCCAACTATTCAAAGTTTTTGATAAGACGTGTAGCTCGGATTGTGGAAGACCTTGTAGACTTGCTCGCCGAGCCGGTGTGTTTGATTGCAGCCGTTTCGTCCCCCTGCTGGGTAACATCATCAGTGCGCATTCAGTGAAGCGTTGGTATTCTGTCCCGCTTGTTATTTATGTGCCTCGGTTTGCTGGGGTGGTTGGCATTACTTTCCATTCTGTTTTTCAGTGGTTTGTACAGCGGGTCCAGTTCAATGTGCTCATTGACGGAGTTCCGATTGGAATGCCAGGACTCCAGGAATTCCCTGGCGTGTCTCTGTTTGGCTTGTGCTATTATGGATGTATTGCCCCAGTCAAATTTGTGTCCTTCTTTGTCCGTGTGTACTGAAACTAGTGAGAATTGTTCGTGTCTCTTGGTGGCTAGGTGGTGTTCATGTATCCGTATTGTCAGTTTTCTTCCAGTTTGGCCTGTGTAATGTTTCCCACAGCCCTTTCATGGTCCTCACCGGACCTGAAACATTAACTTTCATTTCTCTACGCAGATGCTGCCAGACCTGCTGAGCTTTTCCAGAAACTTCTGCTTTTGTTTCTGATTTACAGCATCCGCAGTTCTTTTGGTTTTCACATTACAAACATTTTTTGTTTAGATTTCTAATCTTTCCAGGGTTGATTTTCATATCCACAGAGAAGTTATCTTCTGCGTAAGTTTCCAATCCCAGCAGTGGTGGATCGATCACTGCTGTCATTTGATTTCAATTCCAATCTGTTAAAATCATCATGTTCAGACAGACAACACTAACCTTCATATCCTGACACAGGAATGGAATGACTGTAGGAGTCCAGTTACCCAGAGTAAAAAGTATCTAAATGCAGCCAATGACAATATTATTCTATGGCCGGCGTTGATTCCAAATCCTTTAACAGCAGCTTAATCCATTGACTATTAATTTTCTTTGGCACCTCCTAACTTTTATATATATATATAAATATTTTCAAATCCTAAAGTAAAAACCTCCTGTCATGACAGGTACAAAGAATAAAACTGCACTTTATAAAAAGCAGGAAGAGACTCCAGTTCAAATACACAGAAATGTGTTATTTGATCTTAGAAAGTTGCAGCAGTATTTCTGCTCTGTTTCCATTCATAATCTGACAAGCAAAAGCACATCCTCTGCACTTCCTCCTCCCCTTTAATCTGTCATTAACCTAGCCACATCCCATGAATGGATTAAAAAAGGAGTACTTGTTCATGTATAGAGGGCATTCACTCACGTCGAAATCTAGTCAGACAGAAAGCCACGTATTTGCTCCGTATGTCTGAATGTAAAAGTACTTGAGTTTAGGGGAGAGTAGGAACGGCCAATATTGGAGAATGTGAGACAACAAGGTGTAGGGCTGGATGAACACAGCAGGCCGAGCAGCATCAGAGGAGCAGGAAAGCTTGACGTTTCGGGCCTAGACCCTTCATCAGAAATGGGGGAGGGGAAGGGGGTTCTGAAATAAATAGGGAGAGAGGGGGAGGCGGACAGAAGATGGATAGAGGAGAAGATGAAGGGTCTAGGCCCGAAACGTCAAGCTTTTCTGCTCCTCTGATGCTGCTCGGCCTGCTGTGTTCATCCAGCTCTACACCTTGTTGTCTGAGTTTAGGGGGTGATATTTTTAAGGAATATCCTGCCAATGGAACATATATCTCTAAAACTGTTTTAGTTGAGTGGGAGAACATTCAAAAATAATATGGTTTGCATGAGGAATGACTGAAAGAAAGGAGCTGGGAGGGTTATGCCTTTCAGTGCAAATTGTGCATTGGTAGAATTTAGTTGAATGCATGCAGTGGGAACCAACTGGGGAATTGTGAACCTATTCAGAGGAGCAAGACCATAAGACCATAAGACATAGGAGTGGAAGTAAGGCCATTCGGCCCATCGAGTCCACTCCGCCATTTAATCATGGCTGATGGGCATTTCAACTCCACTTACCCGCACTCTCCCCGTAGCCCTTGATTCCTTGCGAGATCAAGAATTTATCAATCTCTGCCTTGAACACATTCAACGTCCCGGCCTCCACTGCGCTCCGTGGCAATGAATTCCACAGGCCCACCACTCTCTGGCTAAAGAAATGTCTCCTCATTTCTGTTCTAAATCGACCCCCTCTAATTCTAAGGCTGTGCCCACGGGTCCTAGTATCCCCACCTAATGGAAACAACTTCCCAGCGTCCACCCTTTCTAAGCCATGCATTATCTTGTAAAAAGACTGAGGGTATAGTACTCGGGTAAGGAGGTGTTTCTTTGTAATGTGTATCTCTCATACGTAAATGCTTATCAAGAATTGTAAAGATTCGGTTCCGAAGATGAGGCACCTTGAAATTCCTCTAGAACCGGGGTGGGGGTTTGGGGGGGTGGTGGTGTGGTGGGGGACCATAGTTTAAAAATAAATAGGCGCCCATTTAAAACAGGGATGAGGAAACAATTTTTTCTCTCGGCGGATTGTGGGGTTTCAAAAGGCAATGCACACAAAATCTCTAAATTTTTTTAAGGCAGAGGTAGATCGTTTTTTTGTTACCAAGAGAATAAGAGATTATCGGGATTATGCGGGAATGTTAAGGTTAAAATCAGATCGGGTCAAACAGCAGAGCAGGCTCGAAGGGCCGAGTGGCCTACTCTTGTTTCTTGTTCGTACGTGACATTAACCCTGTTCCTTTCTCCACAAACTCAGAGTTTCTCCAGCATTTTGAGTTGCTTTTATGGTCTTAACTGTTATGGTCTTAATTTGTTGACAATAATACATGAATGTCCAGTTCAGGAACCACAAAATACCGCACAATATTCCTTTATCCTTATTGTATTCTTCATTTTTAGACACCAGAATCCTTCTCTTAACCAAACATTTGCTTCCTCCCTTTTTAAAAGCCACCAGTTAACACTGAAAGCTACCTGAGTTCAGTGTCGAAAGAGCTGAGCACTGTATAAAACTGTTGATATTTTGTTTCGTTTGAAACTTGTTAAGTTTGTCCCTACATATTTTAGTCTTGGGCTCAATATCTAATTAAAAGCACCTACTTCTATCTGAATTTCTAGGCAATCTCCAAAATCCTGTGTTATGTCTCATCTCCATCACCTTTCCCCTAATGAAAGCAAACACAGTGTTGAGAGTCTGCTTCAATGCTTAATCTCATACACTGGAATTGCTTGTCCTCAAACATTCCCAATACAACATTTTCTTCACCAGATAAAATTCTAGCTGTCTTATCATAATTTATGCAAGACTAGAATAACTTTCTTCAGACCACAGGTAAATGACCTTGAAGAGGATCTCTTGCACTCAGTCAGCACTGGCATCATATAATCCAATATATCCCCTGGATAGCACTGAGCAGCTCATCACCGCCGTCTCTTCTCATGACGTAGAGGTGCCAATGTTGGACTGGGATGGTAAAAGTCAGCAGTGACACTACACCAGGTTGTAGTACAACAGGTTTATTTGAAATCACAAGCTTTCGGAGCATCAGTCTTTCTTCAGGTGTTAATGACTAACTTTTTCAAATAAACTTGTTGGACTATAACTTGGTGTTGTGTGACTTCTGATTTTGTCCTTCTCTCAGGCTTCCAGACAATAAAATTTTGCCTGAACACATTCCAAGTATGGATTAAAAAAGAAGGAACGTTTTTCACGTATACCGAACATTCACTCACAACAAAATTTAGTCAGGCAGAAATCTGTTTATTTGGTCCATATGTCTGAGTATAAAAGCAGTCTAAAGGCACATAGATTGGTGCCATCAACAAAATCTGCTAATGCTGCAGTCCCTCAGTACTGCAGGGGCAGAGCTCTTCAGATTATGCGCTCATGTCCTGGACCGGGTGTTAGATTCACAATGCTATGATGATGGGGCAATAGAGCTGTGTCAAAGCTCTGGTGGATTTGAGAAACGATACCTCAGGTAATCTCTGTGCTGTCTATAGGAAAAGGTCAAAAAGAGAATCAGGAAAGTTCCAGATGTACTTGAAAGATTGGACACGTACTGCACTATCACTTTCTGATCAGAAGCAGAGAAATATTACAGTCAGAGATAAAAGGTACTGCAGATGCTGGAGAATCCGAGATAACAAGGCGTGGGGCTGGATGAACACAGCAGATCAAGCAGCATCATAGGAGCAGGAAAACTTGACGTTTCGGGCCTAAACCCTTCATCAGAAAGTCCACCTCAAATATTACAGTCATGCAGCTTTGGAAACAGACCCTTTGACCAACCACAACAATAACAAAAACAGAAGTTGCTGGAAAAGCTCAGCAGGTCTGGCAGCATCTCTGAAGGAGAAAACAGTTAACGTTTCGGGTCCAGTGACCCTTCCTCAGAACTGATGGTGGCCGGGAAAACTTCAGTTTATATGCAGAAAATAGTGAGGTGGGTGGGGTAGGGAGTATACGATAGGATAGAGCCCAAAGAGAGAGAAGAGCAGTTGGATAGACAAAGGAGTTGCTAACGATCAGGCTGGGAGGATGAGTAGTTGTTAATGGAGGCTGTTAGTGACTAACAACAGGGGGGGTGTAGTGGCAGGCTATGTGGCAACAAGGCCTGGTGTGTGGGGTGGGGGGCTGGGACATGGGAGAGTTTAGGCCCTAAAATTATTGAACTCAATATTGAATCCGGAGGGCTGTAGGGTCCCCAAGCAGAAAATAAGGTGTTGTTCCTCCTGAGATAGTAGGAACTGCAGATGCTGGAGAATCCAAGATAACAAGCCTCCCCCTTACTGAGGACGAACGGTCAGTCCTCAGTAAAGGGCTCACCTTTGTCCCCCTCCACCCACA
>JAHRHZ010000053.1:21238985-21265806 GCA_024137785.1 Ginglymostoma cirratum
CACCCCCACCTACACACACCTTTACTGGCTCCATCCCCGCCTCTTCGACTTGTCTGCCTCCTCTCCACCTATCCTCTCCTCTATCCATCCTCTATCCGCCTCCCCCTCTCTCCCCATTTATTTCAGAACCCTCTTCCCCTCCCCCATTTCTGATGAAGGGTCTAGGCCTGAAACGTCAAGCTTTCCTGCTCCTATGATGCTGCTTGGCCTGCTGTGTTCATCCAGCCCCACACCTTGTTATCTCTGTTGTTCCTCCTGCTTGCATTGGGCTTCACTGGAACACTGTAGCAAGCCAGAGACAGAAATGTTGGCCAGGGAGCAGGGTGGTGCATTGAAGTAGCATGCAACAGGTAGATCAGGGTCTTTTTGCGAGCAGAGCGTACATGTTCTGCGAAGTGGTCACCCAGTCTACGCTTCGTTTCCCCAGTGTAGAGGAGACCACATTGTGAGCAGCGAATGCAGTAGATTGGACTCTCGGAAGTGCAGGTGAAGTGTTGCTTCACCTGGAAGGTATGGTTGGGCCCTTGGATACTGGGGAGGGAGGAGGTAAATGGACAGGTGTTGCACCTTCGCCGGTTACAGGGGAATGTGCCGTAGGGCTTTGGGGAGGTCTTGGGGATGATGAAAGTGTGGACCACGGTGTCCCGGAGGGAGCGGTCCCTGCAGAATGCAGACAAGGGAGGGGAGGGCAATTTGTGTCTGGTGGTGGCATCTTGCTGGATGTGGCGGAAATGGCATCTGATGATTTCCTTTGTCCAACCAGTCCATGACAACCATAATCCCAAACTAAACTAGTCCCACCTGCCTGTGCTTGGACCATATGCCTCTAAACCTTTCCTATTCATGTATTTATTTAAATGTCTTTTAAACATTGTAACTGTATCTGCATCCACCACTTTCTCAGGACGTCCATTCTACGTACAAACCACTCTCTGTTTAAAACAATTGCCCCTCATTCCTTTTTTAATCTTTCTCCTCTTACCTCAAAAATGTGCCTCCTTGTCTTGAAATTTATTGATTTTGAAACCGAAAATGGAGTGAAATTGAAATTCCACACAAGGAGGCTATTTGGCACACATTGCCTGTACTTGCTCTCAAAATGAACAATGCACCTCGTGTCATTCTTCCCATAACCGTACAGCTGTCCTTATCAGATAACAAGTGAATTTCTTCTTGAAGTCTTCGATTGAATCTGCCTCTGCCACACTCTTAGGCAGCACATTCCTGATTCTGACCACTCGCTGCGTGAGAATGCATCCCCCATGTTACCATTTCCTTCCTTGTTTTACCTTAAATCTGTATCCTTTCATTCTCATTCCTTCCACCCGCAAGAAAACTTTCTTCCTGTCTACTCCGTCCAGAAATATTGAGCACCTTCATCAAATCTCTAGTCTAAAGAACACAGCCCCAACTTCTTCAATGGGATCCAAGTAAGTGAAGTAGATAAGGTGTGGAGCTGGAGGAACACAGCAGACCAGGCAGCATCGTCATCTGAAGAAGAGCCCAGACCCGAAACATCAGCTTCCCTGCTCCTCTGATGCTGCCTGGCCTGCTGTGCTCGTCCAACTCCACACTGTGCTATCTCTGACTCCAGCATCGGCAGTTCCTACTGGCTCTGAAGTAGGTAAGGATCTCTTACTGCAATTGCACAGCACATTGGTGAGGCCACAACTTGAGTATTGTGTGCTATTTTGCTTGCTTATCTGTGGAAGGATGTTTTTGCTATGGAGGGAGCGCAGCGAAGGTTTCCCAGACTGATTCCTGGGATGGCAGGACTGACGTATGGACAGAGATTGAGACAGTTAGGATAGAATTCAGTGGCGCTTAGAAGAATAAGGGAGTAGGGGGTGCAGGTTGGGGGGCTCTCATAGAAACCTATAGAATTCTATATGGCCCAGATATGATAAATGCAGGAAGGATGGTCTGATGGTAGAGGCATTCAGACTCAGGGATCATAGTTTAAGAATAAAGGATAAACTTTTTAAGGACTGAGATGAGGAAAGATTCCTTCACCCAGAGAGTGTTGAGCCTGTGGAATTCAGAAAGTTGTTGAGGCCAAAACATTAAGTGTTTTCAAGAAGGAGGTAGATATAGCTCTTGTGGCTAATGGCATCAAGCGATATGGGAGTATTGTGAGAATAGAGTATTAAGCTCGATGATCAGCCATGATCATATTGAATGGTGGAGCAGGCCGAATATGCCATTCCTGCTTCTATCTTCTATATTTCTATGAAGTTCTACATCCCTGGAATCTCTCTCAAGAACCTTTCCTGCACCCTCTCTCATGCCTTCATAGCTTTCAGTTAATTACTTAAGTTAATACTTGGTGATCACAGCGAGTGGTTCAATTTTCAAGAGAGTGTGGCAACCCAGCCAATGTTCCTTCTTAGACCTGAAATCAGCACATTACCTTGTGAATGCACATTTTACAAATTTCTGCAGGTGGAACTGTTCAATTTTCAGCTTTTTCCATGATATTTTTGGCTGGAATATGTTGCTAAAAGATTACTTCTTTGAAAATGATAATATGAGTCATTTATGAAAATGATGGATTAAACTGAAAAAGGCAACAGTCGCTGCCAAGGGTTTAGGCCCGAAACGTCAAGTTTTCCTGCTCCTGTGATGCTGCTTGACCTGCTGTGTTCATCCAGCCCCATGCTTGTTATCTCAATCACTGCCAATGGTATACTTGCCTGGATTGAAGATGTGATCTTAAAACCAACTAAGGATATGTAACATCAATCACACGTCATTGTTACAGCTCATGTAGTCATTCTGGAGAACAGGCCAATAAACTGAGAGGCTCAAACTTACCTTAAAGGCCAGAATGATGCCAATGAAGGAAAGAAGAACAAACACCAGGCATACTGGGTTCATTGACATAAGATGCTCCCTGTAGGGGATATTAGCAGGCTGTGAAAAAAAGAATGTGAAAAATAAATGCTAACAGAGCTGCTTCAAGATTAACAAATCTAGTGCGTAAACAGCACAGAAACAGATCTGACCTATGCTAGTGTTTCCACAGCTCCTGATCCCCCTCCCACCAAGCTGGATTGTGAGATAGTGTGGATGGGCCAAAGTGACTCATCCGCGGTTTTTATGTCTCTATTACCTTACCTGCCCTTACTAATATGACTCAACTTACCCTTACCAATACGACTGAACCTACCCTTACCATTATGACCCGATCTACCCTCACCAATATGACCGAACCTACCCTCACCAATATGACCTAACCTACCCTCACCAATATGACCTAACCTACCCTTACCAATATGACCTAACCTACCCTTACCATTACGACCCAACCTACCCTCACCAATATGACCGAACCTACCCTCACCAATATGACCTAACCTACCCTCACCAATATGACCTAACCTACCCTCACCAATATGACCTAACCTACCCTTACCAACATGACGTAACCTACCCTTACCATTACGACCCAACCTACCCTTACAAATATGACCTAACCTACCCTCACCAATATGATCTGCTCTTCTTTTCTTAAACCCATTTAGTATTACTTACTTCTAACAAATTCTTTTGAGTAATGACTTCCACATTCTCACTACTCAGTGGGCAAAGGCTTCTACCTCCTTTTTCAATTTATCTTTGGGCATCGCTGGCAAGGCTGGTATTTGTTACCCATCCCTGATTACCTTTGTGAAGGAGGTGGTGAGCTGCCTTTATGATTATAACTCAGTAGCTGGCTACATAATTCCAGAGGGCAGTTAAGAGTCAATCACATTGCTATGGGTCTGGAGTCACGTGTGGACCAGACTTGGTCAGGGTGGCAGATTTGGTCTTCCAAAGCGAGTTAGTGAACCAATTGGGTTTCTACAAAATTGAATGTAGTTCCATGCTTGCTACAAGTGTCATTTATAATGATCAAAGTGGAACTGAAGTGAGACTGAGACTGATTACCCATTCCAGATTTTAATGGTTAAATAAAAACTTCAGCAGGCATCATACTGGGATTTGATGCTACATTCCCGTAGCGTTAGCCTCAGTCTTTAGATTACTGGGCCAATGACATTGCCACTCTGCTACCATAGAACAGTACAGCACAGGAACAGGCCCTTCAGCCCACCATGATGCTATTCTAAACCTGCCTGCACATGGTCCCTATCCTTCTATTCCCTGTCTGTTAATGTGTGAGTCCAAATGCCTCTTAAATGTTGCTATTGTATTTGCTTCTACCATCTCTCTGGCAGTGCATTCCAGGCACCTGCTACCCTCTGTGTAAAAAACGTGCCTCTGCACATCTCCTTTAAACTTTCTCCCTTTCACCTTAAACCTATGCCCCCAAGGGCATTTTTACCCTGAGACAGAAACTCTGACTATCCAGTCTATCCATGATTCTCATAATTCTATATACTTCAATCAGGTTACCCCCTCAGCCTCTGACGCTCTAGCAAAAACAATCCAAGTTTGTCTAACTTCACCTTTTAGCTGAAACACTTTAATCCAGGCAACACCCTCTCTAAAGCCTCCACATCCTTCCCATAGTGTGGTGACCAGAATACTCCAAATATGACCCAACTAAAGTTTTATACTACTGCAGAATCTAACCCCGGAATTCTTTACTGGATTTAACTTAGAATCATCTCATCTAGTTTTTGATGTGCCTACAAATGGAAAAAAGTTAACTTGTCAGCCTCCAAAGTCATCTATAAGCCTCCTCTTTTCTAGAGTTCTAGGCACTGTATAACACCATCGTTGCTGAAAACATATAACGCTCTATGTAGAGACTTCTGGTGCAGTGGTAGCATTCCTATTTTTGGACTAGGACATTGAAATTCAAGTTCGACTCACCCTGGAGGTTTGTCACAACATCTTTGAACAGGTTGATTCAAAATAACTAAGAGCTGAGCTCTTCCCGAGAAAGGGAGTGCTTCTGGACAATGAAAGGTGGCAAAGGATCTTTGTGCTTGTACCAAAAATATACAATAAAACTGTCTCTGACTGGTTAAAGCAACTGACTTAGTGTCATAGAGTCATACATCACAGAAACAGACCCTTCGGTTCAACTCATCCATGCTGACCAAGTTCCCCAAATTAAAATAGTCCCATTTGTTTGCATTTGGCCCATATCCTTCTAAACTTTTCTTATCCACATACCTGTCCTGATGTCTTTTAAATGTTGTAATTGTACCAGCCTCTACCACTTCCTCTGGCAGCTCATACCATATACCCACCAACCTCTGTGTGAAAAAGTTGCCTTTCAGGTCCCTTCTAAACCTTTCTCCTCTAACCTCTTTCTAGGTTTGATCTCCTCTAACCTGAGGAGAAAACCTTTGCTATTCACCTTATCAATGTCCCTCGTGATTTAATAAACCTCTATCTGGTCACCCCTCAATCTCCGATGCTCCAGGGAAGAAAGTCTCAGTCTATCCGGCCTTTCATTGTAACTCAAACCCTCCAGTCCTGGTCACATCCTGGTAAATCTTTTATGAGCCCTCTCCCATTTAATAATATCCTTCCCATAGCAGGGTGACCGGAATAGCATGTAGTACTCCAAAAGTGGCCTCACCTATGTCCTGTACAACCACAACACGATGTCCCAACTCCTCTACTCAATGGTCTGAGCAATGAAGGCTAGCGTGCTACACACCTTCCTAACCTCCCTGTCTATCTGTGATGCAACTTTCAAGGAACTACTCACCTGAACCCCAAGGTGTTCTATTTGCTTGATAACCCTACCCAGGGCCCTACCATTAACTGTGTAAGTCCTGCCCTTGTTACTCTTAGCAAATTGCAACACCTCACATTTATCCAAATGAACGTTATTTGCCACTCCTCAGCCCATTGACCCAGCTGATCGAGATCCCTTTGTAATCTTAGAAAACCTTCTTCACTGTCCACTATACCACTAATTTTGGAGTCAACTGCAAATTTACTAACCATGCTTCATAAATTCTCATTTAAATCATTTATATATCATTTAAATCATTTATAAAATGATGAACAACAGTGGACCTGGCACCAATCCCTGTGGAACACTGCTGGTCACAGGCCTCCAGTTCGAAAAACAAACCTCCACGACCACCCTCTGTCTCCTACCATCAAGCTAATTTTGTATCCAATTGACAAGCTCGTCCTGAAACCCATGTGATCTAACTTTACTAACCAGTCTACCAGGCAGAACCTTGTCAAAGGCCTTACTAAAGTTTATGTACACAACATCTACTACTCTGCCCTCATCTATCCTCTTGGTCACTTCCTCAAGAAAACTGACACGATTTCCCACTCACAAAGCCATGCTGACTATTCAGATTCAGTCCTTGCCTCTCCAAATGCATGTAAGTCCTGTCTCTCAGAATCCCCTCCAACAACTTACCCACTACTGATGTCAGACTTGCTGATTTATAGTTCCCAGGCTTCTCCTTACAGCCTTTCTTAAATAAAGACATGACATAGTGCCCAGGGATGTGCAGGTTAGGTGGATTAGCTGTGCTAAATTGCCTATAGTGGCAAGGGATGTGCAGGTTCGGGTGCAGGATGGGAGATGTAGGGTCACAGATATAGGTAGGGTGTCAGGCCTGGGTGGGATTCTCCTCAGAGGGTTGGTTGGACTCGATTGGCCAAATGGCCTGCTTCCACACTGTAGGAATGTTATGATTCTATAATCAGCCACCCTCCAGTCCTCTAGCACCTTACCCATAGCAGCAGATGATATAAATATCTCTACCCTAGCTTTCTGCAACATCCTGGGATACACTTATCTACCACATGAACCTCACAAACCCTCCTCCAACTGACTCCAGCTACCTTATCCATCTGTTCTTTCACAGGAGCAGAAGTAGGCCATTCAGCCCTTCAAGCCTGCTCCACCATTCAATATGATCACGGCTGATCATCCAACTCACTCCCTGTTCCTGCTTTCCTTTGTTTCCAGTGCTCTTTCTCATTAGAAGTAGATTGCAGCCTCAATTATGGGACTAATATATATACTGCTTTTAGAGTTAATGCAGTGCCGGGCCATCAAAATGATACCAGGGTCTAACGGGTTCAATTACAGAGATTGATTGTACAGACTCAGTCTGTATGCCCTTAAATATTTTGTGAGTGAACGAACTTTGTTGTTCAGAATGAGCAAAGGATTTGATAGAACAAATAGAACGGAAACTATTTCCTTTAGAGAGAGGTTGTCCTAACCCCTATAGAATTATATAACCTGACAATGAGAAGCAGACTGATCAGTGATATCAGGAAGCACTTCAACACACAAGGGTAAGTGGAAATCTGGAACTTCCTCCTGCAAAGAGCTGTTGAAGTTGGGGGTCAACTGAAAATGTGACAATTAATAAATTGATTTTTGTTAGGCCTGTGTACAGAGCAGAGTTGGAATTCAGGTCCAGATCAGTCATGGGCAAAACGACAGGAAGAGCAAGTGTGTGCAACTGAGTGGGCCCTTGTTTCTGTGTCTCCAAGTTTACAGATGACACAGAACTAGGTGGGAGGGACGGTGAGCTGTGAGGACGCAGAGATGCTCCAGTGGGATTCAGACAAGTTGAGTGAGCGGGCAATGGTGTGGTAAAGTATAATGTAGAGAAATGTGAGGTTCTCTACTTTGATGGCAAAAAACAGGAAGGCGGACTGTTATGCGAATGGTGATAGATTGGGAAAGGGGCAATGAGACCTGGGTGTCCTTGTGCGCCAGGCACTGAAAGTAAGCAAGCAGGTGCAGCAGGCGGTGAAGAGGGCAAAAAGTATGTTTACCTTCATAGCAGGAGGATGTGAGTAAAGGAGTAGGAATGGCTTTCTGAAATTGTACAGGACCTTGGCAAGACCACACCTCAAATTCTGTGTGGAGTTTTGGTCTCCTTATCGAGGAAGGATGTTCTGGTGATGGAGGGGCTTCAACAAAGGTTACCCTGGGATGGCTCGACTGCTGTGTGGAGAGAGACTGGATTGGTTTGGGCTATATACACTGCAGTTTAGAAGAATGAAGGGAAATCTCATAAAAACCTAAAAAGGAGTAGACAGGGTAAATGCAGGAAGGACGTTACCAATGACAGTGGGAGGAGTCCAGAAACAGGGGTCACATCTATGGATATGGAGTGGGCCATTTAGGTCTGAAATGAGGAGAAATATCTTCACCCAGAGAATGGTGAGCCTGTGAAATTCTCTGCCCCAAAGCGGTTAAGAATCAAAACATTTATTGTTTTCAAGAAGGAGTTAGATATAGTTCTGAGGGCTAAAGTGATCAAAAGATATGGGGAGAAAGCAGGGAACAAGGGACTGAGTTGGATGATCAGACATGTTCATATTGAATGATAGAGTGGGCTCAAAGGGCCGAATGGCCTTCTCCTGCTCCTATTTTGTTTCAAGACACTATAATCACTTTAGTCTTGCAGTATTAAGTTATTTTACACAACAATGTACATTTCATACCAGCTGTTTCAGGTAGTCTTGAATAGAGTTTGGATAGATGACCACGCTGATTCCTACAAGGGTGTTGAGGGCAAAGTCAAAGATCTGGTAACAGAAGAATGGGACGATCCATGCACTGAGTTGCTGGAAGACAATGAAGAAACAAAAAAAATGCTAAGTTTTGCAAAACAGGGAGTCTGACTCCGACACTTCATGTATTTGCACTAGAATTGATAAACATGGCGCTTCATATAGGTACCAATGTAGGAGTGACCTGGCATTAACAGCACCTTGAATAAGATACCACCACCCACCCCCAACAACATGAGTGTCACTGCCAAAGATCAGCATCTCTTTACCTCATTCGTAAATGTTCTTCAACTGAATAGCTTGCTAGGCCACTAGCAGGTTACACGTCAAGAATTAACAGTTAAGGGTCAACCACACTACAGGAATTAAATAAATAACCAGACCAAGCTACTGATGGCTTTAGCTGGGGTCATTAATTAACAAAATAGATTCTTACAACAGCTGATGAGAACTTCACGGTTGAAACGAGTATTTTTCTAATAAACTGAATTTAAACTTTATCAGCTGATGTGTTGGGAGTCGAAGCCTTTTTGCCAGGACATTAGCCTGGGCCTCATGGAGGATTATCCTAGTGACATTCTCAGTACATCACCATCTCCTCCAAATGTTAGACTGGGTATCTCATTACTTCATTAGATATTTTCCCTTGCGTTTCTGCTCTTTGTGTTGCAACTTGCTGAGAGTGTGAGCTGCTAACAGTGAGACAAGTGACAATGGGATATTTGGGACCTAGGTGAATGACGGGACTATCAGCTTGTCTACCTAATGAATGATATTTCAGGATTGCAAACAGAAATTCAGCAGGACCAAGCAGCATCTTTGCAGAGAGAGAGAGAAAGAGGGGGGCGGGTGCGGGTTTAACATTTCAAGTCGAGTGACTTTTCATCAGAGTTAGCAACAGTTAGAGATGCAGCAAGTTTCAAGCAAGGTGCGGGATGGGACAAGGACCAAAAGAAGGCCATGTTACACCGTGATGGGCACAGTACAGGTGAAAGGTCATTGAGCTGAAATGTTAATGTTCCTTCTCTCTCCACAGATGCTGCATAACCTGCTGAATTTTTTTTGCATTTTCTGTTTTTATTTATAAAAAGTGGGTTGTTGGGGAAGGGTTTAGGCCCGAAACGTCAAGTTTTCCTGCTCCTGTGATGCTGCTTGACCTGCTGTGTTCATCCAGCCCCATGCTTGTTATCACTGGAGAAACTCGGCAGGTCTGGCAGCATCTGTGGAGAGAGAAACAGTGTTAACTAATGACTCTTCCTCAGAACGGAGGGGTATCTGGAATGGACAGACATAATAGACAGACATGATGTTACACCCAAAGCATTGAATCTATCTTTCACCTTTAAGTAGCAGAAAATGTAGTTATATCTTTTTGGTTTAGGGGGTGAAGCTGCCTTCTCATTGATAGAACATGGAGTAAATGCTTTCCAAAACAATTCACAAATTCAGATTGAAGAACTTTCAGTCAGTCACTGCATTAGAAAAAATTAAAAATCGAAATGCACAAAACAGGAGTCATGTATCCTAGCCATTAACAGTGCCATTGATACAATTGGCACCACATCCACAAGCATCCACTCCCTCCACTACCGGCACTCAGTAGCAGCAGTGCATACTGTCTACAAGATACACTGCAGAAATTTGCCAAAGTTTCCTATACAGCCCATTCCATTTCCATCTCAAAGGACAAGAGCAGCAGATACATGGGAATATCAGCCCCTGCAAGTTCCCCTCCAAGCCAATCACCCTCCTGACTTGTAAATATATCACAATTTTTTCAATGTCACTGGTCATAGTGCTGAATTTCCCTCCCTAATGGCACTGTGGGTCTACCTGCAGCACGTGGACTGCAGCAGTTCAAGCTATCTGTTCCACCTTTCCCATTGACCAACCACAATAACCTCCTACCTGCATCCACCTATCTCCATCTCACCTACCCTCCCCTAAGCTCCCACAGCCCCCTCCTATTTATTTCTGGCCTCCCGTTCCCCTCCCCAGTCCTGAAGAAGGGTTCTGACCCAAAATGTTGACTTTCCTGCTCCTCGGATGCTGTCTGACCTGCTGCACATTTCCAGCTCCACATTTTTTGACTTACAGGGGGTGATGTTCCCATGCATCTGCTGCCTTTGTCCTTCCAGATGGAAGAGGCTGTGGGTTTGGAAGGTGCTTTCTGAGGATCTTTGGTGAATTTCTGCTGTACATCTTGTAGCTGATACCTACTGCTGCTACTGAGTGTAACAGGCCCTATTAAACCATTCTAGACAAGACCAGACCTTTTTGCGGCCACCAAACGACAGTGGGCTCACCGAGATACCAGAATAGTCTGGTCTGTTGTGGAAGTGGTTAGTCCTTTAATTCGCTGAAGGCAGCTTTCTGGAGAAGCATGGCTTCTTATGGGGAGGTAATGGTGTTATGGGAAGGTATTATCATTTTCCTTTCCATCCAGAACCTCAGGCCAATGGCTTGGGAGCATGGGTTCAAATCCATGTAGCAGTCAGCCGAAACTGGAATTTAGCAAAATCTGGAATAGACAGTTGGCCTAATGGTGGCCATTTGATGGCTATCATTTGTCGCCAAAACCTACCTGATTAATTAGTGCCCTGTAGGGATGAAAATTTGATCTACCCATGACTCACAGCAATGTCATTTAACCTTAACTGCCCTCTGGGCAATTAGGGATGGGCAATAAATGCTGAAAGAGTCAATGACATCCACATCCCATGAACAAATTTTTTTAAAAAATGCATGAAGTGCATTATCATTTCAAAATGCATAGATTTGGGATATCTGATCAAATATATCCAAATTAGTTGGAAGAGCATCACCAAAATAAAAGCCACCAAATTTGACCAGTTGTGTGATTTTGGCCATTAGTTACAGTACCTTATATGCGCCATAAGTGGCCATTCCACAAATGGTTATCATAAGGAGAGAAACAGCGGTAGCAATGCAGATATCTGAAATAGAAAATGGGGGGGGTAGAAAAACAGAAGAAAAACATACATTATTTCTAAAGTGCCACATCTAAGCAAGTTATTGCAGAAAACCTCGAGAACAGGTCAGAGAAATTCATTTTCCTTAAACACATCAAGTCAGTTGATAGCATTCCCCTCCTTTCAGAAGTGTTTTTGCATGAGCCATAGACACAGAAGCAGGAGTTGGCCATTCAGCCCATCAAGTCTTTACGGATCCTCCGAGGAGCACCCCAACCAGATCACTTATTGAGTGGTGGAGCAGGTTCAGAGGGCCAAGTGGCCTGACCTTGACCCTCATTCATACTCTTGCATCTACTTTATGGGTATATCTGCATTCTGTCTCCACAGCTTTTACCTGAGAAGGTTCAGTTACTGAAAAAAATGCTCCTGAAATCAGCCCTTGGAAGGTATTTTAAGCGATTCTGAGGAATCCAGTGGACCAATCACCAAAAAAAATGAACAATTTCATGCAGGAACGGTCCCATTTTAAATTACTACCGAGTAATTTGCAGTGGAAATAGAAAACTGCTGGCTAGAAATCAAGTTATAGATAAAATTTTTTAATGTACATTTAGCTAACATAAGAAGTCTACTGAGAGACTGCCAGATTCATAGTCACAGAGTCATACAGCACAGAAACACACCCTTCAGCCCACCATGTCTCTGCCGGCCAACAAACACCAAAATACCTCCCATTTACCTGCCCTTGGTCCATAGCTTACTATGCCCCGGCATTTTAAGTGCTCATCCAGATGCTTCTTAAATATTGTGAGAGTACCTGCCCCCTATTTCACCTCAAATCCCCATTATACCACTTACTCCTCACCGTAAACTTATGCCCTCTGCTCTTAAGACACGTCTGCCATGGGAAAAAGATTCTCACAATCTACTCTGTCCACGCCTCTCATAATTTTGTATGCCTCAATCAGGTCCCCCCTCGGCCTCTTCTGCTCCATGGAAAACAAACCCAGCCTTTCCAGTCTCTCTTCATAACTAAGACTTTCCATCCCTGTTTCACTGTCTCTAATTCTGTTTCTCTCTCCACAAATGTTTTGGTTCAGCTTTCCAACATCTGCAATATTTTGCATTTGATAGGTCCCATTTGGCAGCTGATTTGTGAGCTCTTTACAGACATGGGAGTGGGATAACGCTCAGTGGTTAGAGTCTGTGCTTTTCAGGCCTTGCTGACGTTTGGGTGAAATGGCAGAGATGATTGTAGAGCACAGCTCTTGGGCACCTTAGGGAGTAGAGGAAAGTTTCCACGAGTTTCAGAGCACAGCACCAGGAGGACAGTGCGTAAGGTTTCACAGTCGGACTGAACAAGTTGAGATTTGGAAAAGGCCTTAAGGGAATGGGGTTATCGCAACTGATGCCACAGTAAATGAGATGGGTGCAGCATTTAGAAAAGGCACAGACTTACTGGCATCATCGGTGAAGTCAAAGTCAATGCTGAGTTCAGTATGAGGCAGGTAGTACCGTTCTGGGTCACTGAAGGCAGACAGCAAAATCAGCAGCACCACGCCATTGATCAGCTAAGAGGAGAGAAAGAAAAAGTCACTTAGTTACTCAGATTCAAGCCATACCTTTATCCAATCGCACAAGGAAGCCAATGCCAATAGTAGTCTGAACCAATCAATGGAGGTCTAGTGACACAGGGGGCGGTTTGTCTACATCTGGGTCTGAAGCTTCCAGTTTGAGCAACGGCTTGCCTCCTCCTACTCCCCCAGACTTACTCCCCCCGCCCCTACCCCCCAGGACTTACTCCCCTCTCCCCTACACCCCAGGACTTACTCCCCTGTCCCCTACTCCACAGGACTTACTCCCCAGGACTAGCACACCCTCCCCTACTCCCCAGGACTTGCTCCCCCTCCCTCCCCTACTCCCCAGGACTTACTCCCTTCTCCCCTACAGCCCAGGATTAGCACCCCCTCCCCTACTCCCCAGGACTTGTTTCCTCCCCTTGCCACGGTAAAATAAGGCTGAGTCAGCATAGTTTCGTCAAGGGGAGGTCATGCCTGACAAATCTGTTAGAATTCTTTCAGGATGGAACAAAGAAGTTAGACAGAGAGTCAGTGCATATGATATATTTGGATGTTCAGACAGCCTTTGACAAGATTCCATACAGGAGGTGGCTAAATAAGATTAGAGTCCATGGCATTAGGGGCAAGGTATTGACATTGATAGAGGATTGACTGACTGGCAGAAGGCAGGGAGTAGGGATAAAGGGGTCTTTTTCAGGATGCAGCTTTACAGGGCCTTGGTGAGACCACACCTGGACTATTGTGTACAGTTGCGGTCTCCTTATCTGAGGAAAGAATTTCTGATTCTTGAAGGAAGTTTTACCAAAACTGTTCCCTGGGGATGGCAGGGCTGACCTATGAAGAGAGACTGGATTGGTTAGGAATATTCATTGGAGTTTGGAAGAATGAGAGGCATCTCAAAAACCTATAAAATTCCAACAGGATTAGACAGGGAAAACACAGGAACGATGTTCCCAAGGAGTCCAGAGCCAGGGGTCACAGTCTAAGGATATGGGGTAGGGCATATAGGACTGAGATGAGGAGAAATGTCTTCACCCAGAGAGTTGGGAATCTGTAGAATGCTCTACCACTGAAAGTGGTTAAAGTCAAAACTTGAACGTTTTCAAGAAGTAGTTAGATATAGTTCTTAGGGCTAAGGGGATCAAAGGGTATAGGAAGAAACAGGGAACAGGAGATTGAGTTGGTTGATCAGCCATGATCATATTGACTTGCAGAACGAACTCAAAGGGCTGAATGGCCTACTTCTCCTCCTATTTTCTCTATTACCATGTCCACAAATGTTTTATTTATTCTTTTATGGGAAGTGGGCATCACTGGCAAGGCCAGTATTTATATCTTACCCATAAGTTCTCTTAAACCGAGAGGCTTGCTGTTGGTCTGGAGTTACATGGAGACCAGACCAAGTAAGGACAGCAGATTCCCTTCCCAAGAGGACATTGTCAACCAGCTCAGATTTTATGATGATGAATAAATGGCTCCTATATTCTGCTTCCGATTTAATTGAATTTAACATACCACCAGCTGTCGTGGATGGGATTTGAACTCATGCCCTCACAGTCTTAACCTCAGGATCATGTGCCCAGTGAGTTTATCACTACTCCACCATCACAATCATTACATGCTGCCCAGACATGATTTCGATTATGTTACAGGACAGTAGTAACTCTAAGACATTAGCCACAACACGTCAGACTTTCCCATCTGACCAATCTGGAATGTTAATTGTCTTATTAATTGTCCAGTCTCTCCATTGTAACATAAATACAGTAGTTTTCAGAACAATTAGCATCCATCTCAGAGAGAAAACATTCTCCCCGCTGAAGCTAAATACAAAGCACATTAAATGTAATTAAGTCTGCAATTATGCTGTCACATCTGTTAATGCAAAGCTGCTTTGTCATAGGCGTTGATGCAAATGGAAAAACTGTGTCCCTCAAGTATCAGATATCAACAGAATTACTGCACATAGTCATAGAGTCATAGAGATGTACAGCACTGAAGTAGGCCCTTCGGTCCATCTTGTTCATGCTGACAGATATCCTAAATTAATCTAGTCCCATTTGACAGCATTTGGCCCCTATGCTTCTAAACTCTTCCTATTCATATACCCATCGGGATGGCTTTTCAAATGTTGTAATTGTACCAGCCTCCACCACTTCCTCTGGCAGCTCATTCCAAACACACACTATCCTCTGTGTGAAAATGTTGCCCCTTAGGTTTTTTTTAAACCTTTCCAGTCTCATCTTAAACTTTGCTCTCTAGTTTTGGACTCTCCCACCCTGGGGAAAACGTCTTGTCTATTGACCCTCCCCATGGTCCCATGATTTTACAAACCTCTATAAGGTCACCCCTCAGCCTCTGACGCTCCAGGGAAAACAAACCCAGCCAATTAATCCTCTCCCTATAGTTCAAACCCTCCAACCCTCAAAACATCCTCATAAATCTTTCTTGAACCCTTTCAAGTTTCACAACATCTTTCCTATAGCAGGGAGAACAGAATTGCATGCTGTATTCCAAAAATGGCTGAACCAATGTCCTGTACAGCTGCAACATGACCTCCCAACTCCTGTACTCAATGCATTGACCACCAAAGGCAAGCTTACCATCACCTGCTTATTTACCTGTGACTCCACTTTCAAGGAACTATGAACTTGCACTCCAAGGTCTCTTTGTTCAGCAGCACTCCCCAGGACCTTATTATTAAGTGTATTAGTCCTGCCCTGATTTGTCTTTTTAAAATGCAGCACCTCACATTTATCTAAATTAAACTCCATCTGACACACCTCGGCCCATTGGCCCATCTGATCAAGATCCCGTTGTACTCTGAGATAACCTTCTTTGCTGTCCGCTACATCTCCAATTTCAGTGTCGTCCGCAAACTTACTAACCATCCCTTCTATATTCACATCCAAATCATTTATATAAATGACAAAAAGCAGTGGACCCAACACCAGTCCTTGCGGCACACTGTTGGTCACAGGCTTCCAGTCTGAAAGGCAACCCTCCACCACCACCCTCTGTCTTCTACCTTCAAGCCAGTTCCGTATCTAAATGGTTAGTTCTCCCTCTATTCCATGCGATGTCACCTTGCTAACCAGTCCTGCACAAGGAACCTTGTTGAACACCTTACTGAAGTCCATATAGATCATATCCATTGCACCGCCCTCATCAATCCTCTTCATTACTTCTTCAAAAAACTCAATCAACTAAGTAAGACATGATTTCCCCCATACAAAGCCATGCTGACTATCCCCAATCAGTCCTTGCCTTTCCAAATACATGTAGATCCTGTCCGTCAGGATTCCCTCCAACAACTTGCTCGCTGCTGATCTCAGGCTCACCGATCCATAGTTCCCTGGCTTTTCCTTACCACCTTTCTTAACTAGTGGTACCACATTAGCCAACCTCCAGTCTTTTGGCTCCTCACCTGTGGCTTTTGATGATACAAATATCTCAGCAAGGGGCCCAGCATTCACTTCCCTGTCTTCCCACAGAGATCTAGAGTACATGTGATCAGGTCCTGGGGATTTATCCACCTTTATGCATTTTAAGCCATCCAGCACCACCACTTCTGTAATATGCACATTTTTCAAGATGTTGCTATTTATTTTCCCACATTCTTCATCTTCCATATCCTTGTCCACAGGAAACACTGATGCAAAATATTCGAGATAACAAGGTGTGGAGCTGGATGAACACAGCAGGCCAAGCAGCATCATAGGAGCTGGAAAGCTTGATGTTTCGGGCCTAAACCCTTCATCAGAAATGGGGGAGGGGAAGGGGGTTCTGAAATAAATAGGGAGAGAGGGGGAGGCGGATAGAAGATGGATAGAGGAGAGGATAGGTGGAGAGGAGACAGACAAGTCAAAGAGGCGGGGATGGAGCCAGTAAAGGTGATTATAAGTGGGGAGGTAGGGAGGAGATAGTTCAGTCCAGGGAGGACGGACAGGTCAAGGGGGCGGGATGAGGTTAGTAGGTAGGAGATGGATGTGGGGCTTGAGGTGGGAGGAGGGGATAGGTGGGAGGAAGGACAGGTTAGGGAGGCGGGGACGAGCTGGGCTGGTTTTGGGATGCGGTTGGGGGAGGGAAGATTTTGAAGCTTGTGAAATCCACATTGATACCATTGGGCTGCAGGGTTCCCAGGCTGAATATGAGTTGCTGTTCCCGCAGCCTTCGGGTGGCATCGCTGTGGCACTGCAGGAGGCCCAGGTTGGACATGTCGTCTGAGGAATGGGAGGGGGAGTTGAAATGGTTCGCGACTGGGAGGTGCAGTTGTTTGTTGCGAACTGAGCGCAGGTGTTCTGCAAAATATTCCTTTAGTATCTCCCCTATGTCCTGCGGTTCCACACACATACAGCCTTGCTGATATTTAAGGGGGCCTATTCTCTCCCTAGTTACTCTTTTGTCCTTAATGTATTTGTAGAATCCCTTTGGATTCTCCTTAATCCTATTTGCCAAAGCTGTCTTATGTCCTCTTTTTGTCCTCCTGATGTCTCTCTTATATATACTTCCACTGCCTTTGTACTCCTCTAGGGATTCAATCAATCTCTGTTGTCTATTTTTAATATATGCTTCCTTCTTATTCTTAACCAAAACCTCATTTTCTCTAGTCATCCAGCATTCCCTACACCTACCAGCCTGGCCCTTCACCCTTACAGGAACACACTGTCTCTAGACTCTCATTATCTCATTTTTGAAGGCTTCCCATTTTCCAGCTGTCTCGTTACCTGCAAACATCCGCCCCCAATCAACCTTTAAAAGTTCTTGCCTGATACGAACAAAATTGGCCGTTCTCCAATTTAGAAATTCAACTTTTGGATCTCGACTATCCTTTTATTATGGCAAGTTAGTGCAAAATTATCATCTCAAAATCATCTCTCACCCCACCACATTAACCAACTACAGTGACTTACCTTTACACAGCCCACGCATGTCTTACACTCTACGATCTTTCAAGTTATTTTCATTTTTACAATTACAGCCCCCGCAGTTCCCACATTAAATCGACTGCCATTGCCACAATTCTTCAGCTGCCTTGGCTGACCCTATGTTCTGTCTTGCCTCTCCACTTCTCTGCCCTCGTTAAAGGCACTGCTTAAAACCTACCTGTTTGATGTAGCTTTCAGTGAGCTGAGCCAATGTTACCTGATGTGGCTCAGTATCAATACTGGTAATGTTCCCAGAATGCCCATTGGGTGGTTAACAAGAATAAAACCTCCATAAATACATTGTTGATCCTGTTGGAAACTTTTCAAGGAGAGGTGAACAAGAGTAGATTCCCAGCAATCACAAGGGGCAAGAGGAGTATTTTTTCCATAATTTTGTTGTTTTGTGCAAAGTGGGTGACACTGAATAGACCAATATGTATTAAATTTCCCTAGTTGCCCCTTGAGAAGGTGGGGGTGAACTGCCTTCATGAACCGCTGCAGTCCATGTGCAGTAGGTAGACCCATAATGCTCTTAGGGAGGGAATTCCAGGATTTTGACCCAGTGACACTGAAGGAACAGCGATATATTTCCATGTCAGGATGGTGAGTGGCTTGGAGGGGAACTTGCAAGTGGTGGTGTTCTAATGCATCGACTGTGCTTGTCCTTCCAGGTGGAAGTGGTCATGGGTTTGGAAGGTGCTGTCTGAGGATCTGCAGTGCATCTTGTAGATAGTACACACTGCTGCTGCTGAGTGTTGGTGATGGATGATTATGGATGTTGTACCAATCAAATAGACTTCTTTGTCCTGGGTGGTGTCAAGCTTCTTGAGTGTTGTTGGAGCTGCACCCATCCAGGCAAGTGGGGAGTATTCCATCACACTCCTGAGTTGTGCCATAGAGATGATGGGGAGTCAGGAAGTGAGTTGCTCACTGCAGTATTCCTAGCCTCTGATCTGCTGTTTGCATTTATATGGCGAGTCCAGTTCAGTTTCTGGTCAATAGTACCCCCAGGATATTGATAATGGGGATAGAGTGATGGCGATGCATTGAATGTTAACAGATGATGGTTAGATTCTTTCTTGTTGGAGATGGTCATTGCCTGGCATTTGTGTAACACAATGTTACTTGCCTCTTGTCAATCCAAGCCTGGATGTTATCCAAGTCTTGCTGCATTTGGACATGGACTGTTTCAGTGTCTGAGGAGTCATGAATGGTGCTGATCATTGTGTAATCAGCTACCGGTATATATTCATTTCCTGGACAATGATGCAGTGTAACATTTTTCATTCTGGCTATAGCTTCAAGAGTCTCCATTACCATAAATGTTTGCTCTAACAATTTAATCAGGATGAAGTATTTTGGAACTTGCGAATATTTTGGGGGTTTTTTTAGCGTATTGTTCATATAAGAATAATTGTTGTAATTTCCCAAATTGACCTTTTGTTCCAGCCAGAAAGTAAGGAGTCTGGAAATCCCAGTACAATGTTGTGGTGGTGAGGTTACAACATAAATATAGGAAAGAGAAATGAGAGAGTCAACTGTGTGTGTCTGGAACCACAAAATCAATCGCTCCACATTACCATTCAGAATTCATCATACTCAAAGAAATCGATTTGTGGGTTTGCAAATGAATGGAGATGGTGGCACAACATCAGATAGGGTTCCATGTGGAAAAGAGAAATTGCAAGTGCACACATTGGCTAGTTTCAGATATTATAGATGTAATGGCCCTTTGCAGGTTGAACAGCAATGATTTGGAGAAATCGAGGTGTTTATTGACAAGATTTCATACAAACTGGGAACAAGAGAAAGTTATTCAGCCCCTCGGGCCTGTTCCACCATTCAACAAGATCGTGGCTCATCTGATTTTAACCTCAACTCAACATTCCTGTATATCACCGATAATTGGGAATCAAGAATCTATTTACTTCTGCCTTTAAAAAATGCAAAGACTCAACATCCAAGGCCTTTTGTGGAAATTAATTCTAAAGACTCTCAACCTTCTGAGACTGGCTGTGTGTGTGTATGGAGGAGTGGGTGTCAGTGTAGATTTATGCTGAGGTGTGGGTTTGGGTGTGTGTGTAAATGTAAGTACACATGTGGGTGTCTATAGAGGTGTAGGTGTGGGTGTGGATGTGAGAGTAGGTGGTCTGTTTGTGTGTGTGTTTGTGTGTGTGTGTGTATGGGTGTGACTGTGAGCATGGGGTATGTGTGTGTGTATGGGTGTGACTGTGAGCATGGGGTGTGTGTGTGTGTATGGTGTGTGTGTATATGGTGTGTGTGTGTGGTGTGTGTGTGTATGGGTGTGACTGTGAACATGGGGTGTGTGTATGGTGTGTGTGTATATGGTGTGTGTGTGTGTGGTGTGTGTGTATGGGTGTGACTGTGAGCATGGGGTGTGTGTGTGTGTATGGTGTGTGTGTGTGTGGTGTGTGTGTGGTGTGTGTGTATGGGTGTGACTGTGAACATGGGGTGTGTGTGTGTATGGGTGTGACTGTGAGCATGGGGTTTGTGTGTGGGTGTGTGTGTGTGTGTGTGTGTGTGTGTGTGTGTGTGTCTATGTGTGTGTATCTGTCTGTCTGTGGGTGCCTGGAGTGTGAGTTTGTGTCTGTGCGTTGGGGGGGGTGGAGGGGTGGGTGTGAGTGTGTGTGTGCGTGTGTGCGTGTGTGCGTGTGTGCGTGTGTTTGTGCAAATACCATTGCACTGGCTGTGCTGCTTTGTCCTGGGTGGTGTCAAGCTTTTTAAGTGATGTTGGAGCTGCATCTATCCAGGCAAGTGGGGAGTATTCCATCACACTCCTGGCTTGTGCCTTGTAGATAGCGGACAGGCTTTGGTGATTTACCTATTCATTGGTTTAGAGGGTGAGGCATGTGGAAAATTTTGGAGATTGAATTCCAAATTGTAGGGTCATGCTCTGGCCCCAAAACTGAAGAAGAGGGAAGCAGACTGAGGATAAAGGAGCAAATTAATCAGCTGACAGTGAAAAATTTGCGCCAGGTGAGGGATTGGGAACCACTGTGTCTCACTGCAATTGAGATACAGATCAACTCTGATCTAATTTAATAAGGAACAGGACTGAAGAGCCAAATATTCTCCGCTCGCCACAACAGTTTTGACATCTTGGGATGGAATAGGAATATCAGCAACTACAAAGTTGATCCAAATTGTACAGGACATCAGTGGAACCATATCTGGAGAACTGCGTAGAATGTTGATCTCCTTTCTCAAGAAATTATAAGAACACAGGAATAAGAGTAGACCATTCACCCCCTCAAGCCTGTTCCACTACTCAATAAGATCTGTGGCCTAACTCCTTTGGCCCATATCCCAGAACACATTTGCTTAACAAAAAAATTATCCATTCAAAAAAAACAAAGAACAGCTGATGCTGGAAATCAGAAACAAAATTAGAAATCACTGGAAAAGCTCAGCAGGTCTGACAGCATCTGTGGAAGGAAAGCGGAGTTAAAGTTTTGGTGACCCTCCTTCAGAATTGGCCACTGTTGTTGAAAAAAAAATTACCTTAGATTTAAAACTACAACTGATTCAGCACCAATTGTCATTTGTGAAAGAGAGTTTGTGTGTAGAAGTGCTTCCTAACATCTCTCCTGTTTGGTCTGGCCCTAATGTACTGACTAGATCAAGAATCCCCAACCAGTAAAGATAGTTTATCTTTATCTACCCTTAATTCATTGGAGGTAGTTCAGAGAAGGTTCTTGAGATGGTGCTAGGGTTGGGGTGTTACTAATAAGGAAAGACTGGACAGGTTGGGCCTGCATCTACCCTTTAAAAGATTGAGAAGTGATCATATTGAGACCTACAAGATACGGCAAGGACAGTGAATGCTGGGAGGATGTTTCCCCTTTTAGGAAAGACCAGACCTAGAAGACACAGTTTGAAAACAAAGAGTCACCCATTTAAGAGGTAGATGAAGAGAATATTTTCTCTCAGAGTATTTTGAGTCTTTTAGACTCTGATCCCAGTGGTGGCACTGTCTTTGAATATTTGTAAGGCGGAAATAAACAGGTTTTTGGCTGACAAGGGAGTCAATGTGAGGGGCGATAGGGAGAATGTGGAATGAGGCTACAAGCAATTTAGCCATGATGCTATCAAATGGCAAAGCAAGCTCAAGGGGATGAATGGTCTATTCCTGCGCCTAATTTGCATGTTTGCATGCTCATAAACCGACAAATACAATTAGTGTCTTCGAAATACATGACCCAAAAAGCTACTGTAATTATCAACAAAAAAAAAATCCACTATAAGGTCATTTCTCTATGTTAGGATGCAATTATTTTGCTTGGCTAAAAACAAGGGCAACTTTGCCAAAGCACCAGCTCAGCTACCACATTTTCTATTCATTTGTGGGACGTGGCCATCACTGGCTGGGCCCGGCATTTATCAGCCATCCCCAGTTGCCCTTGAGAAGGTGGTGGTGAGCTGCTTTCTCTTGAACTGCTGCAGTCCATATACTGTAAGTACACCCACAATGCCCTCAGACAGAGAATTCCAGAATTTTGACGCAGAGACACTGAAGGAACGAAGCAGCGGCTTGGAGAGGAACTTTCAGCGGTTGGTGTGTTCCCGTGTATCAGCTGACCTTGTCCTTCTAGGTGATAGTATTGTATAAGGTCAGTCAGATACAATTACTGGGGTCAAAGGGATCAAAAGGTATAGGGAGAAAGTGGGAACAAGGGACTGAGTTGAATGATCATCCATGATTATATTGAATGGTGGAGCAGGCTTGAAGGGCTGAATGGCCTACTCTTGCTCCTATTTTCTATGTTTCAATGTTTATATCACCAATATTTAGAAACAAAGCAATTCACAAATGGTTATATGGAATGGTGCATCAAAGACAGAATTAGCTGTTATGAAGTTGAAGGAAACATGACTATTTTATTGCCTCCTTCATGTGTGTTGGATATCTTGCCAAGGTTTGCGGGGTTTCTGAAAAAATGAAAATAATCTTTTATTGATTAATTATAATCCCTGCGTGATTTATCCACAGATCAATATAGTATGGCAGAGTTAGTAACTGTTCCCATTTTATTGGCAAAATTATCTCTCCGCTCTCTTCCAAATTATCGGGCAACTATATTTATTGTTGAAAAACAATCTCCAGACACAAGGCGGTAATAGATATGGGGTAATGAATGTGGTCTCCCTCCCAGATCGAGTTCTAGTTGTTCACAGTTCCAATATAATTGTAGCTCATGTTGCAAAGTTTCCAACACTGAAAGGCCTGCCAGTCTTCTGTTGACCTGTGCTCAGAAAAGCTTCTCTGAATATTGTGGCATTTCACCATAAGAAAAAGAAGCAATCATTTTCTTCCTATGAGTGAAAGAGCAAAATGCTACAGATGCTCGAAATCGAGAAGGATGACAGAAAGTGCGAGAGATACAAAATAGGTCGGTCAGCGTTGCTGAGAGGAACCAATGAGGAGAAACTATTGAGAGAGAAAGGGCTAGGAGTTGTTGATGTGCTGAGATGAAACAAGTTGGGAGAAGGGTCACGTGGAGTAGAAATATCAGTACGAATCAGTTGGGCCGAAAGGCATGTCTCTGTCTTCTCAATCCTAAACAATGTTGCCCAGGGAAATTTCACAATCTGAATGTGGAAATCAGTATAGTGTGGGATGGCAGGACTGATCTATGAAGAGAGACTGCATCAGTCAGGATTATAGTCACTGGAGTTTAGAAGAAGGAGGAGATCTCATACAAAACCTATAAAATTCTAACAGGACGAGACAGGGGTAAACCCAAGAAGGATGCTCTGGGTAACTGGGGAGTCTAGAACCGGGGGTCACAGTCTAAGGATACGGGGTAGGCCATGCAGAACTGAGATGAGGAGAAGTGTCTTCAGCCAGAGAGTGGGGAAGCCTGTGGAGTTCTCTGCCACAGAAAGCAAAACATTGATTGTTTTCAAGAAGGAGTTAGATATAGTTCTTAGGGCCAACGGGTTCAAATTATGGGAGGGTGGGGGAAGTGGAGGCAGGGACTGAGTTGGATGATCAGCCATGATCCTGTTGAATGGTGGAGCAGGCTCAAAGGGCCAAATAGCCTGCTTTTTCTCCTATTTTCTATGTTTCTGTGTATTAGCAAAGTAAATCTGTTCATTCTCTCATCAGATGTTGTTTGATCGACTGGGTATTTATAGCGTTTCCTACCTTCAGCTTTTACATTATTATAATGCCAACCGAATAATTTCCAATGTTTTACTGATATGGTACTAGCCTCACTCAAAACTTTGCTCCATATATCTGAATTCACTGTGAGTTTCATTCACTCATTCTCTTTGTTGAACTACACTGGACTCCCAGTCTGGCAAGACTCCAGTTCTGAAATCCGATTTCCCTGTTCTCTGTAACCTCCAGAGAGTTCTGCATCTTTTAGCTCCTTACACGTTCATAGTTTCCATTGTTTCACCATTGATGGCTGAATCTACAACTGCTGAGGCCCTAAGCTCTGGAATTTCTCTTGTAATCCTCTCTGCCTCTCTCTCCCCTCCTAAAAAAGCTTCCTCTTTCACTAATCTTTGTAGTTACCTGACCCAAGAATCTCTTGATGTGACTCAATGTCAAATTTTATTTCTTAATACTTGATAACATCTTGGGATGTTTCCCAGGTTAAAAAAGGCTACTCATTTTTGTATTATTTATTCACTCATGGGACGTGGGCATCATTGGCTGGACCAGCTTTTATTGCCTGTCCTTAGCTGCCCTTCAGAAGGTGGTGGTGAGCTGCTATCTTTAACTGCTGCAGTCCACGTGCTGTAGACAGACACACAATGCCATTTGCATAAAGTGGTACATGTGAATATTTCTGTTAATTAGTTGTTTGCATGTAAAAATATCAAGGCATTTGAAGAATGTGCTTCAGTACTTGATCAGAACTGCTCGTTAACATGTTTAAGAAACTTGGTTATCTACAGGAATTCAAAAATAAGGTAACAGTTGGCCATTTGGCCACTCAAGCCTCAATAAGATTGTGGCATTTGCAATCTCAGCATTATTTTCCCACTATTGCTGTGTCTCTTGATTTGTGAGCGTCTAAGAACTATTTAAGTATGAAGGGTTTAGACGGATAATGGTCAAATGGAACTAAATCTTGTCAGCATGGATGAGTTGGACCGAAGAGTCGGTTCCCATTCTTGCGAAGTCGGGTGGTATAGAATTTCATAGAATCCCTACAGTGTGGAAACAGGCTCTTCGGCCCAACGAGTCCACGCCGACCCTTGGAGCATCCCACCCAGACCCATCCCCCTATAACCCAGAATACTTGTGGATTGGAAGGCAGGGCGTTCGAATTTGGTGTTCGTAAAAATATTGATGTTTGTAAAATGATAGGGACGAAGAGTGCGTGGTGCCTTTAAAATATGACGACAGAACTGGACCTGAAACGTTAACTCTGATTTTTTTCTCCACAGATGCTGCAAGACCAGCTGAGCTTTTCCAGCAACTACAGTCTGATTAGTGTCTCGAATAGTTTTAGCAAAGCCTCTCTATTTTTATACTCCATTCCCTTTGGTGAGGCACTAGGCTGTTAGTCAGTCAGAGGCAGAGATCTGTAATGTTGTATTCTGTGAATAAACCTGGTATCAAGTAACAAGTACCTGTCTCGTTTGATAAATCAAACTGTCTCGGATTTGTTTAACCAGATTCCGTGTTCTATGAAGCGTGATGAAATGGTTATCAAACAGACTTCAAAGCAACCAGTGAATGAAAACATTGCCTGTGTAAATATACATAAAATACTCCATTGCCTTGTACTTTTATTCGCAAACAGGAGGACACAGCAAGGCTAAAAATATTTGAAGAAATTAATCCACTTGCTGGGTAAACCACAGGAAACTCAACCCCAACGCTGCGTCTCTCACCCACATCTTTTTCAGGATTCATTTTTAAATGTTGCTTTTTTTTTAGTGAGAAGTTGGATTTATTTATGTTGGATTCTGTGAAGCAGGATTACCACATGTTGTAAAATACCGGGGTCCTTAATAAAAGAACATTTTCTAAATGCATTTTTATTCCAAGGGTTTCAATTTCCTTACCTGGTCTGGCCTACATGTGACCCCAGACCCACAACGATTTAGTTGACTCCTAAACTTCCCTCTGGGCAAGTAGGGATGGGCAATAAATGCTGGCCTAGCCAGCGATGCCCAGATCCCGTGAATGAATTAAAAATATTATTGCACCTTTAATATTCATCTGACCTATTTGCTAAATATTGCTGAATGTTCAGTGACTCAAGCAGGAGCTTAGAAGAGCATCTAGTCTGAAGTATTATCTTAACTCTGGGGATATAAAGCCGTGTGAAGGTTACACAGTTCCACAAACACCCTCCCAAGGCCAATGACTGTGCTGCTTTTGACAGGTTAAATTTCCATTTGGAAGGCAATTCATTGTACGAAATAATGAAGGGGCTTTCCCTGGGGCAATGTGACCTATTCCCAGGCAGAACTGGAGCCCAAAACATGTAGTAACTTCCTGTCTATTTGCCAACAGTCTAACTGTTACACCCAGTTGAGAGAGGATTCCCCTGGGGTCCATAGGGATTAGGATGGGCACTCAGATTGCTCTGACAGCCCCTGACATAACAAGGAGGCCATCTCCCTTCCTCCTGGCCCTTCACTCATTTCCTCCTGCACTTTCCCTCACTGTTCTTCTTCCTCACTCACTATCTTTGCCCCTCACTCATCTATTCTGCTTCTGTCCCCTCCCTGTTACTCTCTTCCCCCTCCCTCAGTCTCCTCCTCCCTACCTCTCCTCCTCATCCCTCACTCTCTTCCACCCTCTCTCATGCTCTTCCCCCCCTCCATCACTCTCCTCCCTCTCCCTCACTTCCTCCTCTCACTCCCCTCCTCCTCCTCTCTTCACCTCCTCCCTCACTTTCTGCTCTTCCCT
>JAHRHZ010000053.1:21265816-21280748 GCA_024137785.1 Ginglymostoma cirratum
TCCTCATCCCTCACTTTCCTCTTCACCCCTTACTCTCTTCCCTCTCCCTCACTTTCCTCCTCATCCCTCACTCTCCTGCACCCCAAACGCTCCCTCACTGCCCAAGCTCCCTCACACACAGACACACTCCTCTCCTCCCACCCCCCTCGCTGTCCCCTCACCCTCCCTCAGCACCACCGCTGGCTCCCTCACTCACTTCCCTCAATCCCTCGTTTGCTCCCCTCAATCACCTCCCCTAATACCCAACCATTCCACCATCACCCCACTCCCTCATCTCCCCCCTACCCCCCCACCATTGTCCCCAGAGCAAACACTCACCATGTACCATGTTCCCAGAATGATTGTCCCTGTACGGACATGACAGCAAAAACAGCAGCGGCTGGAATACCAGCTTCCAAAACAAGACTCCGTCCTCATGACTCTTGCCAAGCCACACCAGCAGAGGGAAAAAGAAATGACGAAACAAAACTGGAAAAATCCAACAAAAAGGGGACTGCTGTCAGGCCTGGGCTGGAAACGCTGAGGCGTCTGTTTCTCTCTTGTAGTAAAACTAACAGAAGCTGCACTGCGATCCTGTCACTGATCCTGCTCACAGACTCTCTCAATACATCCTGGAACAGATGGACAGGATTTAACCCTCTCTCTCCCCTCACACACACACACACACTCCTGCAATCTAAGCTGCAAAGTCAGGCCAGGAAATCCAGCATTTATACAAAACTCTCCCACTGTGAATATTATACTCAGTTACTCCCACTCCCCACAACCTACTTTCTTTCCAAAGGCCGTAGTATTAGTTTTCCCTCAATATTTTGTCATGGGTCTCACTGGCAAATCCAGCATTTGTTGCCCATCCCCTGAATTGCCCCTTGTACTGAATGGCTTGCTAGGGCCATTTCTGAGGGGAACTCAGAGTCATTGCTGTGGGTCTGGAGTCAGATGTAGGCCAGGCCAGGTAAGGATGTCAGATTTCCTTCCCTAAAGGACATCAGTGGATTTTCTTTCACAAAAATCACTGGTGGTTCCGTGGTGATCATACTGAAACTAAATTGATACTTCAGGTACAAACACAGAGAATGCTGGAGAAACTCAGCAGGGTGTGTGGAGAGAGAAACAGTTAATGTTTTGAACCTGGTATGAACCTCCTTCTGAACCGAACTTCTGAAGAACAGAACGGCCCTGAAGGAGAGTCATACCAGACTCAAATTGTGAAGTCTGTGTCTGTCTCTCCACCGATACTTCCAGAGCTGCTGAGTTTCTCCAGCATTATCTGTGTTTTGTTTCAGATTTCCAAGATCTGCAGGATTTTGCCTTTATTTGATATTTCAGAATTGTCTTTTACAAATTCATTTTAAATTCCACCATCCACCATTCTGGGATCTGAACTTGTGACTATCTATTTACTTTGCCTTGGTACCATCATCACTGTGTAATAAACATGCACAAACTCTTGACCAAATCTCACCAATTAAAATGTTATCCAAACCCAAACCTTTTTCGTTTCCACGTTTGACCCCAATGGGTGGAACACTCCCCTTTGCAGATAAAGTGTTTCGTCAAGGCGGGGGAGTCCATTGTCCCCACACCCCTATGGCTCACAGTGACTTTTCCCACACTATCTCTCACTCGTCACCTCGCCAACTAGGCACCTCCTTGGAGAATTGCGTGGCTGGAAAGGTGGGCACCGCATGGGCCTTCCAGTTCTCATGACCCTGGTGCCATATTTAAAGACCAACTGTGCGCCACTTCACCATAAGGTCATCTAACGTAGGAGCAGAAGTAGGCCATTCAGCCCATTGAGTTTGAGATTCTTCTATGATTCAATTCTTTCTTGCTTTTGCCCCACTGATTCTCTTACTGATTTAAACATCTATCTCAGCCTTAAATCTACTTAATGACATGGTCTCGACAGCCCAAAGAATTCCACAGATTCACTACCCACTGAGATTAAAAAAAATTTCCTCCTCACCTCTGTCTTGAACCACCTTTTATTCTGAAATGATGCCCTCTCGTCCTGGACTTTCCCACAAGAGGAAACAATCTCTCCATATCTATCCTGACAGGTCTGAAGAAGCATCACTGGACCTGAAACATTAACTCCGCTTTCCCTCCACAGGTGATGCCAGACGTGCTGAGTTTCTCCAGCAATTTCTGTTTCTGATTTCCAGCATCTGCAGTTCTTTGGTTTCATTTTCCACTAATGTTTGCGTGGTTCAATTAGCTTGCCTCTTATTGTTGTCAATTCCATCGAGTACAGACCCAATCTGTTCAACGTCTCCTCATAAGTCCCTCCATTACGTGACATCAACCTTCTCTAGACCAGCTCTAATGCCAATATATCTTTCTTTAGACAAGGGGGGCAAATTTCTTCACCGTGGTCTGATGAGTGCCTTGTATAGTTTTAGCAAGACTTCCCTACTTTTATACAACATTCCCTTTAAAATAACGTTCTTTTCGTCTTTCTTATTACCTGTTGAACACTAATTCTTGTTTTTAGTGATTCTCAGGAGCTGCAAGCCAGGAACTGTGCCTCACACTGTGGTGTTGGAGGATTAATACCAACACCTAGCCCAGAAAGGCTAGCTGCCCAGTTCACCATCTGGGGTTGTTGTTAGAAAGGGTGATGACGAGGAGGGGGGTGAGGCTAAAATTTTCCCAGCCAACCACCAGACCTAGCCAGGCTGGACAGCTTATAGCCTCAGTGAAGCCGGACACCCAGCAGTGCAGGATGAAAGCCGGTGATCTTAGAAAAATTGGAGCAGGAATAGGCCATTCAGCCCCTGTCATTCTAGATGATAGCTGATCTTCTATTTCAGTGCCATACTCATCCACTATTTCCACATGGCTTGATGCCATCAGGTACAAGAAATTGAGCAATCTCTCCCTCAAATTTAATTAATGACTGATCTTCCCCAGCCCTCTAGGGTGGAAAATTCCTAACATTCACCACCCTCTGAGTGAAGACATTCCTCCTCATCTCAGTCCTAAGTGGCTTGCCCCTTATTCTGAGACTGTGACCCCTCGACCTGGGCCTTACAGCTAGGAGAACCATCCTTCCTGTCTCTATCTGTTCCTTTTAAGAATTTTGCAAGTTTCTATAAGATCACTTCTCATTCTTCTAAACTCAGAGAATACAGGCCCAGGCTTCTCAATATCTCTTCATCCAGGAATCAGACAAGTGAACTTCCACTGCACTCCCTCTCTGACAAGTGTATTAGTCCATAGGCAAGGCACCAGAACGTCACACAATACTCCAGGTTCTGTCTTACCGGTGTCCTCTGAGAAAAGAAATTCCTCCTCATCTGTGTCTTAAATGTGGGACCCTTTATTCTAAGATTATGCCCCCATCCTAGGCTCTCCCAAAAGGGGAAACAATCTTTCTGCATCTGGCCTGTCAAGTCCCTTAAGAATCTTTTATGCTTCAATCAGGTTGCCTCTCATTCTGCTAAACTCCAATGAGCCCAGGCCCAACGTACTGCTGTCTGCTCCCTGTAAGAGACTCCAGACACACCTCAACGTCTTATCTGCCGTCTGAGATGGCCATGGCAAGCCAAGCAAGTCCAAGGGCAATTAGGGGTGGGGAATAAATAGAGAACTTGCCAGTGAGATCCACGTGAAAAAATAATGAGCAATCTCTCTCTCCTGGTTCTTTCCCCACATAGCTGGCAAAATTTGTTACATACTGACACTGATTAAATTTCTTTTTGAAAGTTGGACGTGTCCCCTGATACTGCTGAAAGGTACTCACTGCACGTGTGCAAAGTTCTGAGCATCCCTAAGTTTGCTGATAACACAAAGCTAGACGGGATTGTATGTTGTGAAGAGGAGCAAGGAAGCAGATACCAAATAACATGACCAATGGTGAGGTTACACACTTCAATGAGAAAAACAGCAAGGATTGTTTAAATGATAATATACCGGGAAGCATGGATGGACAAAAGGACCTGGTTGTCTTGTACGTCATTTATTGAAAGTAGACAGACAAACAGATAGGTGCAGCAAGCAATTAGGAAGGCAGATAGTCTATCAGCCTTCACTGAAAGAGGATTTGAGATCAGAAGTAGGGATGCCTTACTGCAGTTATATAGAGCCTTGGTAAGGCCACAGTTGGAGTATTGCATGCAGATCTGGTCACCCCACATAAGAAAGGATACACTTGTCACAGAGGGAGTGCAGCAGAGGTTCACTAGGCTGTTACTCAAGATGTCAGGACTGTCCCATGAGGAGAGGTTGGTTCAACAGGGCCTGTATTCAATAGACTTTAAGAGGATAAGAGAGGGACCTAAAATTCTAACAGGGCTGGACAGACTAAATGCAGTGAGGATGTTTCACTTGGTTGGGGAGACTAGGACAATCTCAGGATATTGGGGTAGACCATTTAGAATTGAGACGAAGAAAAATGTCTTCACTCAAATGGCCAGATGGGATCTATCCCAGGTTACCGCGAGAGGCATGGGAAGAAGTAGCTGGGACATTAGCAGATATCTTCACATCCTCTTGGGCCACAGGCGAGGGTGTAGAGGACTAGAGATTAGCCAATATTGTTCCCTGGTTTAAGAAAGGAAGCAGGGATAATCCAGGAAATTATAGGCCGGTGAGTCTGACATCTGTGGTGGGAAGCTCTTGGAGAAGATACTGAGGGACAGGATATATGTACATTTGGAAGAAAATGGACTAGTTAGCAACAGGCAGTATGGTTTCGTAAAGGGAAGGTCATGTCTCACCAACCTGATCGAATTTTTTGAAGAGGTGACAAAGGTAATTGATGAGGGAAGGGCTGTGGATGTAGTTTATATGGACTTTAGTAAGGCAGTTGATAAAGTCCCACATGGCAGATTTTGGTACAAAAACTAAAACCAGATGAGATTCGGGGTGGGCTGGCTAGATGGATACAAAACTGGCTTGGTCATAGAAGACACAGCATAGTGGTGGGTGGAAGGGGGTTTTTCGGGATGGAGACTGGTAACTAGTAGTGTTCCACAGGGATCAGTCTTCGGTCCTCTGTTGTTTGTAGTATATATAAATGATCTGGAGGAAAATGCGGATGGTCTGATTAGTAAGTTTGCAGATGACACGATGATTGGTGGAGTTGTGGTAGTGCTAACAATTGTGAAAAGATACAACAAGATATAGATAAATTGGCAACTTGGGCACAGAAATGGCAGATGGAGTTTAATCCAGACAAATGTGAGCTGGTACATTTTGGAGGATCAAATTTAGGTGTGAATTATACTGTAAATGGCAGAACCCTTAGGAACATTTGCATACAGATAGATCTGGGTGTGCAGGTCCACAGTTCCCTAAAAGTGGCAACACAGGTGGCCAAGGTGATTGAGAAGGCATACAGCATGCTTGCCTTGATTGGGCAGGACATAGATTACAAGAGTTGGCAAACCATGTTGCAGCTATATAAAACCCTTGTTAGGCTGCATTTGGATTATTGTGTGCAGTTTTGGTCGCCACATTACCAGAAGGATGTGGAAACTTTGGAAAGTGTACAGAGAATGTTCATCAGGTCTCAAGGCCATTGGCTATGAGGAAAGGTTAAAAAGACTGGGATTGTTTTCACTGGAAAGACGCAGCTGAGAGGAGACCTGATGGAGGTCTACAAAACTTTGAGAGGCATAGATAGTGTGGATAGTCAGAGGCTTTTTCCCAGGGTTGAAGTTTCAATTACAAGGGGCACAGGTTCAAGGTGAGAAGGGGAAAGTTTAAGGCAGATGTGCGAGGAAAGTTTTTCACGCAGAGAGTGGTAGGAGCCTGGAATGCGCTGCCAAAGGAGGTGGTGGAAGCAGGCACATTGACGACATTTAAGAGGCATTTGATGGTCACATGAATAGGGAGGGAATAGAGGGATACGGACCGAATAAGGGCAGCAGATTTGTTTTTTAGTTCAGTCAGCACATGATGATCAGCACAGGCTTGGAGGGCCGAAGGGCCTGTTCCTGTCCTGTACTTCTCTTTTGTTCCCAAAGGTTAGTGAACTTGTGGAATTCTCTACCACAGGAGGCCACACCTCTGAATAAATTCAGGAAAGCGGCCGATACACTTTTAGATTTTTAGGGCATCGAGGGGTATGGGGAGAAATTGGGAATATTGGGTATTGAGAGAGGGAGGATCAGCCATGATCATATTGAATGGTGGAGCAGTCTCGAAGGGATGAATAGCCTAGTCCTGCTCTGAGTTTTTACATTTCCAGGTCCTTTGTGAAATCTCCTGCCAGTTAAAAAAGAAAACTGGGGACCAAACCAGCACAACAGATTGGGACAGACTGACGTCCCTACCATCCTGTCAGTGGTGCAGCACAGAGCATTTTGAGCACTCAGTGAGAACCCTCTGGCAGTGTCAGCAGAAACAACCTTGAAAGTTATCATTGAATCAGCTTCCACCACATGTACAGGCCGAAAGAACAACTTGTTTCATCAACATTAACAAAAAAAAAAATCCTTTATGTCCTGGCCCTCTGGCTTTTTTGGCAATTACTTCAAATTTGGGTTGCCACTTGTTGCCACTGGAAACAGTTCCTGTACTTATATTCAAATTAAGAACAAGGATAGGCCACTCGGCCCCTCGAGTCTGCTCTGTTATTCAATAAGATCGTGGCTATTTTGATTACCCCACTTTTGTGCTTACTACCGATAACCTTTCTCACTATCTAATTTATTAAAACCCGTCGAACACAGTTTTTTAAAAAAACTCTGCTAACCTTCTCTGTTTGAGGGAGAAAATATTTATCTTTATCTTGGAATCTTTTTCTTCTGCTTTGTTTTATTTTGTCTCGAGTAACAGCGAAACAGGATAAATTATTCAAGATAATTAAAGTTCTCCAGTTACAACACACCGTGCTCCCGCGTGGGTATAGTTAGTTCACTGAATACCGCATGATGAGAAACTACTGAATTTTTCATGTATGTTTGTACAATTGCCCAATGGCTTAGCAATTTTGTGAAGCCACTTATCACCAGACTTTTCAGATTTAGTTGATTTTAGTTATGATTACAGCACAGAAGGAGACCATTTGGCTACTGGGTCTGCATTTACTGCTCAGCTATTTCTACATTACCCCCGCCCTGAAAGTTTTTTTTTAAAATTAATTCATGGGCTGTGAGCATCACTAGCCAGGCCAGCATTAATTGCCCATCCCTAATTCCGGAGAACAGCCAAGCATTGACCACATTGCTGCGCGTCTGGAACACAGGAATTAGGAGCTGGATGGGTAATTCTGCCTTTCGAGCCCTGCTCTGCCGTTTGACATGAACATCACTGATCTTATCAGGAACAAAAACAGAACTTGCTGGAAAAGCTCAGCAGTGGAATCGCAGGTAGACAGGATTGTGAAGAAGGTGTTTGGTACACTTGCCTCTATTGGTCAGCACATTGAATATAAGAGTTGGGATGTCATGTTGCAGCTGTACAGGACATTGGTTAGGCCACTTTTGGAATAGTGCATTCAATTCTGATGTCCCTGCTACGGAAAAGATGCTGTGAAATTTGAAAGGGTTCAGAAGAGATTTTCAAGGATGTTGCCAGGGTTGGAGGGTTTGAGCCAAAGGGCGAGACTGAATAGGCTGGGGCTATTTTCCCTGGAGCATTGGAGCTTGAGGGGGGATCCTTGTGGAGGTTTATAAAATCATGAGGACCATGGATAGGGTGACTAGCCAAAGTTTTTTCCTCAGGGTAGGGAAGCCTTTGGAGGTTTAAAGTGAGAGGGGCAAGATTTAAATGGGACCTAAGGGGCATCTTTTTCACACAGAGGGTGATGCCTGTATGGAATGAGCTGCCAGAGAAAGTGATGGAAGCTGGTACAATTACAATATTTAAAAGGCATCTGGATGGGTACATGAATAGAGGTTTAGAGAGATATGGGCTAAATACTGGCAAATGGGATGAGATCAGTTTAGAATATCTGGTCAGCATGGATGAGTTGGACCAAAGGGTGTATTTCCATGCTGTCCATCTCTATGACTCTATGAAACCCCTTATGGAATCCATCTCCGCCACTGTCCCAGGCAACGCTTTCCAAGTCCTAACAACTCTCTTTAAGCATATATTAATGATTAGGATGAGGCAAGTTTGTGGATTAAACAAAAATGGGTGGGAAGACAAGTAGTGAGGATGACAGAAAGAGTCTGCAGATGGATATAAACAGGTTAATGGAGTGGGCAAAAATTTGGCGTATGGAATATGATGTGGGGATGTGTGAGGTGTTGAATGAGGAATAGAGGAGCTGAATATTATTTAAAGTGGAGATGGAGAGCAGAAAGCTTCAGCACGGAAGGATTTGGGAATCCTCACGCATAAATCACAAAAACCTAGCATTGAGGTTGTTGGAAATTGGGGGCCCTTTTCAAACTGGGTTCCTTTCGTATGGCGTGTTTAGCATTTCCTGTGCAGCATGAGACCTCAGTTAACTGTGTTACAACAGTAACTAACCTTCTCCACATTCTAACTCATTGAGCCTGTCTACTTTCCCACCACCATTTCCCCCTTTCATGTCTTAACACCATGTTATTAATTGGTTGTGGCGAGTTCAAATTCCGTCAAAGCAAAGTATGACGATTGAGTTTAGAAAATCTGGTGCTGTGTCAGCTGAGAGCTAATGGGTCATCGCATAAACCCAACTAGTTCACCCATGTCGTTGATAACCAACAATCCGTAATTATAAATAACAAGGTGTAGAGCTGGATGAAGGGATGAAGGGATTTCTGATGAAGGGTCGAGGCCCGAAACGTCAGCCTTCTTGCTCCTATGATGCTGCTTGGCCTGCTGTGTTCATCCAGCCCCACACCTTGTTATCTCGGATTCCCCAGCATCTGCAGTTCCTATTATAATCTGTAATTATAGATTAACTTTAACGCATCAAAATATCCCAAAGCCCTTCACAGGGACCACATAAGGAGATATTAGGGCAGATGGCCAAAACCTTGGTCAAGGAGCGTCTTCAGAAAAGTGGAAAGATTTGAAGACTCAATTCAAGAACTTAGCTGCTGAAGGAAAGGCTACCAGTGGTAGTACAATTAAAATAAAAGAGCCCAAGAGACCAGAATCAGAGGAGCACAGAGATTGCACAGGATTTAGGACTTGATGAGGTTACAGGAATAGGGAGGTTTGGGGCAATGGAGAGATTTGAAAACAAAGTTGAGAATGTGAGGAATCTTATAAATGATTTGCCAGAGATAAACAGGCCAAGGAATAAGAAACTGAGGCTAGGGCATACTGGGGTGTCATCACATGATCTTCAACTTCCCCTGCCCCATGCACCCACAGTCCTCAAACCAATTAGATCACAAATAACTTTGTTATTCAAACAGACAATTTGTCATAGAATCTCCCTCCCCTGCCCCAATCTTTGGTGCTGATCAGCAAAGGAGTTCAGAGCAATTTAAAAGGAAATACAACCCGAATGACTTTTCACTTCTTGCTCATCAAGATTAATTAATTTGGAGGGTCAGTAAATCTAGAGGATGAGAAAGTGGATGAGTGGAGGATGAATAGAAAGACTCCGAAGACAAAGGTGTTAGACTGTGCAATTACTGGCAATTCCTAGGTGACAAACAGGTCCATTCCTGAGTATGTTCCTGGATTGATTTGTATGTAAATCGGAACACTATACAGTCCGATATAAAATATCTGTTCACCAAGTACGACTGAACATTCATGTGTTGGATCCTTAAAATTAATAGCAATATCAGATGTTGTGCATAAGTACAATTGTTACGAAGTCCAATGTTCATAAATCTGGTACCACCTGTACGGGAAGAGGTTTGGACAAGGTGCAATAGCACCGCTAACTGATGGGAGGTCTGCACTGCAAGATAAGTCATGACAGAAATACAAGCAATTAAAAGCCAAAAGAACTGCGGATGCTGTAAATCTGGAACCAAAACAAAGTTGCTGGAAAAGCTCAGCAGGTCTGGCAGCATCTGTGGAGGAGAAAACAGAGTTAACGCTTCGGGTCCGGTGACCCTTCCTCAGAATGGGTCTGAGCAAAGTATTAATTCAAAATTTTCCATTTAACGAATATTATAATTTTATATGGCAATCAGAAAATTAAGGGGGCTGATTTAGCCACTTAGCAAAACCAGGTTGTTGAAATCTAGAATGGCATCCCACCAAACAATGTGATTGAAGATATTGTTTACTCAAATATACTGTAGGTGCCTGTCTTGGTGCAGTTTGTCACATCCTTGCCTCTGAGTCAGAAGATTATGGTATCAAGTCCCAGAGAATCTAGGCTGACAGTAATGAGGGAGAGCTGCATTGTCAACAATGCTATCTTTTGGCTGAGGCCCTATCTGGTTTTCCAGGTGAACAGAAATGATCCCATGGCACTGTTTTGAAGAAATTAATTTATTCTACTGAAGTTAATTTGAGTGTTCCCTAACTGGAAACTATGGATGAACTGGAAGATCCACTCCCTACTGAAGTCCCCGGGAACCCTCCCTGACTCCTGTGATTCCTGAAAGATCACCACTTAACACCTCCACTGTCTCTTCAGCTTTCTCCTTCAGAACTCTGAGGTGTAGTCCATCTGCTCCAGGGGTATTTACCCACCTTCAGACCTTTCAGTTTCTCTGGCACCTTCTCCTTGGTGACAGCCACCATACTCAACTCTGCTCCCCGCTCCACGCAACTCCCTTGAATTTTTGGGATAGTGCCCATGTCTTTAACTGTGAAGACTGACGCAAGGTACTTACTCAGTTCCTCAACCATTTCCTTGTTCCCCATTACTACTTCTCCAGCGTCATTTTCCAGCAGTCCAATGTCCACTTTTTCCTCTCTTTTGCCCTTAATATTTCTAAAGAAACTCTTGCAATCTTTTGTTATTTTACTGGCTAGCTTACACTCATAATTAATCTTCTCCCGCCTCATTTCTTTTAGCGTTGCCCTCTGTTGGCCTTGGTAAGCTTCCCAATCCTCTGGTTTCTCACTGCCCTTTGCCACGTTATATGCTTTCTCTTTTGCTTTTATGCTATCCCTGACTTCCCAAGTCAGCCATGGTGGCCTCATTGACCCTCTACCATGCTTCTTTTTCCTAGAGATGAACTTTTTGCTGTGTCTCCTGAATTACTCCTAGAAACTCCTGCCATTGCTGTTTCACTGTCTTTCCTGCTAGGCTCCTCTTCCAGTCAGTTCTGCCCAGCTCCTCCTTCATGCCTCTGTAGTTGCCTTTATTCAGCTGTAATACCATTACCTCTGATTCTGTCTTCTCCCTCTCAAATTTCAGAGTAAATTCTATCATATTATGATCACTGCCTCCTAAGAGTGCCTTTACCTTAAGCTCCCTTATCAAGTCTGCCTCATTGCACAACACTAAATCCAGTATTGCCTGTTCCCTAGTTGGCTCCACCACAAGCTGGTCCAAAAAGCCATCTCGTAGACATTCCACAAATTCCTGTTAGAATTCTTTGAGGAGGTAACGAGCAGCCTGGACCAGGAGAGCCAATGAATGTTATCTATCTGGACTTCCAGAAGGCCTTTGAGAAGGTGCCACACAGGAGACTGCTGAGTAAGATAAGGGCCCACGGTGTTAGAGGCAAGGCAAGAGGCATGGATAAAAGATTGGCTGTCTGGCAGAAGGCAGAGAGTTGGGTTAAAAGGGTCTTTCTCAAGATGGCAGCCAGTGACAAGTGGCGTTCCACAAGGGTCAAAGTTTTCACTTTATTCATTAATGTTCTGGATGAAGGAATTGAGGGCATTCTGGTTAAGTTTGCAGATGATACAAAAATAGGTGAAAGGACAGGGAGTATTCAGGATGCAGGGAGGCAGGATGCAGGGAGGCAGCAGAAAGATTTAGACAGGTTAGCAGAGTGGGCAAAGAAGTAGCAAATGGAATGCAATGTGTGGAAGTGAGAGGTCACACACTTTGGAAAGAAGAATAGTGGCATAGACTATTTTCTAAATGGGGAGAAAATTCAGAAATCTGAAGTGCAAAGGGACTTGGGAGTCCTAGGCCAGGATTCTCTTAAGGGAAACTTGCAGGTTGAGTTGGTAGTTAGGAAGGCAAATACAATGTTGGCATTTGTCTTGAGAAGACTAGAATATAAAAGCAGGGATGTATTTCTGAGGCTTTATAAAGATCTGGTCAGACCACATTTAGAGTTTTGTAGGCGATTTTGGGCCTCATATCTCAGGAAGGATGTACTGGCCGTGGAGCAGGTCCAGAGAAGGTTCAAGAGAATGATCCCAGGAATGAAAGGCTTAACATATGAGGTATGTTTGTGGACTCTGGGACTATACTCAATGGAGTTTAGAAGGATGAGGGGGGATCTAATTGAATCTTACAGAATACTGAACAACCTGGACGGAGTGGATGTTGGGAAGGTGTTTCCATTGGCAGGAGAGACTAGGACCTGAGGGCACAGCCTTGGAATAAAGGGAAGACAATTTAGAACAAAGATAGTGAGAAACGTCTTCAGCCAGAGAGTGATGAATCTATGGAATTCACTGCCAAGGAGGGCTGTGGAGGCTGGATCATTGAGCATATTTAAGACAGAGGTAGATAGGTTCTTGATTGTCAAGGGGGTCAAAGGTTACAGGTAGAAAGTGGGAGAATGGGATTTTGAAAACTTAACGGCCATGATTGAATGGTGGACCAGACTTGATGGGCTGAATGGCTTAATTTCTGCTCCTATGTCTTATGGTGTTATGAAGTCCAGGTCTGAGGCATTCGTGACACTGCCTTATACAGAAAATCCAGGTATCGTCTTCACAAAGCCATCAGGGACACCAAGAGACAACATGACTTTAGAGGTGCAGACTTAACCACATGAACACTTGTTGACTGTGGCAAAGCTTATGTGATATAACCGGCTACAAAGTGAAATTGAGTAGAATCGCTGACAACAATGCATCCCTCCCCAGTCAGCTCAATGCATTTTTCGCTCGTTTTGAACAGAAGGTCAGTGAAATGGTGTTACCCATCCAGGCAGTCTTGGGTGCACCTGTACCCACAGTCACCACTGCAGATATTGGATCAGCCTTTTACGAGGGTAAACCCACGGAAAGCGACTGGCCCAGATGGAATGGCTGGCTGTGCATTCAGATCCTGCCCAGACCAGCTGGCAGGAGTATTTGCAGACATCACGAATCTCTCCTTACTATGACGTGAGGTTCCCACCTGCTTCAAGAAGGCCACTGTCTTCCCAGTGACAAATAAAAACCAGGCAACGTGCCATAATGACTACCACACGGCAGCTCTGACATCCATCATGACAAAGTGTTTTGAGGGGTTAGTAATGACACACATCAACTGCAGCCTCCCAGACTGACTTGATCCACTACAATTCACCCACCATTACAATAGGTCCACGGCAGATGCCATTCCCCTGGCTTTACACTCATCCCTGGAACATCTGGCTAACGAGGACATCTACGTCAGACAGCAATTTATTGACTTTAGCTCCACCTTCAACACCATAATTCCAACCAAACTCATCTCCAAACTCCGAGACTTAGGACTCTGCTCCCCCCTCTGCAACTAGATCCTTGACATCCTGACCCACAGACCACAATCAGTGAGGACAGGCCACAACACCTCCCCCACGATAATCCTCAACACCAGTGCCTCGCAAGGCTATGCACTCAGCTCCTTACCATACGCCTTATACAATCACAGCTGTGTGGCCAAATTCAGCTCTAACTCCATTTACAAACTTGCTGATGGCACCGTTGTGGGTCGGATTTCAAACAACAATGTGACAGAGTACAGGAAGGAGATAAATAGCAAGTGGCATGGTATAAAGGCAACAATCTCTCTCTCAATGTCAGCCAAACGAAGGAGCTGGTCATTGTCTTTAGGAAGTGGAGTGGAGGACACACCTCTGTCTGTATCAATGGTGCTGAGGTGGATGTGATCGAGGCTTCAGGTTCCTGAGAGTAAATATCAGTAACAACCTGTCCTGGTCCATCCACGTCAACGGTACAGTCAAGAAAACACACCAGCATTTCTACTTCCTCAGGAGGCTAAGGAAATTCAGCATGTCTACAATGACTCCTACTAATTTTTATAGATGCACCATAGAATGCATCCTATCTGGATGTATCACAGCATGGTCTAGCAACTGCTCTGTCCAAGACTGCAAGAAATTACGGAGTTGTGAATGGAGCCCAGTCCATCACACAAATCAGCCTTCCATCCACTGACTCCATTTACACTTCCTGCTGCCTTGGAAAAGAAACCACCAAAATCAAAGACCCCTCCCACCCCAGATACACTGTCTTCCATCGGGCAGAAGACACAAAAGTTTGAAAACACGTACCGACAGATTCAAGAACAGCTTCTTCCCACTGTTATCAGATTTATGAAGGGACCTCTCATATATAAAAGCTGATCTTTCTCTGCACCTTCCCTGTAGCTGTAAAGTTAATCAGCATTCTGTCCCATTACCCTAACATACTTATGTAAGGTATGATTTATCTGGGTAGCACACAAAACAATACTTTTCACTGTATCTCGATACATGACAATAATAATTTAAATCAAATCAACATGATCAGACGAGTTATCACGGCTGTGCCCGCCAACATTTATCTCTTAACGTAATTAAAACCAAATTATCTGATCGTATCTTGATTGCCATTTTGTGAAATGCTTTGACAAATTGGCTGCTGTTATAGATTGCTCCTCAAAAGTAAATCCCTCCATACCTGGTATCAGCCCAGTGAACCTTCTCTGGACTGCCTCCAATTCCAGTCTATCTTTTCTTGGGTGTGGTCAAACTTTTCAAAGTATTCCAGCTGTGGTCTAACTAGTGCCTTGTAAAGTTTTAGCAAAAGTTCCCTATTTTCATATTCAATTCCACTTGAAGTAAGGGTAACATTCCAACAAAAACAAAGTTGCTGGAAAAGCTCAGCAGGTCTGGCAGCATCTGTGAAGGAGAAAACAGAGTTAACATTTCGGGTCCGGTGACCCTTCCTCAGAACGGCTCTG
>JAHRHZ010000053.1:21281148-21311658 GCA_024137785.1 Ginglymostoma cirratum
GTTCCTGATTTACAGCATCTGCAGTTCTTTCGGTTTTTATTTAAGGGTAACATTCCATTTGCCTTCCCTATTACCCTCAAAACCTGGATGCTAGCTCTTTGGAATTCACTGATAAGGACTCCCAAATCCCTCTGTTCCACAGCTAGCTGCAATCTTTCTCCATTTAAATAATATTCAACTCTTGTACTATTCCTGACAAAGTAATTAGCCTCACATATTCTCACATAATGTTCCATTTGCCAAGTTTTTACCCACTTGCTTCACCTAACTATATCTGTCTACAGACTCTTTGCATAATCCGCACTACTTGCTACCCTTTCCCATATTTTTACGCCATCCGTAAACTTGGCCACATTACAATCACTTTCCTCATTCAAGTCATAAATATGTATTATAAATAATTGTAGCCCAGAGTAGAAGGAAGGCTGTTTTCAAATTGGACTGGGCTGTGTTCACAACTCTCCGTAATTTCTTGTGGTATTAGGCAGAGCAGTTGCCATTCCAAGCTGTGATGTGCCCAGATAGGATGCTTTCTATGAAATTAGTAAGAGTCATTGCGGACATGCTGAATTTCCTTAGCCTCCTGAGGAAGTAGAGACATTGGTGTGCTTGATAACAAGGTGTGGAGCTGGATGAACACAGCAGGCCAAGCAGCATCATAGGAGCAGGAAAACTTGACGTTTCGGGACTAGTGTGCTTTCTTGGCTGTAGCATTTTGATGCAGATAGACCAGGATAGACTGTTGGGGATATATCTCCTGATCCTTGGGGCACTCCACTTTGTTACATGTTGCCTTTCTAAAAATGCCACCTTATCCAACTCTCCGTCTTCTATTAGTTAACCAATCTTCTATCCATTCTGACATCCTGCCCCGACACCATGGCTCTTATTAAACAGCCTAATGCGAAGTACCTTTTGGAAATTTCAAATATATTATGTCTATTGCTTCACCTTTATCTATTCAGCTTGTTACCTCCTCAACACACACCAGTAAACTGCCTCAGGGGAGGCAATGGCCTAGTGGTATTATCACTGGACTACTAACCCAGAGACCCAAAAACGTTCTGGGGACACAAGTTCGAATCCTGCCACAGCAACAAAATAGGTGGAATTAAGAATCTAATGATGACCACGAATTCATTACCAATTGTTGGAGGAAAAACCCATCTGGTTCACTGATGCCCTTTAGCGAAGGAAACTGCCATCCTTACCTGATCTGGCCTACACGCGACTCTACACCCACAGCAATGTGGTTGACTCTGAAGTGCCCTCTGGGCAATAAATGCTGCCTGGTCAGCAATGCCCTCATCTTGTGAATGAATTAAAACATTTGTCAGGCATGACCTTCCCTTCACAAAGCCATGCTGACTCTGCATGATCATATCATATATTTCCTAAATGCTCTGCTATATACCTTCTATAATATACTCTAATATTTTTCCAATAAAAAGTGTTAAGCTAACTGGTCTACAGCTATCTGTTTTTCTGTCTCCTTCCCTTTCTAAATAAAGACGTTAGTGGTAGTCTTCCAAGTCTGTAGGAATTTTTCAGAATCTAAGAATTCCTTGAAGATTACTACCAGTGCACACACTATCTCTGTAGCTACTTCCTTTAATAATCTAGGATAGATCCCACCAGCTCCAAAATGGAGAACATCTAAGACCAGTTTTGAAAAGACTCTGAGAAAATTGTCTCTGACTCAACTGATAAAGGAAACGAACCAAACTCCAGGAGACTCAAAGCTGAGAGTTTCACAGCCACCCTGAAATTTACCCTGAAATGACCCACCCCTCAAGAATGCATCCAACTTATTTTTCAAAGACTTTCAGGAATATGACCTGATTGCCCACGTCAGTAATCTGTTCCAGACAGTAAAGATCCTTTGTGAAAAGAAATATTTCCTGACCTTCAAATGAACATCTGCAGATGCTAAACACTTGTCCTTATCTGTCACAAATGACTTCTCCAACTGGAGACAATCAAGTCAAAAAGCTCAACCTTGCCTCCTCCATCCCTCCAATTTGTTTCATTCTTTCATGGGATAACAGTGGTTATTGCCAATGCCAAATCATCCTTGAGCATGAGTGGCTTGCTACAGCAATTAATAGTCAACCACTTTGGAGGCACATATGGACTGACCAGTTAAAGACATTATCATTGAATCATTGAATTGGCTTAATTGTCACATGTAGTTTACAAGTTGCCACTTATGGCATCATCAGTAGGTACAAAGGTACCGAGGTACAGACTCTTGAGTACAAATTCTTAGGAAAAAAAAGAAAAATAAAGAAATCAAAAGTCTTGCAATACATACTTTCAAAATTACAAAACTGTAGTAATAAGTTACAAAAATAAAGAAATAAAAAGTGCAGAATAATAGTCCTACCACTATTATATAATAGATAGCCTTTTTATAGCAATCCGCTATAATTTCAGGGTCACCATCACCAGAACTAGTTTTGCACTCCTGATACCATTAATTGAATTACAAATTCACCAGCTATCATGGTAGGATTTGAACCTGTGCCCCATTAGCCTGGGTTACCAGCTCAATGAAATTACCACCACACCAACATCAGCTCACACACTTGCAAAAGGTCCTACCTCCCTGAGCCTACGCAGATAATTCAGCTCTCATTCCAGATTCGGTTTTGATCACCAGTCTCTTGTACCTTAAAATGGGTATTTACCCCACTGCACTTGTGATGTCTACACAAGGCATGGTGGACACATTTAAGGGGAAGCTGGACAAGTAAATGAGGGAGAAAGGAGTAGGAGGAGATAACAAGGTGTGGAGCTGGATGAACACAGCAGGCCAAGCAGCATCATAGGAGCAGGAAAGCTTGACGTTTCGGGCCTAGACCCTTCACCAGAAATGGGGGAGGGGAAGAGGGTTCTGAAATATATAGGGAGAGAGGGGGAGGCGGATAGAAGATGGATAGAGGAGAGGATAGGTGGAGAAGAGGCAGACAAGTCAAAGAGGCGGGATGATTTGCTTTTAGGGGGAAATGGAGTGGGAGGGAGATCATGTGGAATATAAATAATGTCGTTGAACACAGGGCCAAATGGTCTGATTCTGTGTGAAATTCAACATTAATCTATATATCATTTTTAGTTTGTATTGCCTAAGCTTGAGTCGTTACCAAAGTAAAAATCCCATCTGTCAAATAATTTAACTTGAAAAAATACTTCACCTTACAAGAAAGGCACCCAACAAGATTTGACATTGATGAGGAAATATTGGACCAGATCCTAAAAACTTGGTCAAATAGATGGATTTTAATGAGTATCATTGACGAGGAAAGAAAAGTAGGGAAAAGGAGGGACTGAGGGAGGATTTTTCACAGTTGAAGACACAACCACCAAAGATGAGTGATGAAAATCAGGATTGCACAAGAGGCTGGGTAGGGAGGAATGCAGAGACATCAGAGGGTGCGAGGCTCGAGAGGATGATTTGGAAAACAGGGATAAGAATCCTGGAACTGAGGCATTGCTTAGTTAGGGGTCAGTATGGGTCAACGAGCACAGGGCTGATGGGTGAGTGAGACTTGGTATGAGCTATGACACTGGCACCATAGTTTTGAATAACCTCAGGTTCACTGAGGATAGAACAAGGGAGATCAGTCACAAGCGTATCACTATCAGTGGGTTTTAACCCAGTGGCAGTGAAGGGGCAGGAATATAGTTCCATTTAATAATTGTGCACGATGGAGAGGAAAATATGCAGTTGGTGGTGCTCTCATGCATCTGTAGACTTGTCCTTCGAGATGGCAGTGGTCACGGGTTTGGAATGTGCTATCAGAGGAGCCTTGGTGAGCTAAGCAGTGCAAGGGATGAGTTGGACTGAAGAGTCTGTTTATGTGCTGTATAACTACATAGTGCTTTGTAACCTGAACCACATCTACCACTGTGCATCGGTGGCTGAGGGAGTGAATTTTGAAGGTGGTGGATGGGGCAGTCCTGCTTTGTTCTGGATGGTTTCAAGTTTCTTGAGTATTATTGGAGCTGCACTCGTCTGAGCAACTGAGGAGTATCACATCACACTCCTGACTTGTGCCTTCTGGATGGTGGACAGGCTCTGGGGAGTCAGGACGTGAGTGACTCGCTGTAGTATTCCTAGCCTTGTTAGTCATTGCCTGGCATTTATGTGAAGTGAATGTTACTTGCCACTTTTCATTTGTCCAGGATATTGTCTGGGTCTTCCAGCATTTGAAATGACCGGCTTTATTAAGTGAGCAGTCACGAATAGTGCTGAACATTGATGTTTGCACAATGAACATCCCTACTTCTGATCTTTCGATAGAGGGAAAGAACACTGATGGAGCAGCTGAAGATGGCAACAATGTAACAATGAAATTCAGAAACTAAAGTCCAGGTTTTCCAAAGATTAAAAAAGAATTCAATGGGGTAAATTTGATCATTTCATTATAAAATATATATTTTAAAATTTGATTTTATGCTGCTTAATTTTTACGTCAATTTACTCTTATAGATGATTCTTAAATCCTGCTGTCCTTAAGGGAAAGTGTACAGGCTTTAACAATATGTCCTGAATATATTTTCCTCATAACTCTGTCCTATTTGGATCATAGTGGGATTGAGGTATCAGCTGCGCTTCACCGGGCAGCAATCTCAGTGTTAAGGAATGAGGAACTTGTTGCTATTTTTCATTCAAATATACTTTAGGTGTCAGCGTTGGCTCAGTTATAAAACGTATCTCTGAGTCAAAAGGTTACAGATTGAACAATTAACACTCCTGAGACCAGAGAACCTCGGCTGAAAGTGGTGCTGCACTGTTGGAGACTCAGGGTGAGGTGCCTACACACCTCTGCACTCCCACACCCCCATCTCCAAAGATGGCGACAGAGGTGGCATGGAGGGAAATCACTGGGGGAGTGGGCCCTGCTGAGATACTCTACCCCTTTCTCACCACTTCACTAATTAAGATCTGGGCGGAAAGGCTCATAGGCCACCAGCAGGAAAAGCCCCTTAGGAGGTCAATTAATGGCCATTCGAAGGCCTCAACCCACCACTTCTATGATCACCTACATCCCCAGTGGTCAAGAATAGTGGCTGTTGTCCTGGGAAACCAGGGGTAACTTACCTGTCGAGTTGGTGGGGGAGGAATCTTGGTGCAATCGGTCACACCGTTGGGGATACAAGAGACAAGGGGTGGTTTCTGACAGCAACACCTCCAACCCTGCAGAGCCCACCATTCCCTGCGAGAAAAGTGTAACAATTACTTACTTTCCCGCTACGAGATCCCTTGAGGAAAAGGCCTTGATGTGGGAAGAGGGAACTTTAGGGCCCAGGGGCTGGCAACCTCTGATTAGCTGGCAGCTTACAGAGACCACAGCCGCCACTGCCGAGGCTTGTGATTCGCCATAAAACTTACCCACACCAGCTCTTCATGAGCTGATTGGCAGGCAATACGGCCAGTTCTCTGAGTGGTGGGGGTGCCATGTTAGTCTTACGTGCCTGCCCTGCACCTTAAAATAAATCGGAAAAGTTCCACACTTAGTCTTTAGACCCAGCCATTTCATCAAGGATTCATTTTCCTTCGCAGGTAGACTAACAACAAAAAACAACTCTATGGCACCGTTTTGAACAGGAGCAGAAAGAGATTACCTGGGCTCCATATTTATCTCTGGACTAACTGAAAACTATGGACTGGATCCTGCGTCCCCACAAGCTGAGGCGTTTGCAGCTATCGAGAGCCCCAAAGGCCCCACAACTTTTGGTGAGCTGGCTACATTCAAATTCACAAGTTGCAAATTTACCCGAGTGGGATTCAGGGAGGAAAGTTCACGCCTAACAGCTCTGATGGGAATTGTTAAACATAAGCCTTTTGAATCAATCTGCTCAGAACACATCATAGAGATGTGGTTGTTGACTTGCTCGCCAAGCTGCTAAGTTTGTTCGCAAACATTTTGTCACCAGGCTAGGTAACATCATCAGTGTGCCTCCAGTGAAGTTTCACAGAGAATTTTGAACAAAAAGGGAGAAAACTAAGAATAAACTGGCTCTGACTGAGTTTTGGACAGGAGGCAGCTTTGTTGTGGAATCTTCTGGACTGGGCTTGTTTTTGGTCCTGCTCTCCCTAGTTTGTCTCCCATTATTGACTTGTTGAAAGTTCTGAGAAAAGAATCCCAATCTGAAAGAAATAAGTGAAATTCTCCAGAGGTCAGCAGAAGCTGTCGGCATTGACTAGTGATTTTGGAATTCAGGAAATATATACAGTTCTCTGTGTATGTTAAACAACACTTCATTTAAGGATTTCATGAAGGCCTGATATTCACCTTTGAAATGTTTATTGAACTGCCAAATTACAATTCTTTTATTGTCTTTTCTAATTTACCCCTTAACTGTGTCTGTCTGTTGATTGGTGAGTGGATGTTTATAATCGAGGAAGATCTAGGACAAGGGGAACAGATATATGGGAACACTACCACCTTCAAGCTCCCCCCCAAGCCATTTACCATCCTGACTTGGAAATAAATCACCATTCCTTCACTGTTGCTGGGTCAAAATCCTGGAATTCCCTCAATGGCATTGTGGGTCAACTCACAGCAGGTGGACTGCAGTGGTTCAAGAAGGCAGCTCACCATCACTGTCTCAAGTGCAATTAGGGATGGACATTAAATACTGGACCAGCAACAATGCCCATACTGCACAAAATGAATAATAAAAAAAGAGTCAGGCTTAGATTGTACACTAATTAGATTGTCTTATAGTTTATCTGTGTTATGCTAAAATTATATCCTTAGTAACAAATGATTAATTTTTGCTTAAGTTTGGACTTGGCATCCAAGATCTGTCATTTATAAAGTTTAGGTAGGAATAACTGAGCAATTTTGAGGGTCATTTGTCTCTGTGTTGCAACAATATTCATTTATGTAATGCCTTTAAAGTAGCAAAACATTTCATGGTGTTTAATGTGAGCATTAGCAATGACGTTTTGGCACCTCACCAAAGGAGGATTTCTCAGATGGTCAAAAGCTTAGTCAAATAAACAGGTTTTAAAGAACAGCTTAACACAAGAGAGAGAGGTTTATAGAACAAATTCCATAGTTTAGGGGATTAGGAGTTGAAGTCATGGTTGCCAACAGTAAAATGATTAGAATCAGGTTTGTTCTAGAAGCCAAAATTGGAAGATTGCTGAGGTCTTGAAGGATTACAGGGCTGAAGAAGGTTGAAATGTAAAGACTATCATTTTATTTTTCTGTAGTTTTGATTGGGGACTGAATGGAAGGAATCTTAACAGTCAAGGATTGTGGAAAGATTGCTGCATTTTAAAAGAAAAACAGCTTACTAGCGCTCATTAAAAGTGCTATTTATGCAGCTCCTTGATCAAACAATGGGGAAGCGATTGTCGACAAAATAGAGCCAGCCTGGGAGTGTGTATGAATGGAGATTTGACTGGCAACAAGTAGCTGATTGGTCTGTAGAACAATGACCAGATGTTGATGACAAAGATCTTCAGCCTGGCAACAATAACATGCTTAGCTCCCAGGTAGCTGAATGGCTTGTTAGTGCTCATGTTTGGGCAGAAGTCTCATTGTACCTCCCTCTTATTCAACCGATTATCTGTGTGGCAATAAGCTGCCTGCTTGTTTTTGCTGCCAAAGGACATAATCTCACCTTTATGCACATTGTACTTCATTGGCCATGCATTTGCCTACTCACTTAACTCATCCACACCATACTCCTCATATCTCACTTTCCCACCAGCTTTGTGTCATCTACAAACAAAAAACCCTGACAGAACTGTGGATGCTGTAAATCAGGAACAATAACAAAGTTGCTGGAAAAGCTCAGCAGGTCTGGCAGCATCTGTGAAGGAAAAAATCAGAGTTAACGTTTTGGTTCCTGTGACCCTTCCTCAGAACTCGTGTCATCTACAAACTTGGAGAGATCACATTTAATTTCCTTATATAAATCATGAATATACACATTACAAATAGCTCAAGCCAAGCACCGATCTCTGCAGTACCCTACTAGTCATTGCCTACCACTCAGAAAAAGACCTGTTTATTCCTACACTTTGCTCCCTGTCTACCAGCTCTCTATCTATGTTAGTACACCACCCATGTGCTCTAATTTTATCTGCTAATCTACAAATATTCCTGAAAATCCAAGTAAATCACACTCACTGTCCCCTACCTTATCAACTGTACTAACTGCATCCTTGAAAAATTCCAGGTTTATTAAGCACTTCCCTTTTGCATATCTATGCCTGACTCTTCCCGATCCTGCCAAGTTTTTCAAGTGTTGTACCATTAAATGTTTTAACATGGACTGATTTTTCTCTCCTTTTTGCTTTCTGACAGAAGTTATTAATCACTCAGTAACTTGCATCTCCTCTAAGCACATCTGTTTCTGTTTCTTTAAATTAAACCCTCTCCCATTTTGGCTCACTTTAAACCTACATTTCTAACTCTTTCTGGTTCTGATAAAATGACATCAACCCGAAATATACTGAAGAACGGTCACTGGATCCAAAACATCAACACTACTTTCTCTCCACAGATGTTGCCAGATCTGCTGAGTTTCTACAGCAATATCTGGTTTTGTTCCTACCTGAAATTTTAGCTTTGTTTCTCTCTCTCAGCTGCCAGGCCTGCAAAGTATTTCCAGCATTCTGGGTCTTTATTCCAGTACTTTATATCTGCTGCTCATGGTGTGATGTCCTCTCTGTTGGAATATGAATTAGGGCCAGCCAGTTTGCACCTCAGTTCCTTCCACAACTATGTCCTCAAGATCACTCTGCCCTGCTACCTTACCTCAGTTAACTTTAAGTCTCATGCTTGTGACAGAGGTATTTAGTCAAGAGCTTCAGGCACAGTACATCATTCACTTGGAACTTTGCAGTTGACTTCATATCATCTGGTCTCAGCCACACCCTCCATTTCCTAACACACCAGTGAGAGATGGTGTGTGATAATGTCACTGGATTAGTAATCCGATGATCCCGTATTATCCTCTGGGAACACAGGTACCAATCCTATTACGGAAGCTAGATTTGTTAAATTCAATGAATAAATTTGGAATACAAAACAATGGTAACCAAACTATCAATTATCCTAAAACCCATCAGATTCACTAATGCCCTTTAAGGAAATCTGTGGTCCTTATCTGATCTGGCCTGGGGAGCTACTCAGTTCAAGGGCATTTAGGGATAGGCAACAAATGCTGTTCAAGTTCTCTCTTTTTATAAATACTGCAATAACTCATCTAACTAGCTTTTTAATTTTAATCTGTTTGAGTTGAGCCTTCACATCACCCAACAATCATTTGCTTATGTTCGAAGGCTATTTGAATTACTAGTTCACTTTGCAATTTCAGGATATAGTTTATTTATTCTAGTTTACTTTGAACCACTCTCTTTTCAGTTCCAGGTTATATTGAAATGCTTTTTAATTTTCCGCTCTTCAGTTCAGAAGGTCCAAACAGCAGCAGTTTTTTCTTCTCTTGTGACCTGCTGGGCATTTCCAGCAATTTCTGCTTTTGGGTTTGCATGTGACTCGGTTCTTACTGCCTGGTCTGTCAATAGGTATCTTTTCACTATCAAATATAATGGGGGTAGGCAGGAAAATGTGGAGTCCAGCAGTGGCTCGAGGAGCTACTCCTGCATCTACTTCTCTCCTATCTTCCCTGCAGCAACATGGTTGACTCTTCACTGCTCTCAAGTACAATTAAGGATGGTCAACAAGTGCTTACCTTGCTACATCCAAAAAACAAATAAAAAAAAAAACTGGCCTCGACTACTTCTACAGATTACTGCAAGATCCCTTGAAGAAACAAACAATGCATACATATTAATTTGCTAAATTTATTTGAACAAATCAACTTAGAAATTCATTGCATTTTAACAAACTTTAGAACATGTAAACATACTTGCTATGTTTCTGAAACAGGTATAAATACATTTGTTTAACTTTAGTAATCAAGGTAATTACGAAAGCACAACAAATACCACGTCATAACCAATTAAGGCAGGTTACTGGGAGCATAATGACACTCATTATTTAAACTTTGCAAAACCTTAGCAATCTGTTGTCACCAAACTAAGTAACAGTCATGACAGTAGATTAGTGGACTAAGTACCATTAGTATCAGCTCGCTCAAACTTTATGCTCCATTGTCCTCTCTGTGCAGCATGAACATTTCACACCCATTCAAAAACAATAATCATGGCTTACGATGATCAGGTTAACTCAAGTAGGTGGTGTAAAATACCATGGTCCTCATCAAGTGAATGTACATTTGGTAAAGTTATTAAACAATGCACATGGCATAGCACGCACCAGTCATTCCAAACAATACTCAGATGCCAACACTGCAAAGTAGAAACCAGAATCTTTACCTGCAGGCTTATGGTTGAGGTTCTAACCAGACTATTTCAGTTTAATGATTTGTATTTTTCTTTAACTTTGTCTATGTATAAACCTTATGTTTCAAGTATTCTCATTTGTTCTTATTCAATTTAGCTTTCTTCTCTGTCGTTAGCCTTCTTAACGGTGATAAGCTGTGTGAAACCACTAGTAATGAGACCCCAGGACCATCAGCAGTTCCCTCAGCTGCCACTGACTGGGTGTCCACCAGATTTATGCTGCTTGGCAAAGTCTAGTGCAGGGTTTCCCAAAGTGGTGGCGTGGACCCCAAGTGGGGCAACAAGTTGAAGCTCTGGGATGGTGACCTCCGACGCAGCACTGCCTCTTGTGGAGCTCAAACTGAGTTACAATAACTATATGCACCACAAACCCCTGCCCCGTTCTCTCAAATCTCGCTGAGGGATTGTAACAATTTACAAGGCTCAAAATGGGGTCACATGAGGTGGGAAAGGAGTTTAGGAAGCTCTGGCCTAGTTAGCGATTTGACGACTGAATGGTGTCAACTTCCACACCTGTCTGATTTGGGAGCAAGGGTAAATTTTCAGCAGAACCAAACTGCAGGTTAGACGAGGACCACGTTAATCAGCTGAGGAATGGCATCTTGAGATTGACATTTATTTTTAGAAAAGAAAACATCCGTCTGAACAGCTGGATATTTGACAGTGTCTTTCCAATGTTAATTGGTGCGAAACATCTTTCCAGCTTATGCAACTGCTAATTTCTCCAAACCCACTCACTGTTATGAACCAGTGTTCATGGATTCTTAGAAAATTGGAATTTCCTTTTAGGTTACCTAAACATCCTTCTCTCTACACACTACAGGTTAAGGCAGTAAAATGTCATTCCTGATATAAATTGTAATTCTGTCCACAAATATTAAAGCTATCAAAATGTTTTCTTTCCCTTTTTGTTTTCTGCTTCAGGCTCAACCCGATACCATTTTGAACACCGTGATCTACATGTAACTGTGTTTTCCGGAGTCGGGAGGAGGGGGGTGTTGGTGGCGTTAGACGGGACAGGGAAGCGTAAAGAGGAATGGAAAAGCCAAAGCCTCCCTAGCAATTGCTCTTCACACGGCCCAGCCTTTTAATTTAAGAAAGCAACTTTCATCGCGAATTTCTAGTGTGGAGCCAAAAGGTCATAATGTAAGATGCAGTTCTGCACAGACTTTCCCAAACTCTTACAAAAAAAAAGAAAGAAAAGACGAAATCACATTTCTAGTGTCAAGAAACTCAGACCCAGCATGAAAGTGGCTGTAGACAGCATCAGTGTGTTTCACTTGAAGTTTGTTACATGGTATCAAATCAAGTTGCTCATGCGCATTGCAATAAGTTTTAATAAAAATTACAGTCAAATTTTCTTCTATAAAATTCTGTACATTTTCACAAATTATTGCATAAACGGATTTTTTTTTCTTCAAGATCATTTTGCATAACAACTGACCACTGAATACAAAAAAAAGCTCATGTTTCCCTTCTTGCTCTCTTCTTTTTCTTGATCTGCTTCGGGGACTCCCAGTTTTCATCAGATTTTGCTGGAATGAACAAAAACACAGGATTCAGACACAAACACAAGTAGCTACATTTATTGATAGCTTTGATCTTGATTAGAGTACACTCACGTGGCTTGTTTTGCATACATTCATCAACAGAGGAAATGTGGACATTGCATGCCAGCTTAGTATTTATTGCCCTTTGCTAATTGCCCTGGAGGTGGCATGTTGAGCTGCCTCTTGAACTGCTGCAGTCCATTTAGCGCTTGGAGTTTGTGAGGGAAGGAGGTCCAGAATTTTGACCCCGTGACACTGAAGGAAAGGCAAAGATTGTTCCAAGTCAAGATGGTGAGTGGCTTGGAGGGGGGCTTGCAGATGGTGGTGAATAGGTGTTCCCATGTACCTGCTGCCCTCGTTCTTCAAGGTGGTATTGGTCACAGGCTTGGAAGATGCTGTCAAAAGGAGCCTTGGCAAGTTACTGCAGTACAGTGCTGTGCGGTGCATGGGTAGTGGAGTGATTAAATAGGATACAGAAAGAACACAGAACACTGAACAGTACAGCACAGTACAGGCCCTTCGGCCTGTGATGTTGTGCCGACCTATTATCCTACTTAGATCAATTTACCCTGCATGCTCTACTTTTTACTATCCTCCGTGTGCCTATCCAAGAGTCGTTTAAAAGTCTCTAATGTGTCTGACTCCACAACACTGCCGGCAGCACATTCCACGCACCCACCACTCTCTGTATAAACAGCCTATCTCTGACATCTCCCCTACACCACCTTCCAATCACCTTAAAATTATGTCCGCTCATTCCAACCTGGGAAAAAGTCTCTGGCTATCCACTCCATCTATGCCTCTCATCATCTTGTACACCTCTATCAAGTCAACTCTCATCCTTCATCACTCCAATGAAAATGCCCTAGCTCCCTCAACCTTTCCTCATTGACCCGCCCTCCAGTCCAGACAGCATCCTGGTAAATGTTTAAAGTGGTGCTTAAGATGGTGGAGTGAAGACGTACCAATCAATCTTTGCATGAATAGAAAAGCATCATAGAGGCAACTCATACATCAAACAGTTTTGGTGTAGATTTTTAGCTCGTGTTGTGGCTGGTTGGCTCGCCAAATGGTTCATTGTTCCGCAGACGGTTCATTACCCTGCTGGGTAACATCATCAGTGCAGCCTCCGATGAAGTGCTGTTGTGTTTTCCCACCTGGTTTTTAAACTCTGGAGTTCGTTGAGCTGGATTACCTCACTTTCGGTTTTCCTTCACAGCGGAGTGTATATAGGGTCGAGTTCTACGCGTTTGTTGATGGCTTTCTTCGTGGAGTACCAGACTTCTGGGAATTCCCGTGCCTGTCTCTGCTTTCTGGTCCCAGGATCTTGGTGTTGCCCCAGTCGAATTGGTGGTTTTCCTTATCGATGTGGTTAGAGATGAGTGAGTATTGGTCGTGTCTTTTTGTAGCCAGTTGGTGTTAGTGTACCCTTCCTGTTTGTCCAATGCAGTGTTTGCAACAGTCTCTGCAAGAAATCTTATAGATGACATTGGTCCTGTCCATACTGGGAAGTGGGTCTTTGGTTCTGGTGAGCAGTTGTCATAGGGTTGATGTGGGTTTGTGGGCCACTCTGATGCCCAGCGGTCGTAGCAGTCTTGTGATTAGTTCCGATGTGTTCCTGATGTATGGTAGTGTGATGAGTGCATCAGGGCGTGTAGTATCTTCATGGTATTGTTCGTGTAGGCATCTTCTGACCCAGTTTTTTGGATATCCATCATCTTTGAAAACCTGGAAGAGGTATTCTTCTTCTTTTCCATGTAGTTCTGTGCTCTTGCAGTGTGTTGTTGCCCATTTAAATATAGTGTTTGCACTACTGACCAAACCAGAGGAGACACACAACAAACTAATAAACAACACCCTCACCAGAATCAAATTCACCAGACAGGACAAGAACAAACAGCTCCCATTCCTGGGAATCATGGGAGAGCACAAAACAAATGGGGAACTCCAAACGAAAGTACACAGAAAAGCCACATACACTGGCCAGGTACTGAACTTCAACAGTAACCATCCTAACACACACAAACAAAGCTGCGTGCGAACACTATTTAACCAACACACTGCAGGAGCACAGAACTACACCAAAAAGAAGAATACCTCTTCCAGGATTTCAAAGATAATGGATATCCAAAAAGCTGGGTCAGAAGTTGCCTACACGAACAACACCATGAAGATATTACATGCCACGACACACACATCACGCTACTATACATCAGGAATACATCGGAACTAATCACAAGACTGCTACGACCGCTGGGCATCAGAGTGGCATACAAAACCCACATCAACCCTATGACAACTGCTCACCAGAACCAAAGACCCACTTCCCAGTATGGACAGGACCAATGTCATCTATAAGATTTCTTGCAGAGACTGTTGCAAACACTACATCGGACAAACAGGAAGAAAATTAACAAGGGTACACGAACACCAACTGGCTACAAAAAGACACGACCAACACTCACTCATCTCTATCCACTGGGATAAGGAAAACCACCAATTCGACTGGGGCAACACCAAGATCCTGGGACTAGCAAAGCAGAGACAGGCACGGGAATTCCTAGAAGCTTGGTACTCCACGAAGAAAGCCATCAACGAACACACAGAACTCAACCCCATGTAAACTCCACTGCGAAGGAAAACCGGAATTGAGGTAAACCAGCTCAACGGACTCCAGAGTTTAAAAACCAGGTGGGAAAACACAACGGCGCTTCATCGGAGGCTGCACTGATGATGTTACCCAGCAGGGTAATGAACCGTCTGCGGAACAATGAACCAATTCGGCGAACCAACCAGCCACAAGATCAACCAGTCTCCCATATGCCTCAATATGTCACCTACAATCATATTAGTAAATGCAGATTAAAACTACTGCTCTATTAATGAGAATAACATCTATGAAGGACATAATTAGGCAAAGCAACTAACATTATCTGAAAAAACCCCCTCCCTATTTCCTGCATATAAACCGACGTTTTCCCAGCTACCATCAGTTCTGAGGTTGACCCAAAACGTTAACACTGATATTTTCTTCACAGATTCTGCCAGACCTGCTGAGCTTTTCCAGCAACTTCTGTTTTTGAACCTTAATGGCTTGTTGTAGTTACTGTATTGAATTTTTTGTAAAAAATGATATTCATAGTCATATATTTACGATTGGGTCCAATTCCTGGAACTCCTTTTCTAACAGCACTGTGGATGTACAAACACCCCAGAACTGCAGCAGCTCAAAGCGGCACCTCACTACTGACTTTTCCAGGGCTATTAGGGATGGCAAAGAAATGTTGGCCCAGCCAGCGATGACCACATCCCGTGAATGAGTAAGATAAATTTCATATACTTTATCATCCCTGCAAGAAACTTTCTCAAGGACAAATAGGGATGGGTTGCAAATGCTATCTGTGCTGTCCACTTCAAACCATTCTCTATCTAGAGATAGTCACGATATAGACTCATGACTTATGCATTCAACAGCATTAAAAAGTACAGTCTACAGTTCTTTGAGCCTGCTTCACTGTTCCATAAATCTGAACTTGCTCATCAACTGTGCCTTTTTGCTTAATCCCAGCTTGCCTCTATTACCTCAGTATCCAAAAGCTTAAGGAGTTCACTCCGCGCATGAGCATCAACAACTCGCTGGGCTAGAGAATTCCAAATTCACAGCTCTCAAGTGAAGAAATTTCTCATCTCAGTCATGAATGGCCAACCTTTTCTCTTAAAACTATGACCAAATCAACGTTCAGTAAAAGTCACCCGGGAAGAAAGCACAGTCCTTGCCCAGTCTGGCTTAAATTGGACTTCAGGTCCACAATCTGGCTGACTGGTAAAAGCCCTCTGAACTGCCTAGGGTCACTGGACTCAAAGCTTTAATTCCGCATTCTCTACACGATGAAGCCAGACCTGCTGAGTTTCTCCAGCAGTTTCTGTTCTTATAGCAAGCATCGTGGTTGGATTCAACAACATGGCTTACCATCAACTTCTAAAGGGTAATTAAAGATGGGTAATAAATATTTGTGTTAGCAGCCATACCCACATGGTGTGAATAAAAGAATTACTACGTTACTACTGTATATGCATAAGCTGTAAAACAAAGAATAAAAAATAGAACAGTAGTAAGAAAACAGGGCTGGATATATTGGACTTCTACGTTCATTTGAGGGGGAGGGGATGAAAATATCTCTCTATGCCACTGATTCAAGTTGGAAAGTCTCATTTTAGTTCTACCCAGTAGCTTCATGGCTCAAAATTATTGAATTAAGAGATTATAGAGGAGAGAAAATCCCCATAAGAATCAAAAACCAGCTTTGTTTGGAAGGAATACAAGTTAAACTACAAAAACGTCTTTTGCCCAAGTACCCTAGGGTGTTTAGTGAAACTGGCCACATGATTCAAGATTGTATGGGCTCAGTGAAACACCAGGCAAACCTGCTGCAGGCCTTGCACAGTGCCCTTTGCTGTGACTGTGGAAATAGGACAAGAGTTGAAAAGACGGAAAGCAGAGAACATGATCACAAAAGTTAAACAGAGTAATTTACCCTGTTCTACAGTAAGTGGTATGATATTTGGAGACCCAAGCGAATGCGTTGGAGAGCTGAGAAACCAACCACAGTAGATAGCGAAACTCAAATTCAATAAATTCTAGAATTAAAGGCTCTTCTAATGGCAACCATGTAATCGCTGTCGATTGTTGTAAAAACCTATCTGGTTCAGCACTGTCCTTCAGGGAAGGAAATCTTGTATATTATGATCCGTCCAAAAACATTCAGGTGGCACTCTGTACAGAATAGGTGCTATGGTCTCATGTATAGGCCAATACTGGCGAGACACAAACTGCATTTACGTCCTGCACCCTCCGTAAAATAACGATCAAGCAGGATAATGAAGCATTGTCTATAATTTTTGGAGTAAGACAATTTTAGAGATATTTGAATGGTGTAGTTTCGCAATCAAAACTGATCACACATCGAGGATTACTTTGAATCGCAAATTGCAGCTTACAGTATCTTGTATTTTGTTTGATCTTATGATCACAGACAGACAAGACTTTGGCCACATGTAGCGATTTCAAATGCTGACCTTGTGAAGGAGGCAGGTTATTCTGTTTAGTGGCAGAGACAGGTAATTCTGTCTCTGATAGTGTGTCTGGCACTTGGGAAGTAATATCCTGGGAAGAACTTTCCATAATTACAGCTGGTTCTTCGGCGATTTCTACTGGCTGTGCCTCTTCAACCTGAGAAATAACAAAGACAAGAATAAAGGTTTGAGATTTACATCTTCCCTCCCAGCCCTGAACAACTTTGAAGCCAAAAGCAGGAAATTCCCAACTATACAGATGAAGGATGTCACCCGAAGAACTTAGCCACCTATTTCTATCAATAATTTGTATCTACAAAGCAAATTTAACAGACAAAAATGTCCGAGAGAAGAAATTCACCTCATATCTGCCTTAAATGAGTCACATTTTACCCTAAGATTATGTCCTCTAGTACTAGACTTTCTCACAAAACAACCTTTCTGCATACGCCCTGTCAAGCTTTTAAGAGTCTTGCATGCTTCAATACGCAGAGACACAACCTACTCAGCCTTGCCTCACAAGGCAGTCCTCCATTGCTTGGATAAAGGGGACCAAAACTATTAAATATTTTACGTGTGGTCTGACTAGTACCTTGTATAGTTTTAGCAAGACTTCCCCATTTTGATATTCCATTTCCTTTGAAATAAAGGTTGACATTCCATTTTCCTTCCCTATTATCGGAACTTGGATAATTTGCAATTTAGGCAGCTTTTTTGCAGTTTTACTCTGTTTAAACAACATTCAGGTTTTCTATTCTTCCCGCCAAACTTATTCTATTCTTCCTTCATAACCTCATTCTCCTGTATTATATTCCATGTGCCATGTTTTTGCCCAGTTAGCATAGTCTCTCTCTCTCTCTCTGCAGACTGTTATCCTCACCACTTGCCTTCCCACATATTTTCACGTCATCTGTAAACTTAGTGATGGTACACTAGCTTTTCTCATCCGATTCATAAATATACATTGCAAATAATTGTGGACCCAGCACTGAACCCTACGGCACTCCACAAGTTATAGAGTGCCAATCTAAAAATGCCTCCTCTATCCCAACATTGACTTACTGGTAGAAAACAAACCTCTATCAATACCATTTGTAACATTAGCATTATAAAGGGGGCTTTCAATCGTCATTGTCTAAGGCTAATTGAATGGAAGAACACTTTTTGTTGGGGGGGGGGGGGGGAGGAGAATGTGCGTGTGAGAGATACAAAATAGCCAACTCCTACTCCATTGACAATACAAATTTTGAGTGTGCTATTTATTAAACATTGACCTGTGTCATTCCAACTCTTACCTCTGCTGGTTCACTAGTGCATATTGTTTCAACAGGTGGACCTATCTCCTTTTCAGGCTGGTCTTGTACAATAAGCTGCTCCTGGTCTCCACTGATGGATTCCTTCTCTTGCTCCTCAGTCTCCTTTCATAAATTCAGAAAACATTGAAATTTTGGTTCAAGATAACTGCTTGGTTATGGAGGTTAATGATGCAGATAAGTGCTTACGTTAATATTTTTCTTAATCCTTCGTGTATTTAAAGATTGGACCTTTAGAATCACTTCACCTCACTCCCTTTCCTTTTCACCAATCACCCCCTCCTCTCTCATTTGCCAATTTTCCTTACCAGTGCCGTTCAGAACAAAGTTCAGAAGGCATTTTGAACTGGAAAGTCCTGGAACTTTTCAGGTTTTGTGACACTTAGGGAGAATCTTGCAGGTGATGGTATTCCCATGTACCTGTTGTGCTTGTTCTTAAAGGACTAAGCTATTTAGCCCCTTGAGCCTGCTCTGCTCTAGATAGTAATGTTTACAGGTTTGGAAGGTGCTTTGAAGGCAGCTTGGAGACTTGTTGCAGTGCACTTAGCAGATTCAACATTCTGCAGGCAGTGTGCACTGACAGTGGAGGGAGTGACCGTTTAAAGTGATGGATGTGGTGCCAATCAAGAGGGCTTGTTTTGTCGCAGACGGTGGCGAGCTCCTCAAGTTGGACTGAACTTATCCAGGCAAGAGGACAGCATTCCATTACACTCTTGACTTGTGCATTACAGATGGTGGACAGGCTTTGGCGAGTCAGGACAAGAGGTGCTTATTGCGACATCAGTTCAAATACACGCTCAAGTTTTGGAGTGGGGTTTGACCACATAACCACAAGGGCTAAAAACACTCATGCAATTACACTGACTTGGTTTTACCCATGACATTGCTCATTCAAATCACATGACTGGATTACATTTTCAGCCTAGAATTTCCAGTTTATTTTTTGATTTACATTGCTTAATTCAACTTCATCAGTGGCAAATGAGACCATTTGTCTGTGGATTTTGTGTATTCTTGAGGCAGCCGGGAAGTAATTCTGAATGTAAAACAACGAATCTGCAGTGAACACACATCATTCTGCAAATGATAAGCGTTTAGTATAATGTTTGCTGTAGCAACAGTTACGGGTTCATTGTGATATTAGAGATGGAAACACATCTTAGTGTGACTGGGACTTCATAACGGCCAAGCAAGGAGTTTCTATATGCAAACCCACAGGATTCTAGAATATGTTATTAAGAAAATCAATAAGAATCTGAAATAAAATGCATGATGATGATTTCAGGTACAAATTAAATGTTATTACTAGGTGTCTGCTGAATTTTATCCAAAGACTGATCTAAACTAGAGTACTCTCAGACTATCATGACTACACAAACTTTCAGAACAAAATAAGGCCAATGACCAGTGATACAAAACAGCCTCATTGTCCGTCAACTTTGAATAAAGTCTGAAGTTTGCACTGCACATCATTTCTCTGCTCCAATGTGACACAATTAAACAGTTATAACCAATATAAGTGTAAGAATTGGGAGGGGTAGGCCCTTCTGCCTCTCAAACTCGGCCCCACCTTCTATAATATCATTGTTGATCTGATTACTCCACACTGCTGCCCGGCCAATCCAAAGATAATCCACAGTTATGAATCACAACACACTTCTCTGCGAAATCTCTACAGCATCTAGTTTCAAGTTTCTACAGTTGCCTGTCTGCTCATCTCTTCCACTGCAAACTCTTAGCTTAGGTTTTTGCATATTCCCGTTTCCTCGTAAAAATGTCCCTCCACCTTTGAAGAACAGTATTGAGCCCACTTATCCTGCCTATCCAAATATATTAGTGACCACAGCATACAGATTCCTCCCCCCATTAACTTCAGCGCTGGATATTTTTGCCTTTGTAGTTCACATTGGCAACTTGCATTTACATACTGCCTTTAACATCTTTAGCATAATGAAGCAAATGAAGGGGCTTCATAAAGCATTACAAAACAAAATCTCCATCTGGTTTGTTAAATTGAAAATCTGCTGCCCATACTTGTTCTGGCCTACATTTGACTCCAGAGGTTGCCTCTTAACTGCCCTCCAGAAAGACACTTATTTCAAGGGCAGTTAGGAGGAAGCAACAAATACTGGCTTTGGTCAGTGATTCTCACATCTCATGGAGAAAGAAAACACTGTGAAATGATTAAAATTACGAAAACTCAATAGGGCCAGAAAGAGAGAAGCACAGGTTTCAGAACGTTGTGTGGCAGGAAGAAGTCCAACATAGAGACATAGAAAATAATACCGAAAGTGAGATTTATTGTCCATCAAACCCGCTTCTTCATTTAACTAGACCATGGTTGATATGCCACCTCAAAACTGTTTTCTTGTATTATCATAGTCCATACTATCTTTAGCAGCTCGAATCCTACCAATCTCAGTCTTGGATATACTCAATGACTGGGCCAAAATTTACTGCCCTTGTGCTTCTAGATGGAAGCAATCTTGGATCTGGAAGGTGCTGTTTAAGGAACTTTGGTGAATTTCTATATTATTACACTTCTAGAAAACAAACACCGTTGTTACTAAGTGTCGGTGGTAGAGGAGCTGAATGTTCGTGGTGCCAAATAAGCGGGTTGCTTTGCTTCAGATGGGGTCAGGTTTCAAGTGTTTCTTGGAGCTGCACTCATCCAGGCAAGTGGGGCAGGGATATTCCATCACACTCCTCACTTGTGCCTGGTAGATGCTGCAGAGGCTGTAGGGAGTCAGGAGTTGTGCTCCTTCCTGCAGGATTCCTTGTCTCTAACCTGTCCTTGTAGCTACTGTATTTATATGGCGAGTTGGATTAGTTTCTGATCAATGGGGGATTCAGTGATGGTAACACCATTGAAGATTGAGGAGCAATGGCTAGATTATCTCTTACTGCAGGTGGTCATTGCCTGGCATTTCTGTGGTTTGAATGCTTCTTGCCACTTTTCAGCTCAAGCCTGGTCTGCTGACTGCTTCAGTATCTGGAGTCATGAATGGTGCTGAACATTATGCAATCACGCCCCATGTCTGACCTTATGATGGGAAGATGGTTTTGAAGCAGCTGAAGATGCTTGTTGGGTTCTTGTGGGGTAGTGATAGTGTCTGTACCTCTGAGCTAGAAGGCCCATGTTAAAGTCCCACCTGCTCCAGATATATGCAATAACATTTCAAACAGGTTGATTAGAAACTATCTACCTTGATGAACTCTTAAAGGGATGTTCTAGGACTGAGCTGACTGACCCTGCCTGCCCCGCCATCCAACATCGATGATTTTAATTAAAATTACGCACCATGTTTCCACCATGGAGTTTTACACACTCAAGAATTGAAAAACAACCCAAGGATCCTACAGCAATCACAGTTACTCACTAATCGCTATCATCAACCTTCATCAACTATTTTACAGAACTAGATATGACAAGATCTAAATGCTATTTTTTGAGAGATAGTTCAGCACCTCTCCTCAGAGGACCATGAACTCCATTATTTAGAAGGTCAAGAGCAGCAGATACACCACCACCTGCGACTTTCTTTCCAAGTTATACGCCATTCAGAATTAGCAGTATATTGCCATTCCTTCACTACTGTTGGGTCACAATGTGTGAACTCCCTCCCTAACAGCACTATGGGTGTCCCTACACTTTAAATGGTTCAAGGCTGCAGCTCACCTTCTCAAGGGCAATTCGGGATGGACCACAGATGACGGCTCAGTAATGACAATTACAAACTGTGCATGAATTAAAAAAGCACATGCTACTCTTAACAAATGCAATGTCTCAAAAATCACTCCTATACCACATTCCAAAATTTTTTTTGAAAAATGGTACATGAATTGCACCTGAATTAATCAATATCATCGGTTTCTGCTACTTTCTCAGGGATCCAGTTTTGTAGAGTTACCGTTCATCCATTATAACAGTACTCCTACAGATGAATTCTATATTCACCCCTCTGGAACTGCCAGCAGTGTCCTCAGGTTCTGCAATTCTGATAGAGGGGGGAGGAGAAAAAAAATCTCTGGCCGTGGTCTACATTATTGGGCGCTCTCTCTGTTCTGAGAAACCACTCTCGACTTTCTCCTTTCCTACTGAACATATGCCTTATTCGTACAATCACCTGTTATAATCCAATCCAAACCATCCTTTCAATCATGTTGGCTGCCTTTTTCAGCAATATTCTCTCAGTACTGGAGAACCACACAATATTCTAGATGTCAATGGCAGGATTATATCTTGAATTTGGTCCAATAATTATTTTTTAATTGAAGTTTCCCAACATCCGATTTGCTTTATTCGGCAAACATTGTTGTGTCCGAAACCTTTGATTTGTGACTCGACTCAGAAATAATCCCTTCCTCTGGGTTTAATCCCCATTTGCACAAGGAGGCATTGGATTTCATCTGCCGCCTCCCAAGTATATTCAAAATACCCTGTAGCGTACCCTGCTCAGCTTTGCAGCCCAACACCTTCAATTAGCTTTGCATCACACGCAAATCATTGATTGTACTAGTGAAATCATGCCACAAACAATTTAAACTCTCCCTATACTTTCCTAAAACATCTCAACATGATCTGGTTTGTGCAACTATGCCTTATTTTGAAGCCACCTCCCATCTTCCTGGTTAAGTTAGGCAATGTCTATGGAGCAAGAAACAAGACTTAATGTTTCAAGCCAATGATCATCCACTGGAACTGGAGAAATAATGATTATAACAGGTATTAAAGCAAATAAAGAGGCAGGTAAAGGTTGGAGTGCAGAAAGAACAAAAAGGAATGTGGTGGGGTGGTTAACAGGAGAGGTTAAATGACAAAATGATATGATGCATCACTGTTCCTGTTGCTGTTTAATCTCTCCGCTTTCACTCCATCAGATTTCTTATTTGGTTCTTTCTTTTCCTGTCTGACTTTGTAGACCTATTAAAAATTATAATTCAAACATCTGCCAGGTCTAAAGGGTCATTGATCCAAAATGTTAATTCTTCCTTTCTCTGCAGCCAAAAGTTTAGATGCCAAACTCCTAGTGGACCACAGGCTGTTCTCTCATTAGACAGTGATGACTGGTGGTGGGTTTGACCTGAAGGTCACCATGCCTTAGGTAAGGGACAACACTGGGAAGGCAGAGCCTTCGTGGTAATCCTAGCTGGCATGGAGTTGAACCCACACTGTTGGCATCAAATTGCTTTGCAAACCAGCCATCCAGCCAAGAGAACTAATCAGCCTCCAAATTGCTGCCATACCCGAGTAATTTGTGCATTTCCTATATACACTGTAGATTTCCAGCATTCACAGTATTTTGCGCTGCCGTTTCGCTATGGCTGATCCTTCTCCTCAAGAACATTTCAGATGATACCTTACAGCCCCTTCATCAATGGGGCAAAGCCATTCTTTCCACTTTAAAGTCCACACACTTACTGTCAGTAGACAGCTTGATGCTTGTCAACAAGGACACTTCCAAAACTTTATCACTCTTTCTGTTGTTTCGCTTTCCCTAAAAGTTTCATCCATTTCTGTCGCTGGTCTAAATCAGTGCATTGCTTAATGAGCTCTCATCTCAAGCAGATAGATCATTCCGGGAGCCATTTCACAGAATCATAATATGGCAGGAGGCCTATCGTTCCTCTTAGGATGTAATGGCACTTTGAATTATCCAATTAATCTCTCTGCCACTCCTCTTTCCTCACAGCCCTCCAATCTGACCATCTTCAAAAACAGTCAGCCAATTCCTATTTCAAAGAAATGATTGAATCTGCTTTCACTAATATTCAGACAGTGCACTCAGGATTACATTGGGAGATAGCAAATAAGGAGGAGTAGGCCATTCAGGTCCTCAAGCCTGCTCCATGATTCAACTAACATATTTCAAACGGATTTCAAGACAAAAACTTCTGAATACAGCATTGTCCAGAGGTCAAGAACAAACAGTTGTGATCTCAGTATACATGTTAAGGCTGGCTGATACTGGGTATGAAGGGACTGCTATGAGGACAGATTTGAGTACATTGGGCTTATACACATTGGAGTTTGAGAGGTGGAACATTATGGAAACATACAAGATTCTTAAGGGATTTGACAGACAGATGCTGTAATGTTGTTTCCCTTTGTGGGACAGTCTAAGACCAGAGGGCATAATCACAGAATCGGGGGTTGCACATTTAAGACAGAGATGAGGAGGAATTTCTTTTCTTAGAGGGAATTCTTGGAATTCTTTACAGCAAAGAGCTGTTGAGGCTGACTCATTAAGTTTCTCCAAAGCGGAGACACATTTTTAACCAAGGGGAAAAGGCAGGAAAGTGGAGTTGAGGATTATCAGGTCAGCCATGACCTCATTATCCCATCAGTCTATTCTGATATTTAAAGAATTCAAAAGATTAACAACCCTCCAAGTGAAAAGGTTCCTCCTCATTTCAATCCTAAAATGGTCTACTTTGTACTCTGACACTATCTCCTGGTTCCAGACATCCCCTCCCCGTCGAGAGAAACATCTTTTCTGCATCTACCTTTTTGTGCCCTTTTATACGAAGAATTTTACGGGCTTCAAGTAAATCTGTTCTCATTTTTGTTTAAAACGCTTAAGACTGTTACGACATCTGCACAGAAGTATTCTCAGCTCCCCCTCTCATTCTTCTGAGTTACCATAAAACTGTGTTGTCTGGTTACTGACCCACCTGTCCACCAAACTATTTCTCCTTCCTGGATCTTGCCCAAAGCCCTCTCATAACTTCCTATATGTGTTCTCCTTTTTTCGCTGTGTACTAAGAATCTTCTATTATTTCTGGGTGCTCTGAGAATGTGATCGCATTGGAGAGATTGCAGAAACAATTTACTAGAATAATTCATGGGATGAGAAATTTCAGTTACGATAATAGATTTAAGAAGTTGGGATTGTTCTACATGGGGAGAAGAGGAGGAGATCTGATAGGGGCTTTCCATGAGTGGGATTGATCAGGTAGATAGGAAGAATTGTTCCCATTCCTGAAAGGATCAAACACTGGAGGGCACAGATTACAAGTGATATGCAAAAGGAACGAAAGTGATGTGAAGAAAAAAAAATGATACATAGTGCAGGAACGTAGGAACAGAAGTAGGCTATTCAGCCCCTCACACCATTCAACGAGATCATGGCTAATGTGTGACCTAACTCCATTTGCCTACCTTTGGCTCAAATTACTGAATACTGTTGCTGAACAAAAAACTGTCTCAGATCTAAAGTTAACAACTGATCCAGCATCTACTGCCACTTGTGGAAGAGAATTCCAAGCCTCTATCACCCTTTATGTATAGAAGTGCTTCCTAAAATCTTTCCTGGATGGTCTGGCCCGAATTCTCAGACCATGCACCTTAGTTCTAGAATCTCCAATCAATGGAAATAGTTTATCTTTACCTACTCTTTCTTTTCCTGTTAATATCTTGAGGGCTTTGAGATATTATGGAACAGAGAGTCTGGAAGTATGGAGAGAGGTTTGATCAAGGCATTCAAGACTGTATTGGAGAATTATTTCAAGAAAAATAACATGCAAGAGAATTTGAAAAAAACAAGACACTGGCAGTATGAAATGGCGCTTATTTGAAGAGGCGGTAGGCCACTTGGTGCTGTAACACCTCTGATTCTGTGAAGGAGCACCCTTACTGTTTTTAATAACTTGAAGGCACAGCTTGGTTTTTACATGTGACTGAATCAGACTGATTTGCTTACTTGAACAGGAGCAGCAGCAGCATCTTCGCACTTTTTCTTCTTTTTCTTCTTCTTCTTTGATTTGCTGGTTGCAGAACCTTGCAGACCCAAGTCCACTTTCTCTTTATCTTCATCTGACAGCTACAAATGGAACACACCAGTTCTTAAATATTCTGCAACTTCTTCTACAGACCGATCAAGTTCCTGCGCTAATTTGTAAGCCTCTTCATCAGGCTGCAAGGGTGGACTATGTTGTTAGTAGATCAGGACTGAAGGTTCTTAAAACAGGAGTGCAAGAAATTACATTTTATCCTGGAATAAAAGTTTTTTTTGCACCAACAATTTAACATGTAGATTTAACTCTTACTTGCCTGCCTTTGAATGCACCCTCCTGAAGTTATCAACTTACCTTGTACAGAATCAGAGGGCATTCAGCCCTTCAAGCCGTTACAGACTTTGAAGAACCTACTGAATAAGTTACATTGCCACTTGCCTTCCTCTAAAGCCTGACAAATATTACTTAAGTCAAGGTTCAATTCCTTTTAAAAATATCATTAAATCTACTTTTACCGCCATTTGAAACAGTAAACTCCAGATCAGCACAACATGCTAATAAGAAAAAAATTCTCATTACACTAGCTTTTTCTCTTTGGCCATTTACTAATGCTTTCTTGGCTAAATTTCACATAGGTTTTACCGGGGAATGCTGTTAATTTCATATTTCGAAAGTCAGAAGGGAGCTTCCCCTCAGCTGCTATTGCTGAAGATTGCAACGCAAAATATTTCTAACCGATTTTTTTTATAGCCCCGGGTGACATTTGGGAGGTGGCTTCATAAGTTGAGCATAGGGCTGCCATTCGAGAGTCAGGTGTTACTGAAGGTCTCCAACTCAGGCGGTTCCCAAATGGCACCTGGAACCATTAAGGACACCACTCCACATTACTCCTGTCGTGCAAGTCACCGACAGACTTCGCTGCTTCTGACAGCTGAGCAACTCTCTGCTGAATACAAGTACCCAAAATAGCAAATCACAGTGGCAAAGAGAGATCAAAATACCATAAATAAATATCAAAACATCGCTGCTATTAGCAATGCTTTTGGTAGCTTTGCAAAAAGGCGTTTAATACAGAAATGGCTATTAATGCCTTTCGTTCACATTTTGTGCTCCTATTTTTAACATGTGTTTGCATTTAGCAGCAGTTTAAATTTGGAGGAAAATAGCATTGCTAAAACTAATTCAACCATGAATTAATTATTTTCTTAACTTCGTGTTTTGGCGCTTGAGGTAACTGTGCAATTTGCAATCCCAAGGCAATCCCAATTATTGCTCATAACAATTTACTCAGTAAATAGTGACATTAGCATAGACTGAACAAGTTTATTCAAATATCTGCACATAAATATTGCATTCATCATGATCTCTCTACCCCTTGAATTTATTTGATTCTTTGCTGAAGTGTTTTACAAAATCCACCTGAAAGTTAAGCCAACTGGCAAGAGACACTAAATAGCACCATTAAAGAGTGAAGAGGTGTTAGGTGAGGTTTCTCAGGAGATGCAACTCTTCCCCATTCTGCCCACCCCTCCCAAAAAGTTCAAGTACGGCAATGCTCAATGCAGCTGGGAATTCCGAAGTAACAAATGGAACAGCTGCAAACGTCACAGTCTTGCTACTTCAGTTTGGCTCTGCATAGAGTTCCTAGCGTTGAAAGAAGGAATGATGGTATCAATTTAAAAAACTTCGTGGTTTTTCAAAGCAAGTAGGATTCTTCAGCCTACATTGATTCTGGAGTGATTGACAACATCAGATCTACCCATTCTAATATTTTTTCCATCTCATTCTTTTGTTTGCTGTCTTATAATCTTTACTTATTTACTGTAATTTTCGTTTTCCTTTTATTAATCGCATTTCTGCATTGTTCACTAGCGTCGCTCTGACATGTTGCCCAGTTTGCTCATGTTTTTCCATGTTATTTTTATTCCTTCCATACAGCTTGAATTCCTTGTCTGGAATTTGTCCTTTCTTCCATTTTTGGAAGGGATTGTTTTTAAACTCTCATCTTCCTCTGAGCAGAACAATGCAACATGCAATTCAAGGCCCACACAGCTCTACCATAGGGGAAGAAAAAGAAACAGCCATCATTTTAATGTGAATCTACTAGATGTGGCACGGGGGGTGCGGTCAAGAGTGATGCTGCCAGAAATACAGAATTCTGATTAAAAATGGAGAAAGCTGGTACTCTCCGCTTTGGAGCGGATGAGGTTGGAATTTAATTGAGGGGTACAAATTTACAAGGAGTCAAGAGAGAAAGTGGAGATGCAGAACATATTCCCCTGAGCATAGGCAGGGATGGGTTGGTGTGGATTATAGACGACTTGGCAGGAAGACGAGATAGAAGTAGGAAAAGGTTTTCACCCCAAGGGTGGCAGGGGTCCGGGAGCCTCTACCAGAAAGGATGGTCAAGAGAGAAACCACTGTTGCTTTAAGCGGTAAAACCAGCAAAACTATAGAACAAAGCTGAACAAGTGAGATTAGGTCGAATAGCTTTGTTTTTGTGGTGAAGGGGTAGGACAGCAGCTTCTTTCTGTGCCATGAACTTTCTGAAATTCTGCGTTTCTACTTCTTGTTGCTATTAAAGAGCACTAGTCTCAAATTTTACAAAATAACTGTTGAACAAAATACTTCTATAAAATACGGCCATGGAATTTGAAATAATATTCATGAATTCACTAAAAGCAACTTTTTAAAGAGATATATCTGTCTTAAATTCAAAGTTCATGGGTTTGAATACACCCTATGATCAATGTGTAATCCCAGTTAGCAGGTTGTAAAAATAGAAGCTAAGTACATGCACACTACTTCTCTCACTAACAGTGCATGCAACTGATTTACTGCAAAATGGAAACATCGAAAATAGGAACAGGATTAGGTCATTCAGCCCTTCAAGCCTGATCAATCATTAAACTCCGTACCCTGTTCCCGTTTTTGCTTCACACCCTTTGATCCATTGAGCTCCAAGAACTAAATCTACCTCTTTCTTGAAAACGTTCAATATTTTGGCCTCAACTGTTTTCTCCGGCAGAGAATTCCACAGGCTCACCACTCACTAGATGAAGAAATTCCTCCTCACCTTAGTTCTAAAACTGTGACCCCTGGTTCTTGGCTCCCGGTCATTGGGAACATCCTTCCCGCAATTACCCTGCCTAGTGCTGTTAGAATTTAATAGGATTCTGTAAGATCCATCATTCTTTGCAACTTCAATGAGCATAGCCCTAACCAATCCAACCTCTCTTCATACGTCAGTGCTACATGATGTAGTCTAAGGCCCTGTACAATTCTAGCAAGACATTCCTGCTCTTTTACTTGAATTCTCTCTCTACTAATTTGCCAAGAGGTGTTTCCCCACTGCTATATCAAGTATATAAGCGCTGGCACTAGTGAGAAGAGATGGTCGCAGAAGGAGAACACAGCGACAATGGCCAGGGATACTAACCTTTGGAGTTTCTGCAACGACATCCTCAGGCTGTGCTGTAGAAGCGCTTTCTTCCACCAGCCAGTTTCCCCACTCTTCTGTTGGAGCATTCCAGTCAGAACTTGGGTCCGCTGTCGAAATTCCATCTGTAGAATGGTGGCCAAAATTTGAAACAAAGTTAACGGGTGAAATTACTAAACTAAATCAACTTCTGAATTCATTCTGAATCATTTATTCCAGCTTCTAGCACAGACTGCATGATAACCACAGAAATACGCTGAAGATTTAAGGACAGTAATTTGAAATCTTTGGGACTCTTTAAGGCTCTTCAAATCAGTGATCAATTATACATTTAAAACAAGGTGAAATGTTGCATGTAGCAATTATGCCAATTTGAAATGACTGACGCAGAATACTTTACTTCAGATCTTATAGGCAAGGCAGACGTGCAATTCTGGGGTTAACCACCAACTGAGAATCTTAACGGATCAATGAGGCTGTTGCTACTTCTGCAGATATCAACCAATTGTCTTTATCATAAGCAGCTTTAAAAGAAAACCACAACCAATTAGGGGGCCCGTTTCAGACAGATAGATCTTGGCAAATGACAACTTTTGTAAAGAAAACAACTGAAAATGAGATAGCCAATAAAATTAGATCAAGCAAACTGCAGAATGGAGAGAAACAAGGTAAAAATTCAAGATCTTTAATCAAGGCCGAGCATAAATTGTTAATCTTTCATTCATGAACAAAGAATCTCAGTGCATAAAATATAAGTAATGAAAAGGTGGAGATATACAAATGGGTGAAAATGGAAAAACAAGATTCTTGAGAAATACAGCTAGACATTTTTCATATATAGGATAACACGGTGTAGAGCTGGATGATCACAGCAGGCCAAGCAGCAGGAAGGCTGACGTTTCGGGCCTAGACCCTTCTTCAGAAATGGGGGAGGGGAAGGGGGTTCTGAAATAAATAGGGAGAGAGGGGGAGGCGGACAGAAGATGGATAGAGGAGAAGATAGGT
>JAHRHZ010000053.1:21312058-21324801 GCA_024137785.1 Ginglymostoma cirratum
TCAAGTTTTCCTGCTCCTATGACGCTGCTTGACCTGCTGTGTTCATCCAGCCCCACGCCTTGTTATCTTGGGCCACAAACAGTTTTTTTTTTAGAAAATTTCCCTGGAGTTCAAGCTAGATCTTTCCTGATACTGGAATAGGAGTACGCCACTCAATGAGATCATGGTCGCACAGCATCCCAACTTGATCTGCTCATCTTGGCTCCAGTTCACTCAATATCCAAGGCATGCAAAAATTAAACTACCAGAGGTTTAAATTTATTAGCTAGCACCTACTGCTTTTTGTGGAAATCTTCCACACCCCTAACATCCGTTACATGAAGAACCACTTCCTAACTGACCTATTTGGAATCATCGGGATCCAAATTCAAAGCCATTTTCCCTACTTGTAGACTCTCCCACAAACAGAAATAATTTTCAAAATCCTACAAATTTAAATAAATTCCTGCTTCAACCCGAACAATCAGACCAGCCTCAAAATGTTAACTGTTGCTCTTTCCACAGATGCTGCTAACAATGCTGAGGGGTTTCTCCAGTGTTCTCCATATTTGTCCCATTATTTCTACAGTTCCCTGTCTGCAAACCAATTCTCAATCCATATTAACATATTAGCATCAATCCCATATGTTTTGATTTTGCATGCTAACCTCTTACATGGAACTTTCTCAAAAGTTTTCTGAAAATCCAAATCTGGGACATGCACTGCTTCTCACTCATTTATTCTACTAGTTAGGGTTCTTCGGTTTGTCAAACAAGATTCCACTTTCATTTGGCTTAGAACGAATAATACCAGTATAGAGCATCCAAAATTATCCTCATGGTACAAGTGGTCATTTGATGCTGCCAATGCTTTTATTTTTGGAGTAGGTGGGAGCTATATTTCAGGTTATAGTGATTAATTGACTTTTGTTTTGTTTTCCTTTCTATCATGTTCATGAAACATTCATTTGACTTTGTCCAATATTAACAAGCGATTTGCTCACTATTACAGAAAAACACATACTTATTCCAGACCAGGCATCGTCAACAGGGCTGGGTGCCGGGTTGGCATCCCAATGATGATCAGTGGTGCTTGACTGGGAGGCTGGCTCACTGGAGGTACCTGGGGAAGGGAAGAGCAATTTATACATGACTAAACTGACATAAAAAAACTGGTTTCAAAGATAACTGCTCAAACTGGTAGGGAGGATCTGAACCAGAAGAAATATAAAATGAGTCAATGTTTGTTGATTTTGGTTAAAAATTTAACTAAATCCTCATTGTTTACTTTGTGAAAACAAAACACCATCACCAATACTTGAGATCGAACTGCAGGATGCTAAACTACAGCAGGCAGTCGTTTGGTTACGTAGCACTTGAGTAATGTTGAAAAAAGACATTGTGTCAAAGCTTTTCATTTTGCATTTATCAGGATAACTCAGAAGAATACCAACAAGCATTTGCACTGCATGAGAGAAGAGTACTGATTGGCTGATAAGTAGACGCTGATTGGTAGAGACATTGCTATAGAAAATGCAATCACTGATGCTGTTTGATTATTAAATTGAAGCTTTGTTTAAACTTTAAACCAGGTAGGGTGACCCTGACTAATGCCCTGAGAAAACATCCAGCAAATGTCTACCCCAGACTGTCCAGGAAGGGTAAGGTATTGCAGGCTTTGAGCAAAAGGTGAAACTATCCATTTCATGCTGCTATGCAGTAACAACATGAATAAATGTTTGCCACTAATAAGATGCTGCTGTCAAGCCAAGAAGACATTCTAACTATCAAACAAATAAGTAATGTGCTATATGAACTTCAATGGTAGCGAGATGCCAGATATAGGCTATACATCCCAAAGATTGGTAGATAGCCATCAAACAGCATGTCCATTCAGCTGGTCACAACCAGCAAGGTACTGACTGTACCCAACCAGCTTCCACTCAAAACTTTCAACACAGCATCTCATATTATTTTCAATTGGACATTTGTTGGATAATCTTGAATATGCAAGGAATGGCATTAATACCTAATTTAGGATTGTCAGTTAGGCTTTCAGTGAGATATAAGTTTACATATTGGAAGCTACAAATATTAACCAACAGGGTTCCATTCCTTTCAGACAGAAAGAACAAGGACAGGTACTGCATCTGTTTCAATTCAACAAAATAATTGACAGCCATTTGCTGGCTCATTTCTCAGGGCATTAGTCTGTCTAATCACAGTCATCCTACCTGGTTTAAGTTTAAATAAAGCCTGGGTGTTAACTGGCAATCAGCATTAATATATGCATTCTCCATGGCAATGCCTCAAATTCACTTGCTAACCAATCAGTATACCCCTCTCATGCAGTATAAATGTTAGCTGTCGTTGTGAATTTATATTCTTGCAAAATATCATGATGAATACAAGACCAAAAACTTTGACAAAATACTTGTATTTTGGCAATATAATGGCAAGTGTTGAGAAATACCTTGACTGAAATGGCTGTGACTGGGCCTTCCAATCCAACTGATCTTTCAAGAAGTGTTTTGATGATGGAAAATGAAGAAAGATTTAACAACGTATTGGACTGGTGATGAGATAACACTAGCTGGCTACAATTTTAAAAATAAAACGTGGGGGAGATGTTGACCTCAAAAATAACAATTTGGTATCAGTAACTGTAAACTCAAAAGTATCATTCACTTGATTGACAGAAGTCCAGTGGAATTACTTAATTGCAAAATTCAGAGTGTTCAAACAAACAGCGAAATGTGGCACTCAAAGAGGCCATGTGGCCCATCATCTGTGTGCTGGCTGAAAGCTCATGTGCCTTAACCCTTTTGGTTAACACGCGAGTGTCTTTTTTTCAAAAAATCAGATGAGGGCTTCTGTCCCTAGCATTCCTTCAATGTGTGCCATAGCCCTATTTCCCTTTGGTGAAAATAGTTACTGATTAATCCTAATATTACTTATTTCCACATCATGTTGGCTTTAAGTCTGAAATTTTTAATTTGGGCTGGTAAGAAACCCGCATCCTAATATTTATTGGCAGACTTTGGATGGTTTGTGGTACTGAAATCTCAGTACTGCCAACAAGAATAGAACAGGCCTTTCGTCCCATTAAGACTGCACCAACACAATCTAAAACCTTTTGCCTCTGCGAAGTCAGTATGTTTCTATTCCCTGCCTATGCGTTTATCTCGTAAACACTGCGATTTTATCCACCTCCTTTGGCAGCACGTTCCAGGCACTTACCACCCTTTGTGTACAACAACCTACCTTTCATATCAGCTTTAAACTTTCCCCTTTTAAGTCCCCTAATAAATGACATTTCTGTTTTGGGAAAAAGATTCCTACTATTTATGTCCCTGCGCACCACCCCTCCCCTCAACCCCCAACTACCACCAATTTAAAAGTATTCATTACAAATTATTCATGAACTTGAATTGTCAACTTAGCCTAAAAAGAACAAAGGATATTGACCTATATGTGACCTCAGACCCAAAGCAATGTAGTTGACTCTTAACTGCCCTCTGGTAAAAACTGGGATAGAGTAATACTGGCCTATTCAGTAATGCCTACATCCCACGGCTGCATATCTTTTGCTAAATAGACAAGTTTTGCATTTTTTGATTAAGGAGACAACAGTTTACACAGAACACTACAAACTCCCCCCACACTAGTTAAACTTACAACAACTATTGAAAAAAGTGGCATTTCTTTATTGCAATGCATTCTTCATTTTATCTATTACTGAAAATTTATGCAGTACAAATAGGTACTTCCCTCATCTAGATCTAAAGGGCATGTTACCTCATCCATCATTTTATTTAACAAGAGATGGATGATTAGTTAATGCACTGTTCCAAGTCACTGAGAATTTGATATTTTTCCTTTTAAACATGAACAAAATGTAAATGATGGTGGGGTTTTCAGCACTCAGTCACAGATGTCATTAAGCAAGGGTTCAATAATCACTTAAGGACTGGATGCCTTTACTACACTCACTCGTGCATCATTAAAAACGTTACAAGATTGCCAAGTTTGATTGGCCAAACTTCGTGTCCTTGGCTGCTGAGAATAGGAATCTATTTTTAAAGAAGTCTTAGAAATAAATACCTCCCATTTTAAAATTTGGCACCTTGTGACATTTTGAAACAATGCTATAATAAGCCTGTTTCAGTTTCCTTCTCCATTCCAAAGGAATATAACAGCACAACATGAGGAGGCCATTCAGCCCTCAAGTCTATCCAGCTATTCAATTAGATGATGGCTAATCTGTCTCTCAATCTATTGCCTGTTTGTTATATTCATAGAATAGGAACTCTTTCCAACGGTTGTAAGTCAACTTGACAATTAAAGTTCATGAATAATTAATAATGAGTATTTTAAAATTAATATTGAGGGTGTCTCAGACTTAACTTGGCATTTTAATCAATCCTCCGTAAGTCCAGCCCAACATCAATTCCTCAATGCTATAAGCACATTGGCTGCTGCATTTGTCTATTATATAACATTGACTTGACTACACTTCAGACGCAATTCTTTAAAGCACTCAGGGCATCATAAGGATATGAAGTCCACTTCGTGAATTTAAGTTTTGTCATGGTACATCAAATAATTTAACAAAGGAAGAGAAAAGAACAATTTACTTTAACACTCAAGTTAATTTGGCAGGTTCATACACACTCAAATCAGTACGGTCTCCCCTCGACAACCTCTGTAATTGCTGAGAGAATTTGAGTGGAGAAAGAAATGTATCACTTCATTTCAGATTCAGGAACTCCCAGAGCAGCTACAACTAAAAGAAACATTCCCTTGAGTCTGTCATAGCAAGCCATTTTAGTTTCAATATCAGAAAATCAAAGTACCAGTTTGGAAATCATCAAATTGTCGTAAGATTCACCAATTAGCTTCAGAGGCAGGTAGGGAAGCATAATGGCTACATTACTGGAGTAGCAATCCAAGATCTAAATCAATGATCCAGAGATTTAAATTCAAATCCCACCACTGCAGCTGGTGGAATTTAAATTCAACTGATTAGAAGGCACAGAATCTGTGCAGGGAGAATTGAGAAACAGCAAACTTTTATAGCAGTTATGCACAGACCGCCTGGCAGGAGTCAGGATATGGGGAAGAAAATAAATGAGGAGTTAGAAAAGGCATGCAAGAAAGGCGCTATTACAACAACCATGAGGGAATTCAATATGTGGATGGACTAGGAAAATCAGGCTGGCACTCAATCCCAAGAAAAGGAATTTGTGGCATATCAAGACATGGGTTTTTTTTTGGAGTAGCTTGCGGTAGAACCACTTAGGAACATGCAATTCTGGACTGGTGAAGTGCAATGAGGTAGACTTGATTAGGGAACTTAAAGTGAAGGAAACTGAGCTTACAGTGACCAGACAGAATTCATCCTGCAGTTTGAGGGGGAGAAGCTGGAATTAGATGTAACAGCATTACAATTGAGTAAAGTTAACTACAAAGACATGGAGGAAGAGATGGCCAGAGTTGATTGGAAGGGAGGGTTTATTAGAGAAGACAGTGAAGCAGCAATGGCATTAGTTTCTGAGGGTAACGTGGAAGAAGAAACATACTAAGGGCAGGTCAAGGCAACCACGGCTGACAAGAGAATTCAGGGTCAGCATAAAAACAAAAGAAAAAAAAACATACGATGTAGTGAAGACTTTAAATCCGACTCAGGATAACTTTAAAAAAACCTTCCTTTGGGCAGGGGGCGTGGAATAGAAGATAGAAGTATGAGTTACGAAATATGATGGATGAAGTATAAGCTAGCTTGTAACAGAAGGGAGGATTGCAAGAGTTGCTCTGACATACAAAAATGTAACAGAGAAACAAGAATGGACATTGGACTGCTGGAAAAGTCGTAATGAGGAATAAAGATATGGTGGAGGAACTGAATACATGTTATGCATCAGTCTTCACAGTGGAAGACACCAGTAGCATGCCAGAACTTCAGGAGCCGAGTGTAGCAGACATCACTGAGGAGAGGACACTGGGAAAGCTGAAAGGTCTGAAGGTGGACAAATCACCCAGGCCAGATGGACTACAGCCCAGAGTTCTGAAGAAGACAACAAAGGAGATTGTAGAGGCATTTGTTCAGGAATTACTTGAGTCAGGGAGGGCCCAAGAGGACTGGAAAATAGCTAATGTAAGACCCCTGTTTAAGAAGGGAAGGAGATACAAGTCTGGAAGTTATAGGCCAGTTAGCCTGGCTCGGTTGTTGCTCTCATTTTAGAGTCCGCTATTAAGGACGAGACTGCGGAGTACTTGGAAGTGCATGGTAAAACAGGGCTGAGTTAGCATGCCTTCACCAAGGGGAGGTCATGCCTGACAAATATGTTAGAATTCTGAGGAGGTAACAAGCAGTTTAGACAAAGGAGAGCCATTGGATGTAATCTAATTGGATTTCCAGAAGGCCTTTGACAAAGTGCTGCACAGGAGGCTGGTAAATAAGATAAGAACCCATGGTGTTAGGGGCAAGGTACTGGCATGGATAGACGATCGGCTGACTGGCAGAAGGCAGGTAGTGGACTCAAAGGGGTCTTTTTTCAGGATGGCAGCCGGTGACTAGGGGAGTCCCACAGGGGTCTGTGTTGGAACCAAACTATTTATGTTATTTTATGTTCTGGATGAATGAATTGAGGATGTTGCTGCTAAGCTTGCAGATGACCCAAAGATAGGTGGAGACACAGATACTGTTGAGGAAGTGGGGAGGTTGCAGAAGGACATGGACAGGCTAGGAGAGTGGGCAAAGAAGGGACAGATGGATCAAATGGAACAACATGTGGAAAACAGTGAGGTTATGCATGTTGGTAGGAAGAAGAGGGGCACAGACTAATTTCTAAATGGGGAAAAGCTTCGGAAATCTAAAGCACCAAGAAGTTCGAGTTCTAGCTTCTCTTAAGATCAACATGCAGGTTCAGTAGGCAGTTAGGAAGGCAAAAGCAATGTCAGCTTTCATTTCAAGAGGACCAGAATATAGCAGCAAAGATGTACTGCTGAGGCTCAGACCACATTCAGAATATCATGAGCTGTTTTGGGCCCTCTATCGAAGGATGTGCTGCACTGGAGGAATCTGGGTCTGTACTCGAAGCTTAGAAAGATGAAGTGGGATCTGATTGAAACTTACAGAATACCAAGTGGCCTATATAGAAAGGACGTGGAAAAGATGTTTCCACTAGGACAGACAAGGGCCTGAGGACACAGCCTCAGAATGAAGGGACGACCCTTTAGAACTAAGGTGTGGAAGAATTCCTTCAGCCAAAGGGTGGTGAATCTGTGGAACTCATTGCTGCAGAAGACAAAGTCATTGAGTGTATTTAAGACAGAGATTGATAAATTCTTGATTAGCAAGGAGATCAAGGGTAAGTAAGAGAAGACAAGAGAATGGGATTAAGAAACATATCAGCCATGAATGAATAGTGAAGCAGACACAATAGGGTGAACTGCCTAATTCTGCTCCTATACCTTCTGGTCTAATTATATAATTCTGTGAAATTATGAAACTAAAAGCTAATGTCAGCAACATTGGCCATATAACTACTAGATCGTTATAAAAAATCCATCTCAGAAAGGAAGGAAACCTGCCATCCTTAAATCAGTTTGGTTTACCCCAGCAACACGATTTGCTCTGACCTGCCCTCTGAAATGGTCCATTAATTCATTCAGGTGTATCCTGGGCAGCATACATACTGAATAGTGCACGTAAAGGGGTACACTAAGAAAACACCTATACATCTGAACAATCAAATGCGCAATGGCTGAAGTAACAGCTGAACATGAACAGATTCACGACAAGACTAATTTCTGTCTCCAAAGTGAAGGAGTGGTTTCAAAACTATTAAAAAAACCATAAAATCAATATTTACTGGCTACTGCAGCATTCGTCCCCGCAGTAGAGAAAGGAGGTTTCTGCTCTGAGGTATTCATCCTGTTATTGACACCTGCCCAAGCCCCTGTAAAAAGACAACAAAACATACAATTAACATCAACTGGGATTGTTTTTCTGTTCTAGAAAAGGCAGAACAACTTGTATATAGCTTCCTTAACACAACAAGGCATGAAGGGTATTGATAGGATCAACAAAACATTACACCAAGCTGGAGAGAAACATGAGGACAAGTGACCAAGAACTTGGGCAAATAGGTGATTTTACTGAATTTCTTATAAAGGATAGAATTGTAGAAAGACACTTGAAGCAAATACACTTGCAGGGTGACTAAGACAGAAGGGAAATGGGGCAAACGGATTGTTCCACAGAGAGCTGGCATGGAACAAATGGGCCTAATGGCCTCCTTTGTGGGATAATAAACAATTGAGGGGGAATGGATGACAAGTTAGCACAGGAATAAACATGAAGTCACATAATGGAGTAAAATAAGATCTCGCATCACTGAGGACAGAAACCCGAGTTTTGTTCACATCAGCTGCTTGAATTAGTCAAGTAAAAATTTATCTCCAGTCCCATAAAATTTCCACCTGGTCACAAAATTAAGCATTGAGTCAGTTGGTCTCCTGGGCAATAATAGAAAATTGAGGCACCCATGGAGAAAGATCTCTGCTTAAACCTCTAACACCAGAGCTCAAACAAAAAATGATCTCAATCAACTTGAGGGACCAAAATAAACACTAAATTCGAGTGTACAAATCTAAGAGTAAATCAACAGATTAGGCGAGAGGTAACTAAAATAATAAAAAAGTAATAAAATAATGGCTATAGTAATAAAATAATGCATTTGAAACAAAACAGACAAACTGATAATGCCAAAAAAAATCAGTTTAATCTCACAGCCATTACAGAGTCTGGCATGGAATGGGAGCTTAAAGGGCAAATGATATTTAGCAAGAATAGGTAGCTATGAAAAGGTGGAGGGGCTGGCTCTCTTAATTATTGATTATAATGGCATAATAGGAGGGCTTTACAGGAAACCAGAAATCGGAAGCAGTTTGGAGGTCGTTATGAGAAATGATATAGGCAAGAAGTCACATGTGGTACTCAGGCCTCTTAACTGTAACCATATGATGGGATGGAGTATAAAGGAAGAAATAATGGGAGGCTGCCAAAATTATACAGCAATAATTATGGGGGTTTTAGTCAATTCATAGACTGGAAACATTAGATGTGCAAAGGTAGCCGAGATGAACAATCTGTGGAATGTTTTCGGCTTCTGAGAACAGCATGTCTTGAGCAAGAGAACAAGCCACATCATATCTAGTGGAAAGGAATAGGATTAATTCATGACTTTGTAGTGAAGACATCCCTAGTTTAACCAAATTATATTTTAAATTTAGTTTAAAGGAGACTACTGCAGGCTCAAGAAGAGCATTTTAAACCATAAGTAACAGCAATTGTGAGGGCACGAAAGCAAATAAAATGAACTGATAAATTAGGTTCAGGTCTACAAATGGCTGTAGTGGCAACGTCACTGACCAATGTTGTGGAGACATGGGTTTGAATCCTGCTGTGACAGGTGTTGACTTTTGAATTCAGTTTTAAAAAATATATAATAAAGATGGTGACCATTTAACCACTGTTGACATGTAACAACCCATCTGGTCACTAATGCCCTTTAGGGAATGAAACTGCCATCCTTACTTCATCTGTTCTACATGTGATTCCAGACCCAGAGCAATGTGGTTGACTCTTAACTGCCCTCTGGGCAATTAGGGATGGGCAGTAAATGCTAACCTGGTCAGAGATGCTCATATCCTGTGACAAATAATTAAAAACAAAAGCTCCACATGGAGGATCTGCAATCCTTGGCTGACTGAAAGAGTTAAAGACAGTATTGAAGTAAAAGAAAAAGGATACATTTACTAAAATAAAAACAGGTGTCAGTCAACAGGTAGTGAGATCTTCTACAAATATATTTAAAAGTTAACAAGGTGGGCATTGATCCTATAAAAAGTGAGTCTGGGGAACCGATAATTGAAGACATGATGATGGCAGATTAATTGGACAGGTAATGTGTATGAATCTTCAGAGAATTTAAGCGTCATCCCAGAAATAAATGTCAGTTAGGAAATGGAAATGAGGGAAGGACTCAAGAAAAATTATAATTTCCTGGGAAGGGTACTAAGCAAAGTATTGCAGGTTGACAATTCTCAGGGTACTGATGGATTACATCTCATGATCTTAAAAGAAATCGCTAGGGAAACAGTTCAGGCAGTGATTGCAATTTCCCAAAATTCCTTAGATTTGGGGAAGCTGCCATTAGGTTGGAAGATAATGAGTTATTCATAAAAGGAGGGAAACAGAATCCCAAGATACAGGCCAGTTAACTGTCATAAGGGAAATGTTGGAAGAGGTTAGACCATTATAAAAGACATTACAGCAAGGGATTTAGGAAAATTCAAAATGACCATACAGAATCAACATAGTTGAAGAAAAGTTGTAAGAGTTCAGACAGTTCTTCTTGGAAAAGAGAAGACGAAGAGGTGATAATGAAGGTTTTCAAGATGATGAGAGATTGAGAGAGAAGATCAAGAAAAAAAATTCCCTGTGGTAAAGGGTCAATAACCAGAGGCCACAGATTTATAATAATTAGCAGAATAACTAAAGGGGAGATGAGGACAATTTTCTTTTCCTCAAGCATCGTCCAAAAACGTTGTGGAAGCTCATTCCACAAATGTTTTGAAAGGAAATGGACAGATTTGTTGGACTAAGTTCGAATGCCCTTCCAAAGAAACAGGGTGGGCCGAATGGGGTGTGCTGCAAGTTCTTTGATGTTATGATTAAATTACTAACATAAAAAAAGACCAGAAGGCAGCCATTCAGGCCTTCAAACTCACTCTACCAGTCAATGGAATTATGGCTGATCCTCTATTTATCTCAACATTATTTTCTTTCACTTTCCCTGTATCTCTCAATGTTTTCACTCCATTAAAATTTATTGACCTTAGTCTAAAACATACTCACTGACTGAGCATCCACAGACCTCTGAGCCAACAATTCCAAACATTTGCCACTTTCCAAGTGAAGGAATTCCTTTTCATTCTAAACGGCCTGCCCCTTACTATCCTTGGTCTCAACATCCCCAGCTAGGGGAAAACATCCTTCCTGCTTCTATCCCATTGAGCCCCGCAAGGATCTTGGATATCTGAATAAGATCACCTCTTACTCTTCCAAACTCCATAAAATTCTTACCAAAGCTCTGCATATTTGCAGTAACGTATCTTTATTCCTTTACTCAAAGCCTCTTTTGATGAAAGCTAAGAAAAGCATTTGCCTCCCTAGTTGCTTGCTGTACCTGCACGCCAGCTCTCCATGATTCATGGTCAAAAAGTCTTCCTGAAGTTCAACACTTAACCAACCTCTCACCATTTAAGAAATACTCTGTTTCTGCTTTTCAAAGAATGTGGACAACCTCAGATGCTTTTCCAAATTCTGTTCAAGTGACTTTGTATCCTTCACACAACGTACATTCCTAGCTAGCTTCTGTTATCTGAAAACTTAGAAAAATTACATGCAATTCCCACATCTGTATCGATATAGATTGTGGATAGCTAGGACCCAAGCATTCATCCTGGCAATACCCCAAGAGTCAGTCTTCTAACCTGAAAATGAACCACGTTCAATTGAGGCATTCAATAGGACATTGGATGATTATTTGGATTAAAAATACCAGGCAAAAGTATGAGAAAATGTGGAAATTGGCACTAGGTAACAATGTTCATTTAACGAGCCTGTGCAGAATGGTGATCTGTGTTATAACATTTCTGTGACTCTTACTCTGTTTTCTACCTGTTAACCAGCTCCTAATCCATGGCAGTATATTTCCCTAATTCCATGCGTTCTAACTTTTCTTCAACTATCTCCTTGTGTGCGACTTCATTGAAAGACTTCTGAAACTCTCAATATATATATTCTGGATTTCTTTTGTTCGCCACGGTTAAAACATTTTCCTGCGGTTTTTTATGCACTAAAGCAATGTATTTGTCTGTCACCATCATACTTTTTAAAACTGTTTCCTAATCCAAAACAGCCAATGTGACCCTCATAAATTCATAGATTTTTGTTTAGAACTGAGACCCTAATTTCTGATTAACCACATCACTTCCAAACTTAATATAAGATGCCATTATATTATGGTCACTCTTTCCTAAAAACTCTTTTACAACAAGCTTATTAAATAGCCTTTTTCTTTTACTGCAAACAATCTGCACTCTACTTAGATCCTCATTGTACTGAACTGGAAAACCATCTTGCAATCATTCCGAGAATTCGCACTACACAATTTTAGCGCTTAGTGGTTGATACCCAGATTGAACTTTATTTCTGTATTACCCTTGTTACAAGGGCCTCTAACTTTCTGATTTATACTGTAACTTACATCATCATTGTTACTTCCATCAACAGCCTCTTTTAGTTTCTTCGTGCTACTCAAACTGATTCAACATTCTGAATTTTAGAACCTCTCTCACAACAGTACTAATATTCTCATTTATTAACTGAAGGAGCCTACAACTTTCTGCAAGCTTTCTGTCCTTCAAGAATGTCTATCCCCCTTGGATATTCAGGTCCTAGCTTTGATTCCTTTGTAGTCACTTCTGTATCATGACTCTCAGATCACACATACAAATTCCCATTTGATCTGACAATTTACTTACTTTCCTGTTGACACAACAGACATTCAGAGTTGTTAGATAACAAGCATGGGGCTGGATGAACACAGCAGGCCAAGCAGCATCATAGGAGCAGGAAAACTTGACGTTTCGGGCCTAAACCCTTCATCAGAAAAATTTTTCTGATGAAG
>JAHRHZ010000053.1:21981979-22010068 GCA_024137785.1 Ginglymostoma cirratum
GCAGTGGAGGCCGGGACGTTGAATGTCTTCAAGGCAGAGATTGATAAATTCTTGATCTCGCAAGGAATCAAGGGCTACGGGGAGAGTGCGGGTAAGTGGAGTTGAAATGCCCATCAGCCACGATTAAATGGCGGAGTGGACTCGATGGGCTGAATGGCCTTACTGACACTCCTATGTCTTATGGTCTTATGGTCTTAATCCGCCTTACGGGAAGAGAGCGGGCTGCGTCCCGCGGTGGGATGGAGCGAGAGCTCTCCAATTCCCAGAGCTGTGGAGTGAGTCCCAGATAGAGGCCGGTACGTGGAGGTAGTGTGGCCTCGTGCTCTGGGGCCTGCAGGCACGGACTGGAACTTAAGCACTTTATGGTCACTTATTATCATTCTGGACTTTTTCACTGTAATCTTAGGTACTTGTACCTAAGATGGTGCCATTAAAGGCAACCACTGTAAAAACTTTTCACTATACTCGAGTACTGGAGTACATGTGACAATAAAGGATATTCTATTCTATTAAATATTGTCCAGAGGGTACAAGGGGAAACATCCCTGGTAATAAGCGTGGGGCTGGATGAACACAGCAGGTCAAGCAGCATCATAGGAGCAGGAAAACTTGACGTTTTGGGCCTAGACCCTTCATCAGAAATGGGGGAGGGGAAGAGGGTTCTGAAATAAATAGGGAGGGGAGGAGGCGGATAGAGGATGGATAGAAGAGACGATCCGCCTCCCCCTCTCTCCCTATTTATTTCAGAACCCTCTTCCCCTCCCCCATTTCTGATGAAGGGTCTAGGCCCAAAACGTCAAGTTTTCCTGCTCCTATGATGCTGCTTGGCCTGCTGTGTTCATCCAGCCCCATGCTTGTTATCTCGGATTCTCCAGCATCTGCAGTACCTTTTATTTCTCCAAACTAGAGGGGATAGGTTTAAGGCAAGAGGAGAAAGATTTAAAAAAGGATGAGGGGCAACCTTTTTACATCGAGAGTGGTTCGTGTGTAGAATGGACTGCCAGAGAAAGTGGTCGATGTAGGTACAGTTCGAAGTTTAAAGGACATTTGGATAAGTTCATGAATAGGAAAGGTTTGGAGGAATATGGGCCAAGTGCAGGCAGGTGGGACTATTTTAGCTTGGGAGCATGGTTGGCATGGACTGGTTGAACCGAAGGGTCTGTTTCCCTGCTGTATAACTCAATGGCTCTATGACACTGGATTGGCAGTATGTTCAAACTCCTGGAGGCGGACATGAATGCACAACTTTCTCTCTCAAAGTGAGCCATGGTTGGCATTCACTGCTAACTACACACATGTTGCTTTTTGACCAATGAAGAAAGTTGATTGATTGATTGTCATGTGTACCAGAGTACAGTGAAAAGCTTTGTTTACGACCAACACAAGCAGATCATAGTAAGCAAGGATGCACAGATCAAAATTACTTCGATGGAGGTATATAAGTTACATTGCACAGGGGCTGCTCTAGGCAAGATCAATGTTAGCAAGATCAGTGTTATTTGAGGCTAGAGAGTCCATTTATCAGTCTAACAACGGCTGGGAAGAAGCTGTTCCTGAACCTGCTGGTGCATGTGTTCAGGATTCTGTATCTTCTGCCTAATGGAAGAGGTTGTAGGAGATCATTACCAGGGGGTGATGAGTCTTTGATGAAGTTATATGCCTTTCCGCGGCAGCGAGCCGTGTAAATAGAGTCCGTGGATGGAAGGTTGGCTTCTGTGATGGTCTGGGATGTGCACACCCCCTTCTGTAGTTTCTTACAGTCCTCGGCAGAGCAGTTGCCATACCGGGCCGCTATGCACCCAGACAGTATGCTTTCAATTTCAAAGTGACAATGTAGTCGTGACTATGGAAGGAATGATTGTTGAAGGTGGTGGAATGGGACCTGATCCCATGGGGCTGGTTGGTGTTGTGCTGGAGCTACACCAATCCTGTAGACAGCATTCCATCACTCTCTTGTCTTGTTAATGGGTGAAACAGTTAACAGTGCGGCCTAAGAGTGCTTTGAAAATGCATGGAGGCGTCCTAAGAGTGTTATTTGTAACAGACTAGTGTAGGTGACATTGTCACAGTCCTCACTATGGAAAGCCCTAAAATAGAGAATCAGGAGGGTCAGTAACCACAGAAAACAGATTGAAGAAAAGTGGCAACAGCACTTGAGGGAAGATGAAGAGTTTTTTTTGTACGGCGAGTTGTTGTGACCTGGAATGTGCTACCTCAAAAGGTGATCTAACAGGAACCTACAAAGGGTAACTGGATACTTATCTGAAAATGAAGACTTTGCAGCACTGTGGAGGAAGAGATTCAGACTAATTGGACGGCTCTATCAAAGAACTGGCCCAGGCGTGTTAAGCTGAATGGCTTCCTTCTGTCTTGTAGGATTCTGTGACCAATAAAATTGACCGTATCAATATACGTTTTTTCACCCCATTACTGATCCAAAGTGATGCTTGCCATGTCTCACTGGGGTATCACACTGGAAATCAAGACCCACTATTCTTGGAGGTGCCACAAAAGTTAAAGATTTTTAAAAGTACACAAAATTCCTCAATTTACCTGACTATCAGTCTCAGATTGATAGAAAGCATGGGCCAGATTTCTATACTGAACCAGAATAATTATTTCAGGAACAGAAACAAAGTTTCTGGAAAAGCTCAGCAGGTCTGGCAGCATCTGTGGAGGAGAAAACAGAGTTAACGTTTCGGGTCCGGTGACCCTTCCTCAGACCTGATGGTGGCTGGGAAAACGTCAGTTGAGATGCAGAAAATAGGGAGGTGGGTGGGGTAGGGAGTAAACGATAGGATAGATCCCAAAGAGAGAGAAAGACAGTTGGACAGACAAAGGAGTTGCTAACGAAATAGAGCATTCTACGGAGTGGACCATTCAGCCCAATCCTTTAGGAAAGAAAACAGAGTGGCAACAGAGTGTGTACTACCTACAGGATACATTGCAAATGCTCACCGAATCACCTTCAACTGCATCCTCAAAATTCTGTTCCATCCAGACAGCAAAGTGGGAGCATCACCGTCTGAAAGCTTCCCCCTTCAAGCCATACGTTCCCACTTCCCCATGAAAAGGACAGTGGCCCTACTTGTGGGAAGGTGATGACCTGATGGTATTATGACTAGACTTTTATTCTCACTGTGGAGGAGAGTAGAGTTGAATTTGATTTAAAAAATTAAGAGCTTAGTGAAGATAAGGGTGAAACCATTGTAGTAGTGATGATTCACTAATGTCCTCTGGGGAGAGAAATCCTTACCTGTTCCAGCCCACATGTGACAGCAAACCCATAACAATGGAATTGATTCTTTACTTTCTGAAATGGCTCTAGCAAGTTATTCAGTTGTAACCAACTAAGGATGGGCAATAAGTGCTGCCCCAGCCAGTGATGAGTGAATAAAAAACATGTCCTTTGGGGTGTGTCTGTCTGATCTGGCATGTGTGTAACTTCAGGTAGACACAGCGATGCTGAAACATTTGACTTAATAGAGATATACAAGATGATCAGAGGATTGGATAGGGTGGACAGTGAGAGACTTTTTCCTCGAATGGTGATGGCTAGCACGAGGGGACATAGCTTTAAACTGAGGGGTGATAGATATAGGACAGATGTCAGAGGTAGGTTCTTTACTCAGAGAGTAGTAAGGGCGTGGAATGCCTTGCCTGCAGCAGTTGTAGACTCATCAACTTTAAGGGCATTTAAATGGTTGTTGGATAAACATATGGATGATAAGGGAATAGTGTAGGTTAGATGGCCTTCAGATTGGTTTCACAGGATGGCGCAACATCGAGGGCCGAAGGGCCTGTACTGCGCTGTAATGTTCTATGTTCTACGTTCTGTGTTCCTGACAGGTTACACTGAACAAACTCTAATTCATAGACACTATCACCGATTGTGGATGCTGATCTTCATCGCCTTCTGGAGGGGCAGGTACGGCTGGGCAATAAGTGCTGACCTGTCCAAAACTGCAGCAATGTTCCATTAATCAATTTTAAAAATGCATTTGAGTAAAAGTCCTGAAACATTCAGAGATTCCACAATACTTCAGCACCGTCAATCCCCAAATTAACGCTTAATATGTAACATATTAAAACTCACAAACTTATCTGCATTTAGCAAATATTTTCCCTAATATTGACCCATTGTTCCTTAGTTTTTGTTTTAGGGTGTTTTAAACATTTGTTTAGTTATAGGCTATCACGGTTGTTTTTTGTATTGTGGCAGGGTGGTGATGGATGCCTTCAGCCTGATTCATGTTTGTCCAGAAACCAACTGTTTCTACCAAAGCTTCCCCCACTATGTCACTCTCGGCTGTTACACATGACACACTCAATAGAGCCATCTGTAGCAGCGTCAGTTTCCAGGAAGTCAACGATTATTGGGGAAAGGAAGACAATTGGAGTTGTGTCCACATTTGGACATCAGCAGGATCAGATTATTTTGTAAATTGGCTTTTGGGATGAGGACATCGTTGGTTGGCTTGGCAGTCTTAGTTCAGGATTCTCTTCAGGCTAACAAACAGGTTCAGTTGGCAGTTAGGAAGTGCAACGTTAGCATTCATTTTGACTGGGCTAGGATACAAGAGCAGAGACATGTTGCTGAGACTGTACAAGGCTCTGGGAAGACCATGGAGATAATAAGGACTGCAGATGCTGGATGTCAGAGTCAAGCTCCACGTTTATTGGCCCTGGTCGACTGCATTTGAAATATTGTGATCAGTTTTGGGTCCCGTACCTAAGGAAGGATGTGCTGCCATTGGGGGGGTGGGGTCCAGAGGAGGTTTGCAAGAATGATCCTGGGGATGAAGGGCTTGTCATATGAGGAGCAGTTGAGGATTCTGGGTATGTACTCAGTGGAGTTTAGAAGGATGGGGGTGGTTCTCATTGAAATTTGCAGAATACTGAGAGGCCTGAGTAGAGTGGATGTCGGTAAGATGTTTCCACTAGTAGGAGAAACTGGGGCCTGACGACACAGCCTCAGAGTGAAGAGGCAACTCTTTCAAACTGAGATGAGGTGGAATTTCTTCAGCTGGAGGGTGGTGAATCTGTGGAACTCATTGCCTCAGAGGACTGAGGGGGCCAAGTCATTAAGTCTATTTAAGACAGAGATAGGTGGGTTCTTGAGTAGCAAGGGCATCAAAAATTATCGGACGAAGTCAGGAGAATGGGGTTGACAAACATATCAGCCATGATCAAATGATGGAGCAGACTCAATAAGTCGAATTGTCCAATCCTGCTCCTTTATCTTGAGGTCGTACAGCCAATGTTTATTGCCCATCTCTAACTGTCCTGGAGTGGGTGGTGCTGAGCTGCCTTCTTGAACAGCTGCAGTCACTTGTGAAGTAGGGATACCCACACTCCCAGGCTTCCAGAGTTAGGGAGAGAGTTTCATGATTCTGACTCAGCAACACTGAAGGAACTTGGAGGGGAATGTGCATTTACATGATCCTCGTATAGCACCTTCCAGATCCAGAACCACTTCCATGTAGAAGGCCAAGGGCAGCAGACACATGGGAACACCATCCCCCTTCCAAGTTCCCCTCCAAGCCACACACCTCGCGACTTGGAAATATATCATCGTAGCTTCAGTGTCACTGGGTCAAAATCCTGGAATTCCCTCAGCGCATTGTGGGCAAACCTACAGCAGGTGGACTGCAGCTGTTCAAGAAGGCAGCTCACCCCCACTTTCTCAAGGGGGCAATTAGGTACAGGGAATAAATGCTGGGCCCAGCCAGTGATGCCCACATCTTGTGAGCAGATAAAACAATCATTAAACTTTTTTACAATTTTGAAGGCCACTATTTTTCAAATTTACTCATGGAAAGTGGGCATCGCAGTTCACGTTACACACCCAATACAATACTGAGGGCCTATGCCCGAACTGTCAGCGTTCCTGCTCCTCTGATGCTGCTTGGCCTGCTGTGTTCATCCAGCTCTACACCTTGTTATCTCAGATTCTCCAGCATTGGCAGTTCCTACTGTCTCTGAAGCAATACTGAGGGAGTGCTGTTCTGTTGAAAGGGTGTCTCATGGTAACATCACAAAGAAAACAGAATTTCTGATCATTTTGTCATTACCGTTTGTAGGAACTGGCTGTGTACAAATTTGGCCACTGTGCTTCCTACATTACAATAGGGAATGGTTCACAACTGATGGGTCACATGACTCCTGTTGTCACAATGTATGAAATGCGGCACCCAACAACTGCACAGCAAGATCCCAACAAACACCGGTGCGTTGGTGGCCAGATAACCTGCTTTCTGCGAGTGGCTGAGACTCACATATCGACTCCCATGATACAGGGTGGGACTTTCTTTCACCCATCCACCTACCCGATCACAAGAATCCCTGTCCAACCACTGAGCCATGCTGTGAGATGCAAGTGAGAGGTAGCATTGTAATGCCCCATCTGAAACAGAGTGCTGCACTCCCCGAGCCACAGTGAGAGGCTCTGCATGGACTTAGGGCTAGAACTGGTGATTGAGGCCAGTACTCAGTGGCAAGGCTGCAAACAAGTGAGCCATAGCTGACAGGGGAATCAAAACAGACCGGATTCATTAATGCTGTTACTGCACTTTCCTCCAACAATGGCCCATTGTAGAAACATGATTTCAGGGAATTAGCTTGACTAACCCAGACCTATTTGTCTGCGGCAGATGCTGCACTTTGAAGAAAATTGTTTTGTCAATGAAGGGATTCAGGGGAACTCCCAGAAGAATTTAACCCTCTCAGTTATATTTGCTGGCTTTTTGTAAGAGTGTTGCCTGGTAAATCTGTGTGCTTTGGAGCTGGCAGTTCAGTCCCACTAACAGAATTATTCTCATTCTCTTTTAATTGTCCATCAATGGCACAGAACTTCATGAGGTTGATTTCTCTTAAATTTAACACATTGTTTTTCATAAACGTGTCGCTTAAGTGATCAGAGTCAGCATTGGCTAAAACCGACGTTTCAAATTGTGTTTGTGATGTGCAGAAAAATAATTCCTTCAGTGAGACTCGGTCCCCTGATTGTTTCAGATTGATCCATTCACAAAAAAGAGTTAATTGGTTCATTCACAAAATCCATGCTGGATTGAAAGAAATGTAACCACCTCAATATTAACTCGCAATAGGTAGAAAAGGGTTGAGGAGTGAAATTAAAGAATTAAATAGGAGCAGGTGATACTCTGGTGACATTGCCTCTGGGCTTATTAATGCAGAGCCTCAGGTAATGTTCTGGGGACCCCAAGTTCAAATCTTGCTATTGCAGATGTTGGAATTTGAATTCAATAAAAACTTGGAATTGACTGTCTAATGATAATAATGAAACCGTTGTTGGGGCAAACCCATCTAGTTCACTATTTTCCTTGAAGGAATGAAATCTGTCCTTACCCGGCTTGGCCTACATCCGACTCCGGACCCAGGGCACTATGCTTGACTTTTAACAGGGAATGGCCAATAAATACTGGCCAATGACACCCAGCCCCTGAATGAATTGAAAATGTATGTTTCCGATGTGCAGAGCTGTTTTATGGCATCTGTTATTGGGAAGTGTGAGTAACTTGGCATGGAGTTTGTGGTAGAGGAGATAAAAGGTACTGCAGATGCTGGAGAATCGAGATAACAAGGTGTGGGGCTGGATGGACACAGCAGGCCAAGCAGCATCATAGGAGCAGGATGCTGCTTGGCCTGCTGTGTTCATCCAGCCCCACGCCTTGTTATCATGGAATTTGTGGTACTTCAGTAACCCATTGACAGAGAGATTGAGCAAGTTTAGAATCATAGAACCCTTACAGTGTGGAAGCAGGCCATTTGGCCCATCAAGTTCACACTGACACTCCAAAGAGCATCCTAACCAGACCCACCCCATCCCTGTAACACTGCATTTACCATGATCAGTCCAGCTGGATTGCACATCTTTGGACTGTGGGAGGAAACTGGAGCACCCGGAGGAAACCCACGCAGACACGGGGAGAATGTGCAAACTCTGCACAGACAGTCACCCGAGGCTGGAATTGAACTCAGGTCCCTGGTGCTGTGAGGCAGCAGTGCTAACCACTGAGCCACCCTCTTTCTGCTCAGAGTGTTTCTGACTGAGCCACAATTGACACACACACACACACACGAGGAATGGAAACAAGACCTACATGTTTATCAGTGTAAATTGGAACTTGCTGCCTTAGGTCTTTATCTCTCTTTCCTGACTGTCTAGTTCCGGTCACCACACTTTAGTTCCATGACAGGATACAAAGGAAAACTCCCAGAAAGATTCCTGAGATGAAGGATTTCAGTGACAAGGCGGCTAGTTTGAAGCACTCAAAGTTGTGTCCCTTGCAGTAAAGGTGACTGAAGGCGATGTGAGGTTTGTTCAGGAGTATAACAGGAGGTGGACCAAGCAAGAATCTGTTCCAGACACAGAAAATGCTGGAGAAACTCAACAGGTCTGGCAGCATCTGTAGAGACAGAAACAGAGTCAATGTTTTGAGTCCAGCATGACTCTTCTTCAGAAATGAAAGGAGAATCTGTTCCCACGAGCTGATGGTATAAAGACTGGGGTTCCTATGACGAGAGATGCAGAGACGATATGATGGAAACTTTTTTTTCTGCCCAGCGAGCAGCAATACTCTGGAACGCACAACGTTTGAGAATGGTGAAAGCAGAGGCAATGAATGATTTCAAAAGGTAACTGGATGGAAACTTTAAGGAAAGAAACTTGCTAGGCTCTAGGGTTAGATGGGAATGGTCCTGTCAGCAAAGTTCTACAGACAGCCAGCATGATGTCAATGGGCTGAATGGTTCCCTGCTTTGCTGTCACGATTCTAACATTCTGCATGTACATTGGGATCCCACTGTGTAATTGGGAGCCTGATTTAAGATTCATTCATGTGGGATCCCCCAGTGAATGGGAAGGTAGGAAGAGGAGGAGGCAGGAGATGCAGTCTGCACAAGTTAAGTACAGGAGTGGTTCCACCCTCAACAACATTCAAGGAAGCTTTCAGCCTCCAATGGGCGATACGTGACTTTTCTTTGTCCCTCCTGTCTTTAGCAGCCACCCCCCACCACCTCTTTCAATCTCCCTCTCTCTCCCTTCTCCTGATCAGCTGTTTCCCATTTCCAGCCCTGAGGTTCTCTCTCTCTCTCTCTCTCACTTTCTCTCTCCCACTGGTTCGATTCTCCCTCCTGCCCTGCTCTCTGACCTTGCTCCTTCCCACTCCCACTCATTACTGGGGTCCTATGCAAAGAGTTGTGGCATCCTGTCATTGGTTTTATCTCCCACCCAGTGACAGCATCTGGGAAAAGTTATTTTGTAAATGTTCATGGAAAAAATGAGCAGGAGTAGGCTATTCAGCTGTTTGCATCTGCAACACAATGCAATATGATCATGGCTGATCACCCAGCTCAGACCCCTGTTTCCTGCTTTCTCCCCCATACCCTTTGATCTCTTTCGCCTCAAGAACCATAACTCCTCCTTGAAAACATTCAATGTTTTGGTCTTAACTGCTTTCTGTGGTAGACAATTCCACAGGCTCCCCGGTCCCAGGGTGAAGATATTTCTCCTCATCTCAGTACTAAGAGAGCTAGCCTGTATCCTCAGACAGTGACCCCGTTTCAATGAGATGTTGGGTATCAGTGCCAAGGGTGACATTTGTTGCCACTCCTAATTCCACTTGAAATATCGGAGAGGCCGAGACCTAGTGGTGTCATCACTAGACTATTAATCTAGGGACCCTAGTAATCCCCTATGGATTTGAGTTCGAATCCTGCTATGGTAGATGGTGGAATTTGAATTCGATAAATATCTGAAATTAGGAGTCTAACAATGACCACGAATCCAATTAATTGAGGAAAAACCCATCTGTTACACTGATGTCCTTTAGGCAAAGAGTCATATAGCAAGGAAACAGACCCTTTGGCCCAACCAGCCCAAGCTGAATATAATCCCACACTAAACTAGTCCCACCTCCCTGCTCTTGGCCCATATCCCTCCTGACATTTCCTGTTCATGTACTTATCCAAACACCTTTTAAACACTGTACCAGCATCCACCACTTCTTCAGGAAGTTCATTCCACATACAAACCATTCTCTGTGTGAAATAAAAATGACCTTCGTGTCATTTTCAAATCTCTCTCCTCCCATCTTAAAAATATGCCCCCTAGTCTTGAAATTCCCCACGCTAGGAAAAGGACGCCTACCATTAACCCTAGCTATACCCCTCATGATTTTATAAACCTCTATAAGGTCACCTCTTAACCTTCTACGTTCCAGTGGAAAAAGGTCCCAGCCTATCAAGAGAGATAGTAAGAACTGTCGATACTGGAGTCAGAGATAACACAGCGTAGAGCTGGAGGAACACAACAGACCAGGCAGCATCAGAAGAGCAGGAAAGTCAACGTTTCGGGTTGGGACCCTACTTCAGAAAATCTTCTGAAGAAAATTTTCTGAAGAAGGGTCCTGACCCAAAACATCAACTTTCCTGCTCCGCTGATGCTGCCTGGCCCACTGTGCTCCTCCAGCCTGTCAAGTCTTTCCTTGTAACTCAAACCTTCCATTCCTAGCAACATCCTGGTAAATCTCTTCTGAAACCTCTCCAGCTTAATAGTGTCCTTCCTATAACAGGGTGAACTGCACAAAGTGCTCCATTAACAACATACCCACTACACAGAGTTATAAGACCAGCAGTTAACCATAATGTGTTGAAGTACTTGTTAAACGGTAATAGTTCACTTTAGCTTTCAATTTTTAACAAATATTTAATATTTTAACAAATATATCAACATGATATGCAATACACAAATCAAGCAAGTGCCAAATTCAGTTTTTCTTTTGCCTTGGAGAGCTATTTCAGTAAGTTTGTAAAAAATGAGTACAACCTATTTAATTTATTTTAAACTAGTAATGAAATAACGTAATGTTTTGGAGAAGATTTTGTTGTGTTACATTTTAATAAACCATGATTGTTTCTGCTTTGAAAATTAACCCCCAGAGAATCCCCTAATATAAATATTTTAACTTCCAACACAATAATGAGCTAATTAGTGCTCCCGCTGGTTCCAGCTCAATTAGAGAGAAACCACGAAGGAATCTATTGCATCATTAAATGCACATTCTCAACTCAAATTACATTTAATATGCATTATGAAGTCAGCATATCAAGATTTATGTTATTCTCCCATGGAGTGTGGTTGTCATTGGCTGTGCTAGGATTGATTACCCGTCCCTAGTTGCCCCTTGAGAAGGTGATGGCGAGCTACCTTCTTGAACCACTGCAGTCCATATGCTGTAGGTAGAACCACAATGCCCTTAGGGAGGGAATTCCAGGATTGTGACCCCACAACACTGTCAACATGCACTGCAGAAATTCACCAAGGATCCTCAGACAGCACCTTCCAAACCCACGGCCGCTTCCATCTAGAAAGGCAAGTAGATACATGGGAACACCACCCTGTGAAGAAATGGTGATATATTTCCAAGTCAGGACGGTGAGTGATTTGGAGGGGAACTTACAGGGGATGGTGTTCCCATGTATTGACTGTCTTTGTCCATCTGGATGGAAGTGGTCATGGGTTTGGAAGGTGCTGTCTGAGGATCTTTGGTGAATTTCTGCAGTGCATCTTGTCGATGGTACACATTGCTGCTACTGAGCGTCGGTGGTGGAGGGAGTGGTTGTTTGTGGATGTGGTGCCAATCAAGAGGGCTGCTTTTTCTTGGATGGTGTCAAGCTTCTTGAGTGTTGTTGGGGCTGCACCCATCCAGGAAAGTGGGGAGTATTCCATCACACTCCTGACTTGCGCCTTGTAGATGGTGGGATAGGCTTTGGGGAGTCAGGAGCAATGTTCCCTCTTAGGCCTGTGTTGCCATTCCGACATTCCACACAGAGCCATTGAAGTTGGCGCATCAATTGCAGCATGACATTCAGTTTTGGAAGCGACTGCCACGCATGAGCTCTGGAGGCCTGAGCAGCCGGTTAGTAAATTGGAGGGAAAATTGGTCAGGAAATGAGTTACTTGATGCAGGATTCCTACTTTCTGGCCTGCTGTTGTAGCCATTGTGTTTATATGGGGAGTCCAGTTGAGTTTCTGGTCAATAGTAACTCCCAGGATGTTGAGAGGGGGAGATTCAGTGATGGTAACACCTTTGAATGTCAAGGGGCAATAATTAGATTCTGTCTTTTTTGGGGGTAGTCATTGCCTTACACTTGTGTGACCTTATTGTCCACGTCTTTCTGCGTTTGAACATGGATTGTTTCTGCTTCTGGGGAGTTGTGAACAAACATCGGCGAACATCCCCACTTCTGACCTGATCATGGAGGGAGGGGCATTGATGAAGCAGCTGAAGATGGTTGGGCCTAGGACACTCCCCTGAGGAGCTCCTGCGGAGATGTCCTGGAGCTGAGATGACTGACCTCTGGCAACCAAGGTTCAAGAATCTTCTAATGTAAATCGTACTCCACTAACCTGGATCTCTTGATGGTAAAAACAGAATATGCTTGAAACAATAACCAGATCAAGCAGCCACTGCAGAGAATTAAGGGCTCAGGTTGATAGCCATTCATCAGATTTGCTATCAGAAACAGAAAAAAATCTATGATGTCTTTTGGTTCGGCTTAAACTGTGCTGGTTTGGCAGACTACTATCCTGATTCTCAAACACTGAAATGGGTAATGCTAGTTTAATGAGGTGTGAAATGAATAATAATCCTGGTAATGAAAACTTTGAAATGGAAATAATCTCTCAATCAATCTTGACAATTACATGTTATTTAGCAGCCATTGTTTACTTTGATAATGTGAGGGGGGAGAACATGAATCATGGAGTGGTTGCAGACTGAAAGAAGCCATTCAGCCTGTCACATTCTTGTTGGCCCTCTGAGGGAGAAAATTCACCTCGTCCCAATCTCCTTCCCTTCCCCTTCCCCATAGCCCTGCAATTCGTTATCTGAAAATTTTTCCATTCTCTTTTGACAATTTCCGATTGAATCTCCACACTCACAGGCTGTGCATCTAGAGGGGCAAGGTAGCAGATACATGGAAACAGCAATATTCCCATATATTCCTCCAAGCCACTCAACGTCTTGACTTGGAAATATGCCACCGCTCCCTCAGTGTCGCTGGGTCAAAATCCTGGAATTCCCTCCCTAAGGGCATTGTGGGTCAACCCACAGCAGATGGACTGCAGCAGTTCAAGAAGGCAGCTCACCCCACCTTCTCAAGGGGCAACTAGGGACAGGCAATAAATGCTGGCACAGCCAGTGACCGTCACAGGTTCTGACAAAGGATCCCTGGACCCAAAACATTAATTCTGACTTCTCCCCACAGATGCTGCCAGGCCTGCTGAGTTTTTTGCAACAATTTCTGTTTTATTTCTGTTTTCCAGCGTCCGCAGCTCTTTCAGTTTCTGACGGTCACAATACTGCAGTGAGGGATGATATTTTGAAGGGTCCTCAAATGAGGTCTTATGGGTGGTAATTAAAAATAAGGGGACATTCACTTTTGTACTATAGACTCCAAAACAGCCAGGGAGAGATGGAAAGATACGTAGGCAAATCTCAGATGTGTAAAATTAACAGGTTAATAATGGTAGGGGATTTCAAATTACCAATGTTAAGTAGGACAAAGTGTAAAAGGCTTAGAGGGGACAAAATTCTTGAAATGTGTCCAGAAGAGCATTTTGAGTCAGCACTTGGAAACTCCTACAAGAAAATGTCAAATATATCATCATAATCGTATTTTCCAAAGGCACATATTGCTAAATGCATAATTAAGGCCCAAGGAAAGGGCAAGTGGCAGAATGAATCACCCATTAGCTTTGTATTTCTTACTTACTTTTGTCCCTGTGGGGAATGGTGGAAAATTTTCAGTTTTGAAGAAGAATCAAACCAAATTCAAAACATTGACTCTGTTTCTCTCTCTCCACAGATGCTGCCAGACCAGCTGAGTTTCTCCAGCGTTCTCTGTTTGTTTGAGTGGGGACGTCTAAGCAGGCTGATCATCGTTCCTTTTAAATTGCGCTATTAATGCCCTTTCTGTGGACAGTAAGCTTTTGAGTGCAGCTTGAACCTAAAACACCTGACTTAGAGACAGGGATATTACCTACTGAGTCACAATTTGAATGGCTAGCAAGTGGGCTAAAATGCAAAATGTAAAAAGTAGCAGTTAAGGAGTGCATGAAAGCTTTATACTTGAATTTTTCTGGAGAACTTGAGTTTTGAAAGATTGCATGAAAATAAATTTATTTCAAGTTAGGTGGAAGTGTTTGAATTTTCTCTCATAATAAAAAGAAACATTGGATTTTTTAAATAAAAGACGCTTCTGGGAAAACACATCCATTGAGCAGTTTTTCCGCTGCCTCCGCCTCCACGCTTACTTCTTCAACCGTGAGCCTAACCCTCCCTCTACTGACCCCTTCTCCCGCCTCCAACACAAGCCCTCCTCCTGGACACCACCCCAAAGCCTCCTACCCTCCCTCGACCTCTTCATAAAAACCCTAACCTGTTCTTCCTCTCACCTATCCTCTCCTCCCACCTCAAGTCCCACGCCCATTTCCTACCTACTAACCTCATCCCGCCCCCTTGACCTGTCCAACCTCCCTGGACTGACCTATCTCCTCCCTACCTCCCCACCTACACTCACCTTTACTGGCTCCATCCCCGCCTCTTTGACCTGTCTGTCTCCTCTCCACCTATCCTCTCCTCTATCCATCTTCTATCCGCCTCCCCCTCTCTCCCTATTTATTTCACAACCCCCTTCCCCTCCCCCATTTCTGATGAAGGGTCTAGGCCCGAAACGTCAAGCTTTCCTGCTCCTCTGATGCTGCTTGGCCTGCTGTGTTCATCCAGCTCTACACCTTGTTATCTTGGCTTCAGTGAATTGCTTGGAATCAAATCTTAGAAATCACCTTCCTGGGCTTTATGGCTGTCTGGTTTGAACAGTGTAGATATTGTTCGGCTTTCAGTTATGATTCATAAAAACCTTTTGAGGTAAAAAAGGTTTCCCTACTCATCCCTCCTGTTTCTCAAACACTGTTGTTGTGAATCCCAGTGTGAAACCCATTAGTCCTCTCAAAGAGCAACTGGAAAACATTGCAATGCTGCTTTCCTTGAGCAGACGGCAAATGCCAAAATCCCAGAGATAATTGTGCATCTCGAGTGACCTGTCTGTAAGTGGCCAAACATCAGATTAGGTTAGGTCTTAGATCAACAGCTATCTGAACATTCCATACCTTATCCTTCCTCTCCCACCCTTCAAGAACTAAACTCCTAAAGAAGGGTCACCAGACTTAAAATTTTAACTCTTGTTTTCTCTTCACACTTGCTGCCAGACCTGCCGAATTTCTTCTGCAAGTTCCGTTTTTTGTTTGTTTCAGATCTCTAGCATCCCCGTTTATTTGTTTTATTTAAGAACTAAATCTCTTTCCTGGGATGTGAGGGTCTTGCTGGCATGGCTGGTATTAGTTCCTCACCCCTAGGGCAGCATGGTAGCTCAGTGGTTAGCACTGCTGCCTCACAGCATGAGAGACCAGGGTTCAATTCTCAGCCTTAGCTGATTGTCTGTGTGGAGTTTGCACATTCTCCCTGTGTCTGCATGGGTTTCCTCCCACTGTCTAAAGATGTGCAGATTAGCCATACTAAATTGCCCATAGTGTCCAGGGATATGTAGGCTAGATAGATTAGCCATGGGAAATATGGGATTACAAGAATAGTTAAAGCTTTGGCAAAGATCTGTAGCTCAGGTTGTGGGTGAGGATGTTGACTTACTCACTGAGCTGTCTTGTTCTTGTTCTTGTTCAGATGTTTCGTCACCATGCTGGGTGACATCATCAGTGAACCCTTGATGGAGCGACGTTATTCTACTCCACTTGGAATTTATACTGTCGGGTCTGTTATGGTGAGTACTGTCACTTCCGGTTTTGATCTGTGTGGGTTTGTATATGGGATCCAATTCTATGTGTTTGTTGATTGTATTGTGGATGGAGAACCATGCCTCTAGGAATTCCCGTGTGTGTCTATGTTTGGCTTGGGCTACTATGGTTACCTTGTCCCAGTTAAATTGATGGCCTTCATTGTCTGAATGTACCAATATTAGGGAGAGTTTGTCATGCCATTTTGCTGCTAGCTGATGTTCGTGTATTCTGATGGCTAGTTTCCTTCCTGTCTGTACAATGTAATGTTTACGGCAGTTGTTGCACGGTATTTTGTAAACCACGTTCGTTCTGCAAGTTGTGGGAATGGGGCCTGTAATCCTTGTCGTTGAGTGGCTGTGGGCTTGTGGACCACCACGATTCCTAGTGGTCTTAGGAGTGTTGTCATCAGTTCCGATATGTTCCTGATTTAGGGCAGTATGGCCAGTGTGTTAGGGCATACTGTGTCCTCCTGTTGTCTGTTTTGTAGGCATCTGTGGATGAAATTGCGGGGATACCTGTTTATAGCAAGGCTTTTGTACAGGTGCTTTTCTTCTTTCCTGCATAGTTCCAGGGTTTTGCAGTGCGTCCTGGCACATTTAAATAGCGTCCTATTGCAGATTTATTTGTTGACGTTGGGAATTCCTAGAGGCATGGCTCTCCACCCGCAATGCAATCAACAAACACATAAACCCCATATGCAAACCCATACAGATCAAAACCGGAAGTGACAGTACTCACCAAAACAGTCTGGACAGTATAAATTCCAAGTGGAGTAGAATAACGTCGCTTCATTGGAGGCTCCACCGATGATGTCACCCAGCATGGTGATGAAATGTCTGAACGAAAACAAGTCAGCTCAGTGAGCAAGTCAACAACCTCATTACAAGGATATGGTAAGGGGGTGCGTCTGGGTGGGATGCTCTTTGGAGAGTCAGTGTGGACTTGATGGGATGAATGGCCTGCTCCTACATTGTAGGGGTTCTATGATTTTACAATTGACCATGAACTGACTAATTTGGCCATTTCAGAGGGGCAGTTAAGAGTCAACCACTTTGCCGATGGGAATAGAGTCACATAGAGGCCAGACCAGGTAAGGAGAGCAGATTTCCTTTTTTAAAAGGCATCAATGAATAGCGGTGATCGCCAATTAAGACAGTGGTCTCCATCAAGCTAACATTGTATTCTAGATTTTTTTATTGAATTCAAATTTCACCATCTGCTCTGGTGGGATTCAAATCCAGATTCTGTGAAACATTAACCCAGAATTCTGGAATACTAGTCCAGTGACATTACTGCTGTTCTAATGCCTTTCCATGTTCTATGTTCCCCCACTCAGGGGAAATTCTAGCAAAACAGGAATGCTTGCCTCATGAACAGGGGGAGCGAAGGCTGAGCAGGAACAAATGCAAACATGGGGACTGCTGGGTCAGTGAACTAATATATTCAGTCAGTGGCTAAACGCGAAATACTACATGTGTAGTGTCTCCCACCCATCCTCCTGCTCTAATCCAAAAATAAGACTGTGTGGAGGGTCTGTGAGGTGAGGTTTTCTTTTTCTTTTTTTTCCCCTTTCTCTTTATCTCTTTTGGCAATCTAGAGCAGAGGGAATGGAAGCTAGGGCAGTTGCATGCTCCTCTTGCGGGATGTGGGAGGTAAGAGTCGGCTGGTGTCTCTGCTGACTTCACCTGCGAGAAGTGCACCCAACTCCAGCTCTTCACAGACCGCATTAGGGAACTGGAGCTGGAGCTGGATGAACTCCAAATCATTCAGGAGGCTTAGAGGGTGATGGAGAGGAGTTATAAGGAGGTGGTCACACCCATGGTACAGGATAAAGGCAGCTGGGTGACTGTCAGGAGAGGGACAGGGAATAGGCAGACAGTGCAGGGATCCCCTGTGGCCGTTCCCCTCAATAATAAGTATGCCACTTTGGATACTGTTGGGGGTGATGACCTACCAGGGGAAGGCCATAGCGGCCAGGTCTCTGGCACTGAGCCTGGCTCTGTGGCTCAGAAGGGAATGGAGGAGAATAGGACAGTGATGGTGATAGGAGATTCAATTGTTAGGGGAACAGACAGGAGATTCTGTGGTACCCAGCAAGACTCCTGGATGGTATGTTGCCTCCCAGGTGCCAGGGTCAGGGATGTCTCAGATCAAGTCTACAGGATTCTTAAGGGGGAAGGTGAGCAGCCAGAAGTCATGGTACACATTGGTACCAATGACATAGCTAGGAAAAGGGATGAGGACCTGAAAAGTGAATATAGGGAGTTAGGTTGGAAGCTAAAAGGCAGGACGAGCAGAGTAGGAATCTCAGGATTATTATCGTGCCACAGGCTAGTGAGGCTAGAAACAGAGAGAGGGCGCAGCTGAACATGTGGCTACAGAGCTGGTGTAGGAAGGAGGGCTTCAGGTTTGTGAATCATTGGGATACCTTCTGGGAAAGCTGGGACCTATACAGGAAGGATGGGTTGCACCTGAATTGGAGGGGCACAAATATCCTGGGCGGGAAGTTTGCTAGAGCTCTTTGGGAGGGTTTAAACTAATTTGGCAGGGGGCTGGGAACCAGAGCTACGGATCAGAGGAGAGGGTAGCCGGTGTACAGGCAGATATACAGCCTGCATAGAATCTTTGAGGAAGGATAAGCAGATGATAGGGCAAAGTTGCAGTCAGTGTGACGGGTTGAAGTGTGTCTATGTTAACGCAAGAAGTGTCAGGAATAAGGGTGATGAACTTAAGAGCACGGATCAGTACTTGGAACTACGATGTTGTGGCCATTACGGAGACTTGGATATCACAGGGGCAGGAATGGTTGTTGGATGTTCCGGGGTTTAGATGTTTCAAAAGAAATAGGGAAGGAGGTAAAAGAGGTGGGGGAGTGGCGTTGCTAATCAGGGATGGTATCACAGCTGCAGAAAGGGAGGTCATCGAAGAGGGTTTGACTACTGAGTCAGTATGGGTGGAGGTGAGAAACAGGAAAGGAGCAGTCACTTTATTGGGCGTTTTCTATAGACTCCCCAGTAGCAACAGACACTGAGGAACAGATTGGGAGGCAGATATTGGAACGGTGCAGAAGTAATAGGATTGTTGTCATGGGTGACTTCAACTTCCCTAATATAGACTGGAACCTTCTTAGTGCAAGTAGTTTGGATGGAGCAGATTTTGTCAGGTGTGTACAGGAAGGATTCCTGACTCAAAATGTTGATAGAAAATGAACAAGGCCAGGTGTCAGATCTCTCTGTGGGAGAGTATTTCAGTGATCCAGGGCAGAAACAGCTATCACGAAGGGGCATAATTTTAAGGTGATTGGAGGAAGGTATAGGGGAAATGTCAGAGGTAGGTTCTTTATACAGAGAGTGGTGGGCATGTGGAATGCGCTGCCGGCTGTGGTAGTGAAGTCAGCTACTTTAGAGACTTTTAAACAACGCTTGGACAGACACATGGACGATAGTAAAATGAAGGTTATGCAGGTTAGTTTGATCTTAGAGTAGGATAATAGGTCGGCACAGCATCATGGGCCAAAGGGCCTGTACTGTACTGTGCTGTACTGTTCTATGTTCTCAAGGGCAGGGTGGGGGTAGATTAGTTTTAAGTATCAGATTATACACTCAGATCCAACTCCCACTCATCCACTTTCTCTGATTAACTGAATCCGAGGATCCTCATTAAGTATGATTACAAGAACATAAGAATCAGGTGATGGGTCATTTGGACACTTGACCTTTCTCCACCAGTCAACAAAATCATGGCTGATCTTCCACCTCACACTCACCTGCAGGTTTGTCACATTGGATCTACTGGACCAGAATTCACTGGAGTTTAGGTACATGGGAACACCACCATTTGCAAGACTCCCCCCAAGCCACTCACCATTCTGACTTGAAAATATGTCTTTGTTCCTTCAGTATTACTTGATGAAAATCCTCAAACTGCAGCGGCTCAAGGAAGCAGCTCTCCAGGGCACCTGGAGATGGGGATTAACTGCTGTCCTAGCCAGAGACATCCACATCCCATAAATAAATGTTGGTCTGAAAGTAGATATGAAGATGCTTCCTTTAGTTGAAGTGTCAAAAGCAAGGGGGTGGGGGGGAAACATAATTTTAAGGTGAAAGGCAGGAGGAGCAGGAAAGCTGAAGAAGGGTCTATGCCCGAAACGTCAGCCTTCCTGCTCCTCTGATGCTGCTTGGCCTGCTGTGTTCATCCAGCTCTACACCTTGTTATCTCAGACTCCAGCATCCGCAGTTCCTACTGTCTGTGAAACACCTATAAGTAGTATTTAGATGAGCACTTGAAGTGTCATAACATTCAAGGCTATGGGCCAAGTGCTGGAAAATGTAGATTCCATGTGACTTTTGTCCGTGCGAGCTCGATGGGCTGAAGGTCCTCTTTTATCTTGTGTGATTCTCCATAGTGAGGGTGGTGGCTTGCGGTTGAAGGACTGAGATGGATGTTGGCCGGGGATGTGCCTGTGGAGAAGTAGTTCTGTGTGATATCCAGGACAAACACTCAGCCAGATACCCACCCAATCCCCCATCTCCTATCTACTAACATCATCCCGCCCCCTTGACCTGTCCGTCCTCCCTGGACTGACCTATCTCCTCCCTATCACCCCCCCCTCCCACCTACACTCACCTTTACTGGCTCCATCCCCGCCTCTTTGACTTGTCTGCCTCCTCTCCACCTATCCATCCTCTATCCGCCTCCCCCTCTCCCTATTTATTTCAGAACCCTCTTCCCCTCCCCCATTTCTGATGAAGGGTCTAGGCCCGAAACGTCAAGTTTTCCTGCTCCTATGATGCTGCTTGGCCTGCTGTGTTCATCCAGCCCCACACCTTGTTAGCCAGATATCCCTGTCTGATTTACACATCAGGAGATTATGCGTTGAGGAGAGCAGAATTGCAGAAAAAATGTAAACAAGGTGAGTTATGACTTCAACAAGAGGAAATGCAGGAGAATAAGGCAGGTATGGTTTAATGGCAAGAGTCCGAAGCCACCATTTTGGAGAAATCAAAAAGTTGTTCTCTACGTTGAGATTTTTCTGATTCACATCTTTGTCATACAATGCCAGGAGGGGAAATTCCTATCCCTACATGTAAGTATTGATTGAAAATGGTACAGTTCTTTAGTTTCACAAAAACTTCTGAGTTAGCTAAAAAATGTAATTCCAAATTTTTAAATACCAAGATAAGCAAAATGCAAATGACAATTGGGAGGTTGAAATAATGAAATCAGCTTATTATCCAAAATTATAAATGGGGTGGAGGCATTTTAACTGTAGTCAGCAATTTTGCAAATCATCAGTGAGTTGGATAAAAGCACACTTGATCATGTAACATCAGCCCTACCCATTCTAAATGGTTAATCTGTCAACACTTGATGAACGATAGTTAACAGAGAAAACAAACGTAGCAAATGCTGCAAACACTTAGCAGATTGGTTGTTTTTTGCAAAATGAAGGAAAAGATCAACTTTTCAAGGGGACGTCCTTTGTCAGAAGCAAAGAAATTTGAGGAACATTGGTCATTTGTTGGATCAGCCCAAAACAAGCAGGTTAAGGGAGAAAGGCAGGAACAATCATGCGCCAACTGTGTCCCTAAAGCATATCTCAGCCAATGAAGCACTTTCAAAGTGTAGTTACTGTTGTCGTGTAGGAAATGCACACAGCAAGATCCCAAAAGCAGATTATGAGATAATGAGAGAAAATTATGTTATTGAAGTGATGTATGGTCGTATTTTAGGGCTGGCTAGACCAGCGTTGAGGGAGTAGATGGTTACACTGGTAGAGACGCATGGTTAGCCCCAGGCTCATGGCAGGTTGGAGGAGCCTGTGCAGTGCTGATGGAGGCTGTGGAGGCAACGATCACTGTGAGCCATAACAAGACAGAAATGTGAAGATGAATTCTTTTGCTTTTTTTTTGGTTTTATATGCTGTGTCTTGCTGGATGATCCATGTTTCAAGTTGGCACCTGACAGTGGTCACACTGAACAATACTTTTTACTTTGTAATACATGTGACAATAAATTAATCTAATCTGAAACAATCTAAAATAATCTAATCTAATCTAATTTGATCTCAGTTTAGCTGAGGAACATTGACGGAAGCTCATGTGGAGCGTGAACATAACCATATGAAAACCGAAAGAACTGCAGATGCTGTAAATCAGAAACAAAAACAGAAATTGCTGGAAGGACTCAGCAAGTCCGGCAGCATCTGTGGAGAGAAATCAGGGTTAACGTTTCAGTTCGAGTGACCCTTCCTCAGAGCCGTTCTGAGGAACAGTCACTCGACCTGAAACATTGACTGTGATTTCTTTCCACAGGTGCTGCCAGATCAGATGGATTGATTGATTTTTATTCTCTCCTGTACCAAAGTACAGTGAAAAGCTTTGTTTATGAGCAGGGCAGGCTGATCACAGCAAGCAAAGGATGTACAGATCAAAAAGGCTAAGAGGCATTGCAGGTTACATTATTTGAGGTTAGACAGTCCATTCAACAGTTTGATAACAGCTGGGAAGACATTGATCCTGAACCTGCCGGTGCATGTGTTCAGGCTTCTGTATCTTCTGTCTGATGGAAGAGGTTGTAGGAAATCATTACCGGGGTGCAATGGGTCTTTGATGAAGTTATATGCCTTCCCGCAGCAGCGAGCTGTGTAAATGGAGTCCATGGATGGAAGGCTGGCTTCCGTGATGGTCTGGGATGTGCACACCACCTTCTGTAGTTTCTTATGGTCCTGGGCAGAGCAGTTGCCATACCAGGCCGTTATGCACGCGGACAGTATGCTTTCAATCGTACATCTGTAGAAGTTGGTGAGGGGGCTTATAGACATGCCAAATTTCCTGAGCTGCCTGAGGAATAAGACCTGCTGAGTTTTTGCAGCAATTCTGCTTTTGTTTATGAAAATAATCATGTGGATTCGTTGGGCTGAATGGTCTGTCTCTGTGCTATACAACCCATGTAATCCTGTGTAGTAAGTCGTTCTATGTAATATGTAACCTTATGCATTCCCTGATCTCCCTGTTTCTCAATAAATTTATTTTTCAAGGAAGGTTTGCGTGAGTTTGTAGGGGAGGTGATGGCCCAGTGGTATTATCGCTAGACTGTTAATTCAGAGACCCAAATAATGTTCTGGGGACCCAGGTTTGAATCCTGCCATGGCAAATGGTGGAATTTGAATTCAATAAATATCTGGAATTAACAATCTAATGATGACTGTGAATCCATGGTCGATTGTTGGAAAAACCCATCTGGTTCATTACTGCCCTTTAGGGAAGGAAACTGCCATCCTTGCCTGGTCTGGTCTACATGTGATTCCAGACCCACAGCAAAGTGGTTGACTCTTAATTGCCTTCTGGGCAATTAGGGATGGACAATAAATGCTGTCCTAGCCAGCAACACCCTCATCCCGTGAATGAATAAAAGGAAAAAAAAGCTCCTTATTCTTCCTAATAAAACATATTACTTTCATAGCTGTAATGAATTTCACTTGTCACGATTACACACCCAATCTGCAAGATCATTGCTGCCTTTCTGTAGTCTGAGTTCAAGCCATTTAAAAGACCGCTGATTGTAGTGATCACAGCACTGATCTCTGTGCAGTAACACTCCCAGTATTGGCCAATCTGAGTGGCAACATTTAACACCCCTCACCCCTATTCTGTTTTCTGTTTTCTGTTTTGGAGCCCCTTTGTCTTCAAATCTGTCAAGTTTCCAATTCCCAGAAATATAATGACTTGTGGCAGCATCCTTCATAATGCACTTTCTTTAGTCACCCAGTTTATGCAGACCACACATCAATCATTTTTAACTGAAAAATTATTATCTTGGCTTGGCTTCTAAATGATTGCAAAAGTAAAGACAAGAATACTGAGCTGGCTAAAACAGATTTGAGACTCTTCACCTTTTATGACCAAGACACACATGCCTATGTGATTGTTTAGCTTTTTGCAAAGGGTTAGCGGCCTGTGGCTTCTGACTGGCTTTAATATTGCACACACCAAAAATCTTCAGAATAAAAGACCTTTTAAGAATGTGGAACTCGCTACCACAGGGAGTGGTCAAGGTAAAAAGTATAAATGGATTTGGCGTGGCGCAGTGGCTCAGTGGTTAGCACCGCTGTCTCACAGCGCCAGGGACTCGGGTTCGATTCCACCGTGGGTGGTTGTCTGAGTTTGCACATTTTCCCCATGTCTGTGTGGGTTTCCTCCGGGTGCTCCGGTTTCCTCCCAGAGTCCAAAGATGTGCAGGCGAGGTGGATTGGCCATACTAAATAGCCCATTGTTTCCAGGGATGTGCAGGTCAGGTGGATTAACTGTGGCAAATGCAGGGTTACAGGGACAGGATAGGAGGGCAGGTCTGGAAGCGACACAGGGTTGGTATGGGCTGAATGGCCCTGCTTCCATACTGCAGGGATTCGATGAGATGCATATCATTGCAACATATGGGAAAATTAGGATAGGGGGATGGGGGGATCCTCTTCGAAGGGGTGGTGTGGACTTGATGGGCCAAATAACCCTCTTTCACACGGTAGGGATTCTATGATTTGAGGCAAAGCAGGATAAAGGCACAAGTTAGAAAGGAATAAGGTGAGATGAAGATGGTATGAGAGTTTCAGGCTGAGCATGAAGCCTGTTGAAATGAATATCCTGTTTCTGTTCTGTATGTTCAATATAAAAACTGCAATGCGTGGGAAACATTTGATTGGGAGGATCATCCAGCTTAGATTTTTGTTTCATTCCATTGTTCATCGCATTATGGCTCTTGAAATATGGCAATGGTTTGACTTCCTGATTTTCTGATGCCTCCTTGGGGTCCTCGTGAATCAGGTCAGGGCATGGACAGAGGTCACACATTATCAGGGCCATGGTGCCAAAAGACCAGGAAGAGGTTGGGAATACTGCAACGAGTAACTCACCTCCTGACTCCTCAAAGCCTGTCCCACCATCTACAAGGCACAAGTCAGGAGTGTGATGGAATACTCCCCACTTGCCTGGATGGGTGCAGCCCCAACAACACTCAAGAAACTTGACACCATCCAAGACAAAGCAGCCGCTTGATTGGCACCACATCCACAAGCATCCACTCCCTCCACCACCGACGCTCAGTAGAAGCGGAGTGTACTACCTACAAAATGCACTGCAAAAAGTCAAAGATCTTCAGACTGCACCTTCTAAACCCACAACCACTTCCCTCTAGAAGGACAAGGGCAGCAGATACATGGGAACACCATCACCTCCAAGTTCCCTTCCAACCACTCACCATCCTGACTTGGAAATATATCGCTGTTCCTTCACTGCCGCTGGATCAAAATCCTGGAATTCCCTCCCCAACAGCATTGTGGGTCTACCTACAGCACATAGAGTGCAGCGGTTTAAGCAGGCAGCTCATCCCCACCTTTTCAAGGCCAATTAGGAGTGAGCAAGTCAGCAATGCCTATGTCCCACGAGTGACTTTTTTTAAGGAACGCCAGCATCAGTCCCAGGGATAAAACAGAAAACTGCTGCAGAAACTCAGTAGGTCTGGCATTGGAGAGGGAAACAGAGCTAATGCTTTGAGTCTAACGTGGGTCTTCTTCAGAGCTCAGTCCCAGGGTCAAAGTTCACTGCAGCAAGACAGTCAGTGAGCTCAAAAGATTGCCTGGTGGAATGGCCACTTCTCTATCTCTCCACCTTGCCCATGCACACACTCACAGCTCTCCGTACACCTTTTCCCCCTTCATCTAACAATTTCTTCCCTTTCAATACTTCCTTCAGTGTATTAATTTAACTTTGCTCTGCTTGTAAAAAACACCAACTCTTCCTTCCTTACATTTACACTCGCTGTAATGCACATCACCTCCCATCTCTGTTCCTCTCCTCCACTTCTCCATGCTGAACACATAAGCCTCACAAATCTCTGCTTTTCATTTTGTTTTGCAGCAAGTGGGCACAAAACTGGTGGACGGAGAGAAAGCAGAGAGTGACAGTTCATGGATAATTTTCAGGTGAACCAGTGTTTATAGACAACTTCCCCAAGGGTCAGTATTGCTTTTCCTGATATGTATATTTTAATGGTTTGAATTATTCCATTTCAAAGCTTACAGATTACATAAAACTTGAGAGAACTGTTGCGGTGGCGTCAGCGGAGGGCGGCGTTGCGTCGGTGTCGGCGGAGGGCAGAGTTGCGTTGGTGTCAGTAATGGGCGGAGTTGCGTTGGCGCGGTAATGGGTGGGGTTGCGAAGGCATCAGCAGAGGGCGGAGTTGTGTCAGCGTCGGCGGTGGGCGGAGTTGTGTCAGCGGAGGGCGGAGTTGTGTCGGCATCGGCGGTGGGCGGACTTGCGTCAGCGGTGGGCGGAGTTGCGCCCACGTCCGTGATGGGTGGAGTGGCGTCGGAGGTGGTAGGAGCGGGGTACGGCAGCAGCGGTGATGGTAGTGTCTGTGGTGTTGGTCTCGGAGATGGAGGCGGTGGCTTCAGCAGCGATGGTATTCGCTGTCCCGGAAGTGGTGTACCTGGTGGTGGCGAATGTGACGTCATCTGTGGGTTCTCTGACAGTGGCCTCATGGGCAATGGCGGCGGGTACATTGTGGGGGAGGTCCTGGGTATGGCTGCGGATTTGGGGGGTGGAGGAAGCCCGTTTTGGGTGGTGGGCACCAGTAAGTTTACTGTACTTATGGTTTTTGGTGTCCAATAAAGCTGAGTAGAATTGTGAATTCAGGCTGTGGATCCTACGAAGAATAAAAAACAGGAGAGGTCCTTTGCAGGTCTGGGAGAGGGAGGCTCTGAGCTGGGGTAGGCTTGATTGTAGTGCCTGGAGATGCCGGCGCATTGCTGCAAGTGTGTGTTTCAGGAGTTGCAGGGAGAAGCGCTTCTGGAGGGTCTCAATGTTCTGAATGTAGATATTGTCACGGTTGGGGCCAAATTGGGAAGGCTTGAATGTGGACTGTAGTCCGTTGGGGATGATCTGGTTCCGTAGGCAGGTACTAAGAAAGGTGATGTGGCTGTAGTACCTGGTTTGCTTCAGGACATGGTAGGCCATCTGGCCCATCGAGCCTGCCCCACCATTCAATAAGATTCATGGCTGATCTTTTTGTGCACTCAGCTCCACTTCGCCACCCTCTCACCATAACCCTTAATTCCTTCACTGTTCAAAAATCTATCTATCTTTATCTTGAACACATTCAATGAGGTAGCCTCACCTGCTTCACTGGGCAGGGAATTCCACAGATTCACAACCTTTGGGTGAAGATGTTCCTCCTTGACTCAGTCTGCTCCCTCTTATTTTGAGGCTATGCCCCCTAGTTCCAATGTCACCCACCAGTGGAAACAACCTCCCTGCTTCTGTCTTATCGACTCCCTTTATAATTATATATGTTTCTTGTAAGATTCCCCCCTCATTCTTCTAAATTCCAATGAGTATAGTCCCAGTCTATTCAATCACTCCTCACACACCAACCCTCTCAACTCTGTCCTCTGCACCCCCTCCAGTGCCAGTATATCCTTTCTCAAGTAAGGAGACCAAAACTGCACACAGTACTCCAGGTGTGGCCTCACCAGCACCTTGTACAGCTGCAATATAACCTCCCTGTTTTTAAATTCCATTCCTCTAGCTATGAAGAACAATATTCCATTTGCCTTCTTAATTACCTGCCAAACCTGCAAACGAACCTTTTGAGGTTCATGTACAAGAATCACCCAGGTCCCTCTGTACAGCAGCATCCTACAGTTTTTCACCATTTAAATAACAGTGTACTTTTGCTGTTATTCCTTCGAAAATGGATGACTCCTGGTTCTGGAAATAGCTACCTTCAAATTGACATCAGAGGTCCACACATAGCAAATAAATTTTTGGGGAACATTGGATGCATTTCCGTTCAGGCTAATTCATTTATCCCCTTGAGGTAGTCAACCAGTCTTTGCAATATTTCATCTCCATCTACATTTGTCACATTCAATGTCCCAACAACCTCCCTGTTTACAATATAGCTTTGGAAAAGCTCTGTCTCTCAGTTTCTGCAATGCAAATTCCTCTTGGGCTGCTTACTCTGAATCCTCCCACCAGTGGAAATAAAATTCCTCCCTATCGACACAAGACCAGTCATTCTCCTCTCAAGAAAAGCAGTGGGTCCTAGTACCAACCACTCCAGTGTACGACTTTTTCCAGAAAAGCATTTGTTTACCAGAAAGAAGCGCTTCTGGAGGGTCTCAATGTTCTCCATGTAGATATTGTCACGGTTGGGGC
>JAHRHZ010000053.1:22023325-22063085 GCA_024137785.1 Ginglymostoma cirratum
GAAGGCTGAGAGAATTGACCTGGAGCGGCGCCCAAGTGAGTATCTGAGAGAGAGGGTGGAGAGAGGGGAGGACTGAGAGAATCGACCTGGAGCCGCGCCCAGGTGAGTATCTGACAGAGAGAGAGGGTGGAGAGAGGGGAGGGCTGAGAGAATCGACCTGGAGCAGTGCCCAGGTGAGTATCTGAGAGGGTGGAGAGAGGGGAGGGCTGAGAGAATCGACCTGAAGCAATGCCCAGGTGAGTATCTGAGAGAGAGAGAGAGGGTGGAGAAAGTGTGAGAGGGGAGGGCAGGCTGAGAGAATTAACCTGGAGCCGTGCCCAGGTGAGTATCTGAGAGAGAGAGAGAGAGAGAGGGGGTGGAGAGAGGGAAGGGGAAAGTGTGAGAGAGGAGGGCGGGCTGAGAGAATCGACCTGGAGCCGCGCCCAGGTGAGTATCTGAGAGAGAGAGAGGGTGGAGAGAGTGGGCTGAGAGAATTGACCTGGAGCAGTGCCCAGGTGAGTATCTGAGAGGGTGGAGAGAGGGGAGGGCTGAGAGAATCGACCTGGAGCCGCGCCCAGGTGAGTATCTGAGAGAGAGAGAGAGAGAGAGAGGGTGGAGAGAGGGAAGGGGAAAGTGTGAGAGAGGAGGGCGGGCTGAGAGAATCGACCTGGAGCCGCGCCCAGGTGAGAGGATGAGGGAGAGAGAGGGCGGGTACACACCCAGACAGAGCCTAAAGCCGGCAGCTGGGAAACAAGCGGGCGCCAGACTGGGAAGGCAGCGGGGGAGAGAGTCTATTCTTAAAACAAAAAATTGCCTCGGACTAGAATAACTTTATTTTCCCTGTCGCTGGATTTTGTTTTTTGTAAACGCACGAAAACTTAAATCGACCCCCATTTCCACAGCTAACTTTTTTTTTGTCGGAACTTTCAGATATTTTTATAACAAAAATTTAACTTTTTTTTGGCGTGTCTTTTTTGCGCGATATATAAATTTTAACGCGAATTTCGTACACTTTTTGGAAGGTGTTTTTACAAAAACAAAGTTTGTTTTCTGTAAGAAAAGTTACTTTTTTTATACACTCGCTCAGAAATTTTTTTTTTTGAAAACATTTTTGTTTTGCACACACCCAGAAAGCCACACATTACCCTCCCTCTGCCATAAAGTTCCAGGAGCGGTTTTTCTGACGGCGTATTTTCAGGTGGAAATTCCCGGGCAATGGCGGCGATTCACCGAGCGGCGTATCTCATCCTGCTGCTGGTAAGAAAGTTTACTTCACGAAATTGGAGACTTTACTTTTAGTTTTATTTTTATCTTTAAACAGCATGTGTTTGCACCCCATTCCCTTCCCTTCAGCTCTGTTTTCTGCTGGACGTTTTAAAAGCCGGAAAGTTGCAAATGAGCCTACAGTTTGGATAACTTCGAAATATTTATGGTCAAAAATTAACTTTAATCCCAGCAGTTGAATGAAATAAAACGGCGGCGATAAGAGCTTTATTTTTTAAAAAACATTAACGGTCACTTTGTGTCTCAATGTTCTGATGTCTTTCCTTTTTGATGTTTTTGAGCCATATGGGGTTGTGTTTCCACATGAAGCAATGCTTCAGCCCTTTTTGTCTTATTTCTCTTTCGTAGTTTTGAAAAGGTAACTTTTTTTGGATTGAGAAACATGAATTTCAACCTTAACCAAAATTTTACCTGGATAGACTGAGCCAGGTAGTCATTTAGTTTTTGTTTTATGGTCAAGTTAAGTTGTTGCCTTGTTTTCTTACACTGCCCCTAAAAATCTCTACATTTATTTTGGAAAAAAGTCATTACATACAGCACAAAATTTACACACTCTTTAGAGTCAAAATGTGGTACCCTTGACGTGTCACCACGCTGAAGAAATTATTGGTGGCAAAATTACATTGCTTTTTTTTCCTTCTGTGTCTGAACTCTTCAAAACTTGTTTAGGTGTGTGGGATTTAGGTTTCTTTTCTTGAACTGCTAGGTAATACAATTTTCTTTTCAGGTGATCATTAAGTCTGTGGCAAAAACAAAAGTTGCTGGAAAAGCTCAGCAAGTCTGGCAGCATCTGTGATTCTGCGCTCCTGAGGAAGCGTCACCGGACCCGAAACCTTAACTCTTGTTTATTCCTGTCACAGATGCTGCCAGACCTGCTGAGCTTTTCCAGCAACGTTGTTTATGTTCCTGATTTACAGCATCTGCAGTTCTTCTGGTTTTTATTATTATGTTACGGTGCTTGTATGGGGTAGGTGGTACTCAAACCCAGATATTCTGGTCCAGAGGTTGGGACACTACATATGCCAGTGAGCCCAGAGGGTGCATCCTTTACAGAGTTTCCATTTGGATGCCTGTATAAAACAAAACACAACAAAAAAAAGCAATTTTTTTTGCATCTGTGAAATGAAGATTTGAACTGTGGTGCAATCCTTTTGCAGTATTGATTATTTTATTTCATTGGTCTGCGAAAGAGAATTTTTAAAATGGGGCATGATTTTCTGACTGGCAGGAATGTTTGTTTTATAGGAAGTTTCTGCCTTAAAATGTTGAGCATTTATTGCCGTTTGATATTTTCTGTATTTTATAGTTAGACAGTATTAGCCTTTTCAGATGAGACATAATCACAAATGCTAGTGATCTCCGCTCTCCATTTCTATTGCTTGACAGTTTTTAGTTTTGCCAGGATTTTCCTTACAGGTTTCAGGATTAGGATTGAAATGGGGTTTCTGAGTTTGCAAATTGGCAAGGCAGGTGATGTGTATCCTTCTGAATCAGACTTCAAGCCCCTGTTTTGGCTTGGCAGTCCTCCTGGACGTGGGGGAGGTGGGGTTTGGATATTGAGGAGCCACTTTTGCTTCAATGCAGTGGTAACCCTCGGGAGGCTGGTGGGTTTCTCAGAGGGAATATTTGAGGTGTGTGGGCCCTCCTGCATGTGATCCCCATCGTTAGGGCATGGAGTCTCTGTCTCTGGCTATCTTGTAAGACACAGGAGCAGAATCAGGCCATTGAGTCTACTCTGCCATCGAATCAGACGATGGTTGATCTGATGATCCGCCACTCCACTTCCCTGCCTTTTCTCCATAACCCTTGATTCCCTTACTGATTGTCTCTCTTAGCCTTCATTGTACTTAATGACCCAGTCTCGACAGTAAAGAATTCCACAGTATTATAATTCTCAGACGAAATTCCCCCTCATGCCTGTCTTTTAAATGTGCAAACCCTTGTTCTGAGATGATGCCCTCTGTTCCTAGACTCTCCCACAAGGAGGGAACAACCTATCCTGTCAAGCCCCCAAAGAATCTTGTTTGTTTCAATAAGGTCCCCTCTCATTCTTCTAAACACAGCCCTCTCAGTGGAAGCTGCCTTCGTTGACGCTGACAGCAAACACATGCAGAGGAGGAGAGAGTGGTAGTTGCTTTGCAAAAGGTCGAAATGCCAGCAAGGATAAAAGAATCACCACTAATTGCAACCTTAATTGTTTTTTTGCCTCCCTCATGTAACCAATAATATGGTGGTTTATTCCCCAGTGACAGGTTATGCCAGGAATGATATTATCCTTCCACCTTCACCACAACACATGTGCTTTCTGAGCCCTTTGATTCTTTAATACCATCCTCTAGGGGACGAGAGAAGGCCAGTCATTGATATCTATCTTTTTTTTAAGAGATGTTATTACCCACCTCTAACGCAGGTGAGACTCGAACCCAGGTCTCCTGTCTCAGAGGTAGCGACACTACTACTGCACCGCAAGAGCGTTGTTCTTATTCTAATCTTATTCTATCTTGAATTATTTATCATGTCACAGGAGCCCACCTATTTCCTGAAGTTACAAATTTCTTTTCGTTACTGGAAATGTTGAGAAATCCAACCAGGCATGTCTGTTTTCTCTCCCCGGAAGGGATGGGAACTGCTACTAATATATATGCACAAATGCTGAATTTTTTGGCAAATAACAACGGGTTTAACGTGCCAGAGATTGATGGAGATAGTTTTTGTTTTTATTTTAGTGCGTTTAACATGTATTAGTGTCTAACTAACAAATCAGTTTGTGGCAGAGAAGATGGACATCATGTATGTTATTGAAAGCCTAGTGAACATGGTAACCCATCTTCAAACATCCTCGTGTAACCTCTAGAAGTGGCTGCATTTGTGCTGTTTAAGTCGTTAACATGGGAATGTTTTAAATATCCTCTCCGTTTAAATTTTTTTAGGAAGTGTTCTGTAGATTTTGAAAAATATTCCAGAAATTTAAGAAACTCCACTCTGAACATATACCTTACCCTCTATAATCTACAGAATGTTCCAGTTCCCAAAGGCAGCTAGATTGGCATGGTCTCAAAGCTGTGCTTAAACATTATTTTTCTGAAGAAGGGTCTTGACCCAAAACGTCAGCTTTCCTGCTCCTCTGCTGCTTGGCCTGCTGTGTTCATCCAGCTCTACACCTTGTTCTCTCAGATTCTCCAGCATCGGCAGTTCCTACTATCTCTGTGCTTAAACATTATTGTCTTTGGATACCGATAGTTTCATTAACGTTATCGTCCTAACTTTTTCTGCAGTCCTAATTAATAGTCAAAGCATTTACTAAATTTTATACATATCAAAAGCGGGGGAGGCAATGGCCTAGCGGTATTATCGCTGGAGTGTTAATCTAGAGACCCAGGTAACATTCTGGGGACCTGGGTTCAAATCCTGCCATGGCAGATGGTGGAATTTGAATTCAATAAATATCTGGAATTAAGAGCCTAATGACGTCCATGAATCCGTTGTCGATTGTTGGAAAAACCCATCTAGTTCACTAATGTCCTTTAGAGAAGGAAACTGCCACCCTTACCGGGTCTGGCCTACACGTGACTCCAGACCCACAGCAATAGGGTTCCAGTCCCGAAGAAGGGTTATACCCGAAACGTTGACAGCTCCTTTCCTCCACATGCTGCCTGGCCAGCTGTGTTCTTCCAGCATTTGCAGTGTTTTTGTCTCTAACCACAGCAATGTGGTTCACTCCGAACACCTCTCTGGGCAGTTAGGGGTGGGCAATAAATGCTGCCTAGCCAGTGATGCCCTCATCCTGTTAATGAATAAAGAGAAAGGAATATTGTTTGTTCTTAAATCATGAAATTCATAGACTGCAGAAAAGGCCCTTCGGCCCATCAAGCTTGCACCAAAATAACTACCACTAAAACCATGCTAATCCCAATTTCCTGCACTTCTGATTTGATTTAGATTATATTTTCAAGTGTATTATACAATAGGAACTTCCCAAAATACAGTGAAAAGCTTCTCTTTGTCCCATATCCTTGAATGTTATGATATTTGAAGTACTCGGCCAAATATTTTTTAAAAGTTAGGTTTGTAGCCTCCGCTACCTTCCCCAGGCAGTGTATTCCAGATATCCTCCACGATTTTTGTTTGTGCTTGTAAGTTAAGGAAAGTTGTAGGCAGTAGCTGAGGAATCGTTAACCAGCGGTGGAGATATACAGTGATTGCTCATTCTTTTTCTGATCGATGACATGAGGAAATACCTTTTCTAATACAGCGAGTGGTTAGGATTTGAAATGCTCTGCTTGATGGAGCAGAGGTGATGGATTCAAGATGGAATAAGTGTTAAAATAGCAGTGACAATGGTGAAAGTCCCACTTGTGCACTTTATCTGGACTCCCCTGTTTTGAAGATTCAAAGCCCACCTTTGATGTGCGGTACTATTCTAATCTATATCACTCCTACATTTCAATAGTGACCATGCTTCAAAAGGTTCCAAAGCGTGCTGCACATACTTTCGGCCGTCCTGCTGTTGAGGATGGTATTACATAAATGGGAGTTTTTTTAAATTACATACGTTGCTTTGATTACAAGAATGGCGATAACACTCGAGGCAGGCTGTGTCTGAGTGAGAGAAATGTTATTTGCTTTTTGCGTATATTATGTTTTTGCAGACTAGCCGCTTGACCGTGTGTGTATACCCCCAACCCAACAAGGAGCTCAACAGTTAGACTTGAAAGCTTCGTGGGTAGCTTTATAGTTCACTCTTTTGCAGTTTTCCAAGTCAAGAATGATTCCTTTCTTTATATTTGTAACTGGAATATGTGAGCTGAGCAATGGTCTAGTTGGTAAACTTTGCTTCTTGGGGAGAAAATACCAGAAATTTAAGAGGTTGCTGCTGATAGTTACTTTGCTAAATAAAGTGTAAAATGTTAATTTTTCTCAAAGGTAGCTGAATTTCTGGGATAATTAGGTTTACTGGTATCTATTTTGGGTAGACAGATTTTTTTGGGGATTTTGGTGAATTGAGGGTGTTCCGTGGCTAAGATTGGCCATGATTACTTTGAATGATGGGTTATATGATGTAATCCTGCTCTGATTTTTCTCTTCTATTTTGTTGAAAGTGTTAATTGCACCTTTTTTTTAAAAGTCAATCTTATGCTGACATGATAAGCAGCAGCAATTTTAAGCATTCAAAGTCTCCGGATCCTTTTTTTTAAAAAAGATTAGCTACCCTTTAGATGTTGCTGGGCATTTATTTGAACCCCTTCCCAGCCACTTTGCTGACTAGATATTTTCTATTCTATTTTATGTTGGTACACACCTCTATAAAACAGATGAGTTGAACTTGTCCATCCTGGCTCAGAGTGAGGGCCACTACCACTCCTCCGCAACACCAGATGAAAGCCATGGTATTGGTCTGTGGTCAAGCAGAATAGGTTAGGGCCGTTCAGTTCCTTGTTCTTGTTCAGTCATTCAGTTTGATCATTGCTGATCTGTAACTCCACTTAATATTTGCTCCATGTTCCTCGATACCTTTCAATTATCTGTTGATTTTGTTATTTTGAAAATTTCATTCGGCCCTTCAAGCTTTCTCCACCATTCTTCATGATCATGGCTGATTGTCCAACTCAATAGCCTGATCCTGCTTTCTCCCCGTAACCTTTGATCCCATTTGCCCCAAGTGTTATATCTAGTTGCCTCTTGAATATATTCAAATGTTTTGGCATCAACTACTTCCTCTGGTAATGAATTCCACAGGCTCACCAATCTTTGGGTGAAGAAATGTCTCCTCACCTCCGTCCTATCCCGAATCCTCAGACTGTGTCCCCTGGTTCTGGACACACCCACCATCGGGAACATCCTCCCTGCATCTACCCTGTCTAGTCCTGTTAGAATTTTGTAAGTCTCTGAGACCTCCCCCCTCATTCGTTTGAACTCCAGCGAAAACAATCCAAACCTAGTCAATCTCTCCTCATGTCAGACCCGCCATCCCCTGGTAAACCTTTGCTGCACTCTCTCGAGATCAAGAGCATCCTTTGTCAGAAAAGGAGACCAAAACTGCACACAATATTCTAAGTGTGGTCTCACCAAGGATCTGTTTAACTGCAACAACACGGTCCCTGCTCCTGTACACTCTCAATGAAGGCCATCATACCATTTACCTTGCTTACTGCCTGCTGCACCCACATGCTTACCTTCAGCAACTGGTGCACAAGGACACCTGGGTCCCACTGCACACCCCCCTCTCTCAATTTACAGCCATTCAGGTAGTAATCCTTTTTCTCGTTTTTACTTCCAAAGTGAATAACCTCATGTTTATCCAAATTATACTGCATCTGCCATACTTCCTGATTCACCCCTAAATGGATGTTGATGTGATTCCTCAAGCCCCATGATCTTAAAGAAGGAAAAATATTTCCCAATGACATATGTAAACAATTGTAAAAGACCTTCAGTTTTTATAACTTACTGTAACAAAATAAATCAAAGTATAAGTGTACTAATTACCTGTAAAGCAAATTGTAGAAAAAAAATCCCCCTTAAACAACAGGGAGACCTGTGCCATGAATGCGTATGGCTGCATGCCTATGGAGATGACAATATAAAGTTTAAAGTCTGTCTCCTCCCAATGTAAACAGCTTTCCATCTCCTGCCAGGGCCAGCATTTGTTGCCCACTCTTTAATTGCTGTTCAGTTAAACGGCTTGCATAACCATTTTGGGGCCAGTTAAGAGTAAATATTTGCTTTGGATCTGGGACCGGCTGTAAATCAAACACAACAAGGAGGACGGATTTCCTTCCCTGTAGGAAACTAATTTCACTAAATAATATTTAGTATTAATAAACTAATTTCCCTACAATGTAGGACATTATTGATCCAGACGGGTATTTATGACAACCAATGCTAGTTTAAAGATCACCATGATAAAAATCATCTTATTATATCCCAGATTTTAATAATTGAGTCAGCTGACTTGGTGGGATTTGAACCCATGAACCAAAAAGTTAGAAACTGAAAGAATTGCGGATGCTGTAAATCAGGAACAAAAACGAAGTTGCTGGAAAGGCTCAGTTTGTTTTGTTCAATTCAGTTGTGAGGAAAGGTCACTGGCCCCGAAATGTTAACTCTGATTTTTTCCTTCACAGATGCTGCCAGACCTGCTGAGCTTTTCCAGCAACTTTTTGAGCCAAAATGTTAGTCTGGTTCTGGATTATTTAGTCAAAGACACGACCAGCGCATCACCATTTGTTCTGTTGAGGGACTTTTCTACTTCCTAGCTTAGCTTTAAAGAAGGATCACTTCTGAATGTTCATTTATTTTTGCACTTTACAGATAATGACCAGACATGGTTTTTAACATTTTTTGTTGATTTCTGCCTTTTTACTTTTGTTCCTTTCATAGAATATATCAAATGTTAAAACGAAAGTTGTGTGCAATTCTTTGCATGTTTCCATCATGGTACTTGTAGTGTAAAATTGCTTCTGAAACTGAACTTTATTTCATTTGACTATATATTATGTGTTTTTCAGATGCTCACAGACTTTGGCGAAGCATGTGTCAGCAAATCTGTTGATGTAACTGTGCAGAGCCCGGACGTTAAACAAGAACAAATAATTTCAAAAGGTAATGCAGTTCTGAGTTCTTGGAAATCTGTGACTTTCATTGCTCTAGCACTCGCTTTCAGTCCTGGTTCTGCAATGCCTTCGCTCTCTATTTTTTTAAAAACTTGCAACTTTGACTAATCTTTTTAATTTTTCCTAATTGACCTGACATGGCATCATATTTTATTCTGACAACTCTCCTGTGGGGTCCTTTTTTGGGATGTTTTGTTCTGTTAATGGCTTTCTGTAGCTGCAGTTTATTGCTGTTGTAGGGTGAGTAACGTAGAAATTATCTTAACAAATTTGGAATTTAATCCCCCCGGTCTGAAGTCATTGTGGGTATCACATTTCAGCTTCAATGTTTGGTCTCAACAGCTTTCATTGGCGGACGATTCCACAGGCTCACCATTCTTTCGGTGAAGACATTCCTTCTCATCCCAGTCCTAAATGGTGTACCCCAGATCCTTGTTTTAGCCTCTTAAAAAATACAGGATAGGCCGTTGAGGACTGAGATGAGGAGAAATGTCTTCACCAAGAGAGTGGTGAGCCTGTGGAATTCTCTGCTGTGGAAAGCGGTTGAGGCCAAAGCATTGAATGCTTTCAAGAAGTAGTTAGGTATGGTTCTTGGGGCTAAAGGATTCAAAGGGCATGGGAAGAAGGTAGGGAACAGCGTATTGAGTTGGATGATCAGCCAAGATCCCATTAAATAGCAGAGCAGGCTTGAAGGGCTGAATGGCCTACTCCTGCTCCAATCTCCTATGTTCCTAATTTTGAATTAACGTTTTCATATCAGCACAGGCTGAATTTTATGGGTTGCTGTGGCTTTTATCCCCCACCTTTTCATGGACCTGGTTTGCAAAACCAAACTTTTTTCACTGTACTTAGGTAAATGTGACAACAATAGATCAAATTAAATCAGAGCCTCCCCAGATCCCAGTGACTGCTTCACAGGAATTTAGGGGGCTTACTGTAAATCACTTCATGTGTGTGGAGCTGAATTAAAGACTTATGTTTCATAATTGTTCAGTTATTGTCTACGAATTTTGGAAGTGAGGGTCTGTTGATACCAGTCTTATTCCATCCCTTGCATTTTTATGTATGTATACCTTCTGTATTTGTTATTCTCTAACTACATTGCATGGAAGACTTCGAGAGGTAGTTCTGCTAACATCAAACTAGGAAACATGAATTAATAAATAACCATGTCCTTTCTGTTTGACTTTTTTAATGCAGTGAATTTAGAACATTGTCAAAAAGACATATTACAAATAAGCACTGATGATCCAGATTTTGCTGTGAAGCTTGATGGCTCCTTATATGCAACTCGAGCTCTGCATATCAGTGAACAACGGAGTTTTAAGATTAATGTACAAGATGCAGTGACGCTAGTGCATTGCACAATTCGAGTGCATTTGTTGATCCAGCCAAACCCACAGGTGAACAACTTGCTTTATTTTTTTTAATCCCTACCCCCGTGACTTCAGCGAACCATGGTCAGTAATGGTTAATTAGCTTGAACGTTAGTGGAAGTTAGTGTTAGAGTCCCACAGTAGGCAATGATAATATGACTCTGCTGTTTCTTGTTTGTGCAAAAACGAACCCGTTTCCTGCACTACTTGTTTTTGCTTCCGGTAGACTGATTCACCAAATTGTTGCCTGGGATGGAGCATTTTTGTTTTTGCGTTGAAGAAAGACTCGATAGGCTGTAGTTATTTTCTTGGTAGCATAGAAGACTGAGGGAGACCTGATAAAAGTGTGTAAGATTTATGAGGGGCATGGGCAAGGTGAACCTAAAGGAGCTATTCCCTGTGTAGAAGGACCAATAATAAGGCACATCAATTTAAGTTGAGAGATTTAGAAAGGGCTTGAGGAAACCTTTTTTTGTTTCACCCAGAGGGTGGTGGGGTCTACTGTGGAACTTTGCAAAGTTTTTTGTGCTAAACATTCAAGTGGTGGTCTGGAATGCACTGCCTGGGAGGATAGTTGATGCAGGTAACCTCACAACCTTTTTAAAAAGTATGTAGATGAGCACTTGAAATGTCCTAAAATTCAAGGCTATGGGCCAAGTACAGGCAGGTGGGACTAGTGTGGAGAGGTTGACACAGACCTGATGGGCTGAGGGGACTCTGATTCTGGATTGTACTCAAGGCTGTTTGAGAGCTTTTGTGCGACCAGCTAGACTCGCCAGGGACTACTCTGCTTTCACTGGTGTAGCTATCTTACTGTATCAGCCCATTATTCAGGAGGCTGGAGCTCTGATCTCCTGCTTGTGGGGTGCAGTGGTGGATGGTGGTGGTAGGGTGGGAGATGGGGAGAGTGTGGGAGTTGCGAAGGGAGGAGAAGAGAGTTTACTGATATTCCGTCACTATTCTAGAGCCTGGAATTCTGTTCCTCGGGCTTTTACTACAATGGTTCTGTCGATTTATCATTTTGTAAATCGGTGTCGACTTAGGGCTCAGTAGGGGGCACTTGCCCTTGAGATTCTAACTTCCTCGGAGAAGGTGACAGTCTATCGTTTGCTTGGGTCTGGATTGATAGCCTGGAATATTCTGGGTTTGAATCCTGCTGTGACGAGTGATGGAATTTGAATTCAACAATAATCTCTGGGATCAAGAGTCAAATAATGACCATGCAACCACAGCCGGTTATCAGAAAATACATCTGATTCACTAATGTCCCATTTTAGGGAAGGAAATTGTTGCCATCGCCTGGTCTGACCTCCATGTGACTCCAACCTACAGCAATGTGGTTTAACTGCCCCCTGAGCTGTTAAGATATGATAATAAGTGAGCCCAGCCAGTGATGCCCACATCCTGTGAATTAATTTTACAAAAAACACTTCCAGAGGCTTGAGCACACAATGCAGACTCACTCCCTGAGTGAGTGCCTTTCAGAGGAAATGTTAGATCAGGATGGCACGGTGGTTAGCACTGCTGCTTCACAGCACCAGGGATGTGGGTTCCATGTTCAGGCCACTGTCTGTGTGGAATTTGCATTGTTCTCCTTGTATCTGCCTGGGTTTCCTCCCACGGTCTGAAGACATGCAGGTTAGGTAGATTGGCCATGCTAAGTTGTCCATAGTGTTCAGTTTAGGTAGGTTAGCTGTAGGGATACAGGGATAGGGTAGGGGGAGGGTGGGTCTGGCTGGGTTGCTCTTTGGAGGGTTGATGTGGACTTGAGGAGCCGAATGGACTGCTTCCATGCTATAGGAATTCTATGATTCTAGGACCGTGGGCCTTTGTGGCTCAATCATAGTGTTCCTACCCTTGAGCCAGAGACTTGGGTGCAAGTGTTGGATTATGTCTCTATAAATCAACTTGTATAGAGTCATAGTGATGTACAGCATGGAAACAAACCTTTCAGTTCAACCCATTCGTGCTGGCCAGTTATCCTAAATTGATCCAGTCGCATTTGTTAGCATTTGGCCCATATCCCTCTAAATCCTTCCTGTTCATATACCCATCCAGATGCCTTTTTAATATTGTAATTGTACCAGCACTTCCTCTGGCAGCTCATTTCATACGTGCACCACCGTCTAAGTGGAAAAAGTTGTCCCTTAGGTCCTTTTTAAAATCTTTATTTAAACCTTTGCCCTCTAGTTTTGGACTCGGCTAACCTGGGGAAAAGACCATGGCTGTTCACCCGATCCATGCCCCTCATGATTTTATAAACGTCTGTAAGGTCAACCCTCAGCCTCCGACACTCCAGGGTAAACAGCCCCAGCCTATTCAGCCTGTCCCTATAGCTGAAACCCTCCAGCCCCGGCAACATCCTTGTAAATCTTTTTTGAACCCTTTCAAGTTTCACAACGTCCTTCCTATAGCAGGGAGACCAGAAGTTGAATGCAGTATTCCAAAAATGGTCTAACCAATGTCCTGTACAGCTGCAACTTGATCTCAACTCTATACTCAATGCACTTACTAATAAAGGAAAGCGTACCATAAACTACCTTCACTAACCTGTCCACCTACAACTCTACTTTCAAGAAACTATGAACCTAAAACAAAAATCCCATCAGTTCCCATTCTAATGGATGCAGAACGTCTTGTGGTCTACTTGAGTGTAGAAGTTCTACCTGGTGTCCTGGTCCACGTGTGTCCCTCAAGTAGCATCTCACTCCCTGGGAGGGTGAAGACCAGTCATTTAGTTGTGTTTGTGGGACTTTGATGTAAATGCAGCTCGTGATTCTCTCATTGACATTCTTCAAGCAAATGTTTCTTTGTCTGTAAAGGTCTGAGGTTGTGAAGCCGTGTAGGATTAACGTTACCTTGTGTCATGCTTAATATTTTCAGCATAAATTAGGAGAACTCATTCGATTCCGACGTGCGGTTGTACTGCGACGTCAGAAACGGAGGTGGAGACCTCTTCCGTTTTCTGTCACTGAGAATGATATTGGACCTTTCCCCAAGTATGTTCAAACTGTAAGTTGCTGCATTTTTATTCAAGTCAAACTAATGTTATGAGCCCAATTGATGCTGGTCATGGACAAGTCACATAGCAAATAGGAGCAGATGTCAGCCATTCAGCCCTGTGTCCCTGCTCCACCCTTTGATACGATCATGGCTGATCGTCCAACTCTATATCCTGTTCCTGCTTTCTACCCCTGTCCTTTGTTTGCTCTAGCCCTTAGAATTATATATAGCTCCTCCTTGGGAACATTCACTGCGTTGGCTTCCGGATTCAGGAGAGAAACTGGTGGGTCGGGGTGGGAAAGCTTTTGAAGCTCGTAAAGTCCACGTTGAGACTATTGGGTTGTTGGGTTCCAAGGTGAAATTTGAGGTGCTGTTCCTCCAGTTTCTGGGTGGCATCGTTGTGACACTGGAGGAGGCCCAGGATGGACATGTCGTCCAGGGAGTGGGAGGGGAAGTTGAAGTGGTTTGCGACCGGGGGTGATGTCATTTGTCGCGATCCGAGCCTATCTCAGACTCCAGCATCGGCAGTTCCTACTATCCCTTCGCGGAATTGAAACTGAACTCAATCTAATTCTACATCAAAATCAAAATTCCCAAATGATGGTATAATACATACGTTAGATTGCACTAACCTCAATTAACTCTGACTTCGCACGACATGAGGTCCTGGAAACTATGGGAAGTAAGACTCTGACAGTTGTTGTGATCTGGTGCAGGTGGTGTTCCCCCTCTTGGAGGCGCTCCTTCATTTTATTTCACCAGGTTTCTTTTGGCTGGATCCATTGTCGTCCTCTGTCAGATGGTATCTATTCTGCTGCCACTCTGGCAGTGCGTACATAAGAGTGAATAGGGCAGATTGCATTAAAATTTAATTGACTCTTGGGTTTTTTTTCTCTCCCCAGATAAAATCCGAGTTTGAGCAGAACTATACTTTGTTCTACAAAATTACTGGGGAAGGAGTGGATCGCCCTCCTTTGGGTTTTTTCCGGATAGAACCCGAGACTGGTAAAATATTTGTGTTGAAGCCTGTGGATCGTGAAGAGTACCCATCGTTTAGTGTAAGTGTCTCTACTGGCCTTCATCTGTACTTGCAGAAAGTGACTCAGTCAAGTTCTTCTTGCGGCAAAACCTTGAATGAACGACACATGACTTGAGATTGAGCTAAGTGACAGAGTTCACTATTTGTTAGATTTTCAGCTGCTTGTAATTGAAGCTTTTGAAGTTTCCATATTGAACTGGGTACGAATTCTTCGAAAACAAAGCTGTTCGATTTTGGTCTGTAATTTACTGGTCTGTAATTAGGTATGGAGGTGGTGTCGTGGTAATGTTGTTGGATCAGTAATCTAGAATCCAGGCTAATGCTTGGGGAGAAACAAAACACGGTGGATGCTGGAAATCCGAAACAAACCCAGCTCTTGTCGGGGAAACTTGGCAGGTCTGGCAGTATGTGTGGAGAGAGAAACAGTTAACACTTTGAGTCCCGTGTGACTCTTCTTCAAAACGGAATTCTTCAGAAGAGTGTTATTGGACTTGAAATGTTAACTCTGTTTTTCTCTGAATGGATGCTGCCAGAACTGGTGAGCTTCTCTAGCATTCTGTGTTTGATCATGCTCTGGGGATGTGGGTTGCAATCCCACCATGACAGTTGGTGGAATTTATTTTCTGTTAACAGAAATTTGGAAATGAAAATTGGTCTCCGTGATGGTGGCCATTAAGCTATCACTGATATCCTTCTAGGGAAGAAAACTTTCTGTCCTTGCCTTGTGTTGTCTGACCAATACGTAATTCCAGATCTACTCCAATTTGGGCTGACCCTTGCCTACAACCTCTGCATTAGCCTAACAAGCCACTCAGGTAAAGACCAACTAGGGATGGTCAACAACTGCTGCCCTTGCCAGTTGGATCCGCACCTTTTTATCATCTTGTGTAGTATTGACCAAATCCGTCTAACTTAACATCCAGTTTTTAGACTCTTTCAGAACACAAAGTAATTTGGTGAATTGTTAGAAAGACCATTGTTGTATACAAAACACCCTTTTTTTTTTAAGGCAAGTCAACTTTTTTTCTTAATTCACTCCTGGAACATTGGCATGGCTCACTGGCCAGCATTTACTACCTGTCCTCCAGCTGTCCTTGAACTTGGTGGCTTGCTAGACCATTTGAGACAGCAATTCAGAGTCAACCATGTTGCTGTGGGTCTGGAGTTGCATGTAGGCCAGACCAGGTGAAGGTGGCAGATTTCCTTCCCTGAAGGGCATTAGTGTGCTAGATGGGTTAGGACATAGAACATTACAGCACAGCACAGGCCCTTCCCCACTCGATGTTGCGCCGACCTGTGAAACCAATCCGAAGCCCACCTAACCTGCATTATTCCATTATTATCCATATGTTTATCCGATGACCATTTGAATGCCTTTAAAGTTGGCGAGTTTACTACTATTGCAGGCAGGGCACTTCATGCATTTACTACTCTGAGTAAAGAACCTACCTCTGACATCTGTCCTATATCTATCACCCCTCAATTTAAAGCTATGTCCCCTCGTGCTAGCCACCACCATCCCAGGAAAAAGGCTCTCACAGTCCACCCTATCTCATCCTCTGATCATCTTGTATGTCTCTATTAAGTCACCTCTTAACCACCTTCTCTCTAACGAAAACAGCCTCAAGTCCCTCAGCCTTTCCTCATAAGACCTTCCCTCCATACCAGGCAACATGCTGGTAAATCTCCTCTGCACCCTTTCCAGTGCTTCCACATCCTTCCTATAATGTGGCGACTAGAACTGTACGCAGTACTCCAAGTGTGGCCGCACCAGAGTTTTGTACAGCTGCAACATGACCCCACGGCTCTGAAACTCAATCCCTCCACCAATAAAACCTAACACCCCGTACGCGTTCCTAACAACCCTATCAACCTGGGTGGCAACTTTCAGGGATCTATGCACATGGACACCGAGATCTCTCTGCTCGTCCACATTACCACAATCTTACCATTAGCCCTGTACTCTGTATTCCTGTTCCTCCTTCCAAAGTGAATCACCTCACACTTTTCCTCATTAAACTCCATTTGCCACCTCTCAGCCCAGCTCTGCAGCTTATCTGTGTCCCTCTGTAACCTGCAACATCCTTCCGCACTATCCACAACTCCACTGACTTTAGTGTCATCCGCAAATTTACTAACCCATCCTTCTATGCCCTTATCCAGGTCATTTATAAAAATGACAAACAGCAGTGGCCCCATAACAGATCCTTGCGGTACACCACTAGTAACTGAACTCCAGGATGAACATTTCCCATCAACCACCACCCTCTGTCTTCTTACAGCTAGCCAATTTCTGATCCAAACCGCTAAATCACCCTCAATCCCATGCCTCTGTATTTTCTGCAATAGCCTACCGTGGGGAAACTTATCAAACGCTTTACTGAAATCCATATACACCACATCAATCGCTTTCCCCTCATCCACCTGTTTAATCACCTTCTCAAAGAACTCAATAAGGTTTGTGAGGCACGACCTACCCTTCACAAAACCGTGTTGACTATCCCTAATCAAATTATTCCTTTCTAGATGATTATAAATCCTATCTCTTATAATCCTTTCCAACACTTTACCCACAACCGAAGTAAGTTTTCCTGACAATGGTTTCGTGGTTGTCAGTGGAATCTTTATTTCAGATTTTCTTTTTATATCAAATTCAGATTTCACCATCTCCTCCTATGGCAGGATTCAAACCTGGGTCCCCAGAGCATTAGTTGAGTTTCTGGACGAATAGTCTTGAATTAATACCACTAGGCCATCATTCTGCAGCACCCACCCACCCCCACCACTTCAAATTAGTTCAATAGATTTACTAAATTAGATAACTTTTATAATGGACGTTTGCTGTGTGTATCGTGTTTTCCACTTCAGTCAAGTGGTGTGGATTCAAAGCCCTCTTCCAGGGTCTTTTACCATTGGATTCGTGGTCCTGGTACAGTACTGACAGTTTGCACAGCCAGGAGCTGTCACCTTTAGGATGAGCCGTAAGACTGAGGCTTCAGCTGCCTGGTGACGTAGAGGATGCTGGTTTGGTATTTCAGAGAGTCACTGGGGAGGGTGGTTATGGACAGTTTTGAAACATGACGACATCCAAAGAAAATAGGTTTGGTGATTGCAAGGTATAGAAAAAAGAAATTAAGCTCAAGTCTGCGTTCCCCCTCTGGATAATCTTTCATCCCCATTGCTTAATAAGAATCTATCTGCTTTTTGTCTTTGAAATCCTGAATGGCTCTGCTTCCACCACTACTTGAAAAGATAAAAAGGTGTGGGTGCAGCTGGCATGAGCAGCAGTTGTTGACCATCCCTAGTTGGTCTTTATCCGAGTGGCTTGTTAGGCTATTGCAGAGGTTGTAGGCAAGGGTCAGCCCAAATTGGAGTAGATCTGGAGCTGTGTTGGTCAGGCCTTCTCAAGGTGATGGTTCCAAAGGTGCACAACCATCTAAGCGAAAAACTTCATCTTGCTCTTATTAGAATGCTAGGGAGCAAAGCCACTAAACATTAACTGTTTGTATAGTGGCACAGAACTTGAGGCCTGCTGAAAAATCATACATCTTAATGAAGCTTTTCGTCTTGTGCGTATCAGGACAATCTGCAAGAATACCACTACCTGAAATCTTACAAAGTGTCCTGATGAATGAAAGATGAAAGGCTTGAACAAAAGGTCTTTTTTTCCAGCAATAATTAAATGTTCAAAAGATTTTTTTTACCTGTTGAGTGAGTATTCAGAGAGGCAATTATTCTGTACCTGGAGAGGCAGGAATCGATCAAGAACAGTGTGATTTTGTTAAAGGGAGGTCATGTCTGACCAACTTGACTGAATTTTTTTAAAGAGGTGACCAGGTGTGTAAATGAGAGCAATACATTCGACACACTCCACTTGGATGTCAGCAAGGCTTTTGATAAGGTCCTAGATGGAAGACTGATAGTGAAGGTAAGAGCCTTCGGGGATGAAAGGAAATTTGGCTAATTGGATCCATAATTGGCTCCGTGCCAGGAAACGGTGAATAATTTGAGAGATGCTTTTGTCACTGGAGCCTGTGTCCAGTGGGGTTGTGCAGGGATCAATGTTAGGCCCCTTGCTGTTAGTAGTTTATACAAAATGATTTAAACTTGAATATAGGAGGGTTGATCAGTAAGTTCGCAGATGATACCAAAAATTGGTCGTGTGGTAAGTAGTGAGGTGGATAGCCTTAAACTACAAAAGGTATAGATGGGCTGGTCAGAGATAAATAGAATTCAATCCAGATAAATGTGAGGTGATGCACTTGGGCAGGACAAACAAAGCATGGGGATACCTGATGAACTGTAGGAATGTAGGAAGCAGCGAAGATCAGAGAAACTTGATGTGCGTGCATGTCTGCTGGCCTGCTAAGGTAGTGGGTTAGGTAAATAAAATGGTTAAGAAGGTAATGGGATACTTGCCTTTATTAGACACTTAAGGCCAGCTAGCTTGTGCTGGAACTGCTAAGCCCCAGCTGGAGTATTATGTACATTTCTTGAAACCGTGTTATAGAAGCATTGTGATAGCACTGGGGAGGGTGCAGAGGAGATCTACCAGGAAGTTGTCTGGGCTGGAGAGTTTGTTATGGAGAGATTGAACAAACTGGAATTGTTTTCCTTCGAGCAGAGGAGACAGAGGGGGACACGTGGTTGAGATGTACAAAACTGAGGGGCATTGGTAAGATGGATAGGAAAGAACTTTTCCTTTTGGTGGAGGGATCAATGACTAAGGAGGTATAGATTTAAGGTGAGGGGCAGGAAGTTTAGTGGTGATATGAGGGGAAAAAATGGGTGGTGAGAGTCTGGAGCACACTGCCTGTAAGGCTGGTAGCGGTAGAAATCCCTCATGACAGTTAAGTATTTCGATGTACACATGTGATGCCTAGAGATGCAAGGCTACAGGCCACATGCTGGAAAATGGGATGAGAATAGCTAGCTGTTTGTTTTTGACGGGTGCAGGCTCGAAGGGCTAACCGGCCTTTTCTGTACTGTAGGCCTCCATGATTATATTTTGCTTACGCTTGTGAAAAAGGAATGTTATAAACGGTAAATTGTGACAGTTTCTCTTCTCTTCTACAGCTGACTGGAACAGCAAGAACTAAGGAAGGATTTGTTCCCGAATATCCTCTTGATCTGACCGTTAAAGTAAATGATGTGAATGATAATACCCCGAAATTTACTGAAGAGCAGTTCAGTGCAAATGTAGCTGAAGGTTCACCAGTTGGTAAGAATACATTGACCTTAAGAATTTTATAACTGAAAGTATTTAATTGCGGTTATCAATAATATAATTGGAGATGCTGAAGAATACCAGTCCTGTGATATTCCTATTTGAGTTGTCTTTAATGCCCAGCTGGAAACTTGACAAGTACACCAGGGAGATTGTTTCAGTCTTTAGCTGTCACGGTCATAGAGCTGAAGAGCATGGAAACACACCATTCGGTCCAACTGGTCCATGCTGACCAGATAGCCTAAATTAATCTAGTCCCAGCATTTGGCCCATATTCCCCTCAATCTTGTACCCATTCAGATGCCTTTTATATGTTGTAAATGTACCAACCTCTACTTCCTCTGGTAGCTCACTCCATACATGCACCACCTTCTGCGTTTAAAAAGTTGCCCCTTAGGTCCTTTTTAAATCTTCCCCTCTCACCTTAAACCTATGACCACTAGTTTTGGACTCCCCTCAACACGTTGGTGGTGGGGGGGAAGACCTTGGTGGGATGAGATGGTGGGAGAAATAGCAAATGCACTTTTGGTAATTTTCCCAAGTTTGCTGGACTCTGGCGAGTTCCAGCAGATTGGAAAACCGAAAATGTGCCACCACTGTTTAACAAAGGTGGTAGACAAAAGATGGGGAATTATAGGCCGGTTAGCTTAACTTCTGTACTGGGGAAAATGCTTGAGTCTATCATCAAGGAAGAAATAGCAAGACATGTCAATAGAAATTGTCCCATTGGGCAGACGCAGCATGAGTTCATGAAAGGCAGGTCACGCTTGACTAATTTGCTGGAATTCTATGAAGACATTGAGTGCAGTGAACAACGGGGACCCAGAAGATATGGTGTATCTGGATTTCCAAAAGGCATTCAACAAGGTTCCACACAAAAAGGCTGCTGTATAAGATAAAGGTTCAGTGTTACAGAAAATGTATTGGCATGGATCGAGGATTGGTTAACTGAGTGCTTTTCTGGTTGGTGAACAGTGACTAGTGACGTGCCTCAGGGATCAGTGTTGGGATTGCAATTGTTTATAATTTACATAGATGATTTGGAGTTGGGGATCACATATAGTGTGTCAAAGTTTGCGGGTAAGACTAAGATGAGTGTAAGAGTAAAGTATGCAGAGGAATCTGAAAGTTGGCAGAGAGGGATGTAGATAGTTTAAGTGAGTGGACAAAGGTCTGGCGGATGGAGTACAATGTTGATAAATGTGAAATCATCCATTTTGGTAGGAATAACAGTTAAAATCTACTGTTATTTGAACGGCAGAAAATTGCAGCATGTGCTGTGCAGAGGGACCTGGGTGTCCTCGTGCATGGACCACCGAAGGTTGGTTTGTCGGTACAACGGGTAATTAAGAAGGCAAATGGAATTTTGCCCTTGCTAGAGGGATTGAGTTTAAAAGCAGGGAGGTTATGTTGCAGCCGTATAGGGTGCTGGTGAGGCTACACCTGGAGTACTGTGTGCAGTTATGGTCTCCTGACTTGACAAAGGATGTACTGGCACTGGAGGGGGTGTAGGGGAGATTCACTAGGTTGATTCCAGAGACGGGAGGGTTGTCTTATGAGCAGAGACTGAGTAGACTGGGATTATATTCATTGGAAATTATAAGAATGAGGGGTGGGGGTGGAGTCTTATCGATTCCCTTCATAATTTTATGTTTCTATAAGATCTTTTTATTTATGGGATGTGGGTGTTGCTGGCTGGCCAGCATTTCTTTGCCCATCCCTAGTTGCCCTTGAGAAGGTGGTGGTGAGCTGCCTTTTTGATAGACACAGGGAGGTTGTTTCCACTGTTGGGTGAAACTAGAACAAGAGGGCTTTGCCTCAGCCTAAGGGGGAGCAGGTTAAGGACAGAATTGAGGAGGAATGCCTTCACCCAAAGCGTTGTGAATCTGTGGAATTCCCTGCCTAGTGATGTAATTGTGGCTTCCTCACTGAATGAATGTTTTTAAAGCTAAGATAATTTTTTGAACAGTAAAGGAATTAAGGGTTATGGTGAGAGTGTAGGTAAGTAGAGCTGAGACCATGAAAAGATCAGCCATGATCTTATTGAATGGCAGAGCAGGCTCAGTGGGTCAGTTGGCCTACTCCTGGTCCTGGTTCTTATGATCTTATTCACCTTATGCATGCTGCTCATGATTTTATAAACCTCTAAAAGGTCACCCCTCAGCCACTGCTCCAAGGAAAATAGCTCCGGTCTATTCAATCTCTCCCTTTCCCTCAAACCCTGGCAACATCCTCGTAAATCTTTTCTGAACCCTTTTCAAGTGTCACGACATCCTTCCTATAGCAGGGAGAACAGAATTGCGTGCGCTGTGCCAAAAATGGCCTAACCAATGTCCTGTACAACTGCAACATGACCTCCCAACACCTGTACTCAATGCACTAATCAATAAAAGCAAGCGTACCAGATGCTTTCTTCACTATCCTGTCTACCTGGGACTCTACTTTCAAGAAACTATGAACCTGGTCGTCATTGCTTTTGTGGCAAAAATAATCTCGTGGTTGACGATTTTTTTTTTTTCTTAGCAAAGGAAATCTGCCGTCCTTACCCTGTCTGGCCTAAATGTGACTCCAGAACCAAGCAAAAACCAAGCTAGCAAGTCATTGACCTCAACTTAACTAGCAAGTGAACTGTGTCTCACTGTTGAGTTGGTGGACAAGGAGCCTCTGTAAAATTAGAGGTGTCTATTTTCTTACAAAACTGTCTCGATGTAACTTTTCCTGAAAGCTGCTATTGACTATCCTTTGTACTTGCAATTTTAGGTACGTCTTTCTACAAGCTTACTGCTACTGACCTTGATGAGCCCAATACCTTAAATACTATGCTTCGTTACAAGATTCTGTCACAGCAGCCGCCCTCAAAGTTTGGACAACTATTCGCTGTTGATGAGCTCACAGGCGAACTTAAAACCAAGTCTGATAAACTAGACCGCGAAGTAAGCTTGCTTTCAAACTCTTTTTTTTTTAAAAGTGAGATTCTTGGCAGGGTTGTGAATGTTCCTGTATTCCAAGGATTGTAGCTGTTGGAGAAGGTAGCTCACCACCACCTTCAGGGCATTTGGAGATGGGTCCTGAATGCTGGTCCCATCCAGTGCACAAATAAAACTAAAGCAGTATTTTTTTTTTTTTTTGGCTATAAGAGTGCAAAAGTTGAAGTTTGAAATTCACAGCCCATCAAATTATATCTGAAAGAGGAAATTGGGTGATACAAGTCTGTTTATGATGAATGAAAAACCCCAATGATGGAGAGCTTTGGGAGCTGTATCCTCTGAAGTGTTTTATTTTCCACCACGTGGTGTCTTTCATTGTCCAAAAGTATTAACTGTCTAATTTCCCTCAAATGTGTTTAATTCAGTTGAGTGCATGAGTATCGGTCAGGCTGATTAAATTCAGCTTTTTACTTGCAGCCCACTGCAAAAAGAAACACAGAAATCGGAAAGAAAATCAAAAATTGCTATAAAACCTCCACCGATCTGGCAGCATCTGTGGAGAGAAAGCAGAGTTAACGTTTCGGGCCCAGTTCAGAACATGGGGTTTGGTTCAGCTCATTTGGCTGGACAGTTGGTTTGTGAAGCAGTATGATGCCAACACTGTGGGTTTAATTCCCATCACGAGCTGAGGTTACTGTGAAGGACTCTCCTCCTTCACCTCTCCCATAACCCTGAAGTGTGGTGGCCCTCAGGTTAAATCACCGGTTACCTTCTTCTCTAATGAGAGAGCAGTTCTAGGTCTGGTAAGAGTATGCTGGCACAGTGACTTCTGAAGAAGGCTCACTGGACCAGAAAAAATTAACTCTGCTTTCTCTCCGCAGATGCTGCCAGACCTGCTGAGTTTTCCCAGCAATTTCTGATTTTTGTTACTGCTTGCCAGCTGACTTGGCCAGAGAATCTCGAGCATTGGGATGAGTTCAGAATAAGGGGCTGGTTAATTAAGGCAAAATTTAAAACAAAAAGTTCATCTGTTGTGAAAACTCTGAATTCTTTACCCCTGAGTCTGTGTGTGTCTGCTGTAATCTTTTGAACGGCAGAGCAGTCTTAAAAGGGCTCATTGATTACGTTTCTATGGAACAGGACAGTTTTGAGTTTAAAAATTTGCAAATTATCATGGTGTGGCATTGTTTCATGTTCAAATATGCTCAAATATTTCCAGGGGCAGGACACTTACACACTCTCAGTTGAGGTGAGAGACATGAAGGGGAAACCTTATGGATTATTTTCTACAGGAACTGTTATTGTGCGCGTTACTGATGTGAATGACCATGCTCCAACATTTAAGGTCAACAAAGTAAGTTGTGGAAAATTTATTCAGCATAAATAAATGAATAAAATATGTTCTTATTCTTCTGGCCTGACTTTGGTATCAAGGGAGGTTTGTTGCCTAGAGAGAGCACAGTCAGCTCACTACTCTTTGGTTGCCCATTATAGAGCATTTCAGTTGGTTCCACTTTTTTTTTTCCTCTCCTTCAAACAATTATCCAATTCCTTGTTGAAAGTTATTATTAAATTGCTGTTCTCCACCATTTTTATTTCCTTGACTGTGTATGCCAGTTCTCGTTATAAAATGCTCCATGTCATTCCTCTTGGCTTCTCACCATCTGTGACCTCTGCTTACTGACCAGAAAGAGGCCATTTGGCCTGTCGCATCTGTACTGGCTCTTTGACTGAACATTGTCTTGGGGCCATTCTCCTGCTGTTCTGTCCTAAGTCTTGAAATCTTCTCTGTTCTAAGGAGGCCAGTCCTGGAAATGGCTTCCAGTTTTCACCGTCAGAAGATGTTTGGTTTTGCGTTTTATCATGAACTACCTCGTCATTTACCATTTTGTTACAATCTGCACCTTGGTTTTTAAAATTTAAACATTATTATCCGTGTAAAATTATGGAAAGTGTGGTCGATCATCAGCAAAACATTGACGTTGGACTAAAAATTGCTTAATATTTTTGAAGTTTTCATCACTTATTGAAAGCATTATAGCGGCTCATGGTTCCATCCATGTCTTCGCAGAATTACTATGATGGAAGGAGGCCATTCAGCCCATTGTGCCATCATTTGGTTCTGTTCCCTCCTGCCAGTCTCCTGTCTTTTCCCAATATCACCTGCGTACCATTTCTAGCCAAATAACCATCTAATGTCCCTCTTGAATGCCTCAATTGAACCTGCCCCCTCCACATTTCCAGGTGGCGCATTCCAGATCCTAACTACTTGCTGAGTGAAAAGTATTACTTAAAAGAATTTTGTACATGTATATTTTGGGTTTTGAAACCCTGTTGTGATTTTGAGTTATAACTATTTGATTTCAGAATTCAGATTTCCAGTTTTCTTGTGCCTCCCCTCAAACATGTATTAACACCTGTCAATGATGAAGATTTTACCGTTTCCCAGAATTGTCAAGCTTAGTATATTGACTGAGAAGAAATTGAATTTTTTTTAAGATTAAAGTTTTTTTTTTGTCTTGCTTCAGTATACAGTTTATGCTAACGAGAGTGTAAGTGATGTGATGATCCTCCGAATGCCAGTTGTTGATCAGGACCTGGAGAACACAAACGCAAGCAGAGCTGTGTTCACCATCATTAATGGGGACAGCAGTGGAAATTTCAAAGTTGTAACTGATCCCAAGACCAATGATGGTCTCTTGTACATTGTAAAGGTAAGCAAGTGTTTGAGATTGTGTAGCAAATCATATTGCTGGGACGTCCATGAAACATTCAGCTTGGAAATCTTCAAATGCCATTGCCATGAAAACAAGGCTGAATTTTTGGTCTTTGACTAATTTCAGAGTTTGTAAGACCATATGATATAAACAGATTGAGGTTATTTAGCTTTTTGAGTCTAATCACAACTGTATGTGTTTCTCAATCCCATTTTCCTGTCTTCTCCCTGTAACCCTTGACCCCCCTTACTAATCAAGAGCCTATCTATCTCTGTCCTAAATGCAGTCAATGACATGGCCTCTACAGCCGCCTGCAGCAATGAGTTCCACAAATTCACCACCCTCTGGCTGAAGAAATTCCTCGTCATCTCCGTTCTAAAGGGTCACCCCTTCACTGTGAGGCTGTCCCCTTGCGTCCTAGTCTCCCACTAGTGAAAGCATCCTTTCCACACCCACTGTATCCAGACCTTTTCGGTATTCTACAAGTTTCACTGAGATCTCTCTCATCCTTCAGAACTCAGAGTACAGACCCAGAGTCCTCAATTGCTCCTCATATGACAAACCCTTCATTCCTGGGAGTATTCTTGTAAACCCACTCGGAACCCCTCAAAGGCAAGGGGCTGAAGAATCTTGGCAAATCTTTCAACATTTGTGGAGAGAGAAACAAGTAATGCTTTGAGTCTAATGTGATTTTTTTTTGATTATGGGGCCCAAAACTGCGCTCAAACCTCCAAAAGCAGCCTAAGCCAGTTTACTTTTCATCACTTTTTGTTTTATTTTTACTGGAAATATTGGAAATCTCTCACTTAACACACCAGTTGGAATTCTTCCAATAACATTTGGAACCATTTATTTCATGTTTTTAAAGAAACCAATTCCTACAATCTATCAAATGTTCTTAGAATGATTTCATATCAATTTCATATAGTTGTTCTGGTAAGAATGAAAGTGGTGGACAGAAGAAACCACATTTTTACCTTGCTGTAGTATAAAACTAGAAAGCTCTGGGGAATCTTAGCAGATCTGTCAACACTTGTGGAGAGGGGCAAATGGGACTAGATCAAATTGGGACGTCTGGTCGGTGTGGCTGAGTTGGACCAAATGGTCTGTTTCTGTGCAGTATGAATCTATGACTATGAGAAACAAAGTTAATGCTTTGAGTCTAACGTACCCCTTCATTGGAACTGAAGTGGACTGGAAAAATGATGTATTTTATGCTGTTGGGGGAGGGCGGGGGGAGGAAGGGGAAAGACAAGCAGGTGGGAAATTGCCAAAAAGACCAAAATCTGTAGAGAGAGAAAAACAATTGAGTCCAGTGACCCTTGTTCAGAGCACTTGACTTTGTTTTCCACCCCACCTCTACAGGTGCTGCCACTTGAGCTTCTCCAGAAACTTCTGATTTTGTTTCACATCTCCAGTAGCCACAGTTCTTGGTTTCATCTTATCATGTCTCCGAGAGGAGTTTGTAATCAAAATGATGGGCAAAGTTGGTCTGAAGTTATTGAGTTCAATGTTGAGACTCAAAGATTGTAAAGAATTATAAGAGGAAATGGGGTGATGTTCCTCCAGCTTGCTTTGGGTTTTATGGACTACTGCAGCAGCTTTAGGACGGAAATTAGTTTACCTATTGCCTTTTTACATAACACGTGTAATTCCAAAGTGCTTGCATCCAGTACTACCAATCAATAACAGTGAATTTGTGTGTATGTAATCCATTTTAACAGCATCTTGCAGGATTAATTGTTTTGAAGTGATTCAAGTGTTTTAATGTAATCTTTCCTATCTGTTTCATAGCCCTTGGATCATGAGAAAACACAAACAATCCCATTGGAAATTGCAGTGGAAAATGAGGCTCCACTGATTGGAAGTTCTGCCTCTAGACAAACTGTTTCAGTAGTAGTCAATGTTGTGAATGTAGACGAAGGTCCAGAATTTGAGCCTGCTGTCAAACAAATCTGGACAAAGGAGAATGTGGAAATTGGGAAAGTTTTGGGCTCATATGTAGCAAAGGATCCTGAGACTCAAAGCAGTGATGGCATCAGGTAAGATTGCTTTTATCGACTTGAAGGTAAAGTAAGAAGACCAGGCCTTTATCTAAGGAAGGCTATAGTGGCATGCATTGAAAAGCTTAAGTTTTGTGGTGTCTAGATAAAGACACGAAGCAGAGGAAGAAATAGAAGGGCATCTGGATGACATTCAATATAATGGGATGGGAGATCGGGTACCAGATGTGCTGAATGGCCTGTTTCTGTTAAGGTTTTGAAAGTCAATAAATAAAGCTATCAAGCAGAATGTCTCAACTTGTTACTCTTTGTGCATTGTGTGCAGGTAAATTGTGCAAACTGAACTAGATGTTGCTGTGTAATAGAACAGATTAAAGAGTTATCAACTCCTTTGTCTATCCAATTGCTCTGGGCTCTATCCTATTATTTACTCCCTCTCCCTATTTTCTACATGTAAACCCATGTTTTCCCAGCTGCCATCAGTCCCGAGGAAGGGTCACCGGACCCAAAACACTAACTCTATTTTTTTCACAGATGCTGCCAAACCTGCTGAGCTTTTCTAGCAACTTCTGTTTTTGTAAAGAGGTGGCTCAGTGGTTAGCACTGCCTCAGCACCAGGGACCTGGATTTAATTCTACCCTCGGTGTGCACATTCTCCCCGTGTCTGCATGGGTTTCCTCCCCATAGTCGAAAGATGTGCATGTTAGGTGGATTGGCCATACAAAATTAGCGAGTGTCGAGGAATATGGAAGCTGGGTGGATTGGCCATAGGTAATGTGCTGGTACGCAGAAAGGGTAGGGGTGTGTGTCTGGCTGGGATGCTCTTCAGAGGGTCAGGCCGGACTCGATGGGTCAAATGATCTGCTTCCACACTGTAAGGATTCTATAATTCTATAAATGTGTAGTTGCTGTCTTGCAGAGACATCAAAATTGCACAAGTAAAAAAAAAACTGATGAGAAGATGACACAAGAATCTGAGACCTAGTGTCAATAATCTCAGATCCTTACTAATAACTCAAATAAGGAATTTCGAGAAACTATATTTTAAGGATTTATAACATTTATTTGAATAGCTACTGTTCAGAATTATCCAGGAATGAATTGTCACGTCTTCTGCAAGGCTTGTTACATCACTCAACAACACCACTTTTATTTAGCATTTCATTTGCAATGTAATTAAGTATGTCCAAGATGTTTCACAGGGGTGACTATAAAGGAGAGTATGACACAAACTCATTAGCTCGGAGAACCAACAGCTTGCCCAAAGAAGTTTGTTCGTTCATGGGATATGGGTGCCACTGGCTAGGCCAGCATTTATTGCCCAATCCCTAATTACCCCTTGAGAAGGTGGTGGTGGTGAGCTGCCTTCATGAACCGCTGCAGTCCCTGTCATGTAGAGACCTCTCAGTAGTTTTAGGGAGTTCTGGAATTTTGGCATAGTAACTTGACAATATTATTTTAAACCAGGGTTGTGTGTCATTTGAAGGGGGACTTGCAAACTGTGGTGTTCCTTTTGTTTCTGCTTCCGTTCTCCTTCTAGATAGTAGAGGTCACTGGTTTGGAAGATGCTGTTGGAGCTGTTGTGAATTACTGCAATACATCTTGCAGCTGGTACACATTGCCACTACTGAGCATTGGTGATAGAGGGAACGAGAGTGTTCATGGAATCATTGAATCCTTACAGTGTGGAACCAGGCCATTCGACTTATTGAGTCCACACCAACCCTCTAAGCATCCTACCCAGACCCACCTCTCTACCCTGTACTGAGGAAGGGTCACCGGACCCAAAACGTTAGCATCTGTGAAGAAAAATCAGTTGCCAGACCTGCTGAGCTTTTCCAGCAACTTCTGTTTTTGTCCCCACCTATTCCCTGTTACCCTACGTTTCCCATGGCTAATGCACCTAACCTACACATCCTGAACGTGATGGGCAATTTAGCATGGCCAAACCACCTAACCTCCACAACTTTGGACTGTGGGAGGAAACTGGAGCACCCGGAGGAAACCCCACACGGGCACGGGGAGAATGTGCCAACTCCACACAGACAGTCGCCTGAGGGTTGAATTGAACCCAGGTCTCTGGCGCTATGAGGCAGCAGTGCTAACCGCTGAGCCACCATGCTGCCAAGGCACATTAAGTGAGGTAGATTGGATGCCAGAAAAGTGGGCTGCTTTGTCCTGGACAGTGTCAGACCTCTTGAGTGTTGTTAGAACTGCATTCACCCAGGCAAGTGGAAAATATACCGTCACACTCCTGACTTGCGTAGGACAGGCATTGAGCAGGCAAGAGCTGAGTTACTTGCTGTAGAGTTTGTAGGCTTTGACCTGCTCTTGTGGTGATGGATACGTTTTCAAGAGCACCTTACGGGAACCAAGCAAGACAGAATTTTGGGCAGGCATTTCCAGTGCCTAGGCAGCTGAAGATTCATAAGTATGACTTCGTAACCCTAACTCTAAATGTCCATTCAAATGGAACAGGAAGCCTCTCAATGAAGGATTATTTGGTCACTGGTTTATAAATGCAACTTTTAAAATGTTGTATTTCTTATTTGGCTATCCAGGTACAGGAAACTAAATGATCCTGCAGGTTGGGTTTCCATTGATTCGCAAACTGGTGAGATCAAAACTACTGCTGTGTTGGACAGAGAGTCTAAATTTGTAAAAGATAATAAGTACAATGTTACGGTGCTGGCCATAGAAAACAGTAAGTACAAACCTGATGTGTCTTTTTTAAATTGTAATAATTGGGGAAAAATGCACTGAATGGAATTGTTTGCCATTTAAGTGCAAACGGATGTTGATTTGTATATGGAGATAACAAGGTGTAGAGCTGGATGAACACAGCAGGCCGAGCAGGAGAGCTTGACGTTTCGAGCCTAGACCCTTCCTCAGCATTTGGATATGCATGGCTTTGAGCTGTGTCAACTACCCACTGAGTTTCCCACACTTTGTGACTGCAAGTAGGGTGTGGAAGAATTAATTAGTGTAGTGATAAGTGTGGAGCTGGAGGAGCACAGCGGGCCAGGCAGCATCACCTGAGGTGATAAGGTTATGGGAGATGATGTTTAGGTGGTCAGGGGTAGGGGCATGATCAAGGGGGCGGTCGCAGGAGGTGTCAGAGAGTTGGCGCCTGACCTTGGTGATGTAACTAGTGTAGTTCTTTGTTTCTGCTTTCCACCTTTTTTTTTTTTTTATTCCCCCCGCCCTTCCTCTCTCTCGCTGTTGGAGCATGTTTGTGTCTCCACCCACCCTGATATTTGGGTGCATGCAAGGGCTGTAATTTCAGCTGAACAACAATGAGGAAAAAGTAGCCAGAAGCTTTGAAGAGCCATGGAACAAAAGGAAGTCATTTGGCCTGTTGTGTGGGTACTCCCTCTCTGTAGAGCAGCCTAATCAATTCACTCCTCTCTGTGTAGCCTCAAATATATTTCCATCAGGGATTGCCTGTGCAATTTCCACTTTGAACCATGGATTTCATTTTATACCACCTTCATAGTCTCGGGTCATTTTATAGCTTACAGTGCAAGAGAGGTTCTTCCTTAGCTCTTTCCACCCCCCCCCCCCCCCCCACACCCCAAACTCTTTGTTAAAAGTGTACAAAGACTCTATTCCAGGATCATTTTCAAGAAGAGTTCTAATGACTCCAGCCTGCTGAGAAAATCTTTTGGACCGTTTGTTCGACCCCTTCTACCTCCATCCTATCAACTTTGCAAGGGTACTTGGGAATGGCAAATAAATGCAAGATTCTGACAACAATCATAAATTAGTAAAAGATTTTCAAAATTACTGGCATACTCTTCTACGTGCACATGACCGTCACACTAAATGTACTTTCCACAGACTGAGGAGGTAATAGCTAATGCATTTCCATTGCATATAACTGGAACTCTTAAACCCTGTTCATTGCATCTCTGGCCCCAGTCTCTGATTTTAAAGGAGAAATTGAGTGTTCGTGACAATGGCAGCTAACACATTATCTTATTTTATAAATTCTGATCATATGCAGCCATAAGTTAGAGATTCCATATTCACGTTTGCATGGGGTTTGTGGAATTGGTGATTTCATGTTTTCTAGATTCCTAGTTAGCTGAGTATTATTTCATCATTTATTTATTTATTGATGAGGTTTCAAAGTGTGTTCCCTTCTTTGCAGCTTTCTGCTCTCCTTTTCTTTGAAGCCTCATTTCCCCCTTCACCCCCATTCCAGCTTCCTTTTCAAGCCCTTACAGCCTGCCCCCTTGCACCATGTCCTAAGACCGCTCCCACAGTGTTTTTTAAAAAAAAATGACAGACAGAATTTCCAACAGACTATCCCTAGGCCTGAGCATTTCCTCAGTGGCTTGTCTCTAACTTTCTTCCTTTTTTTTTTTAACCCATGCTTGATGCTCCCTGCTCCCTGAAACTGCTTCCCTCCCATCTTTCTGATCGGTAGACAAAGTGGGCCCATTAACACTGAGTTCAGGAGAAAGCCAGCCTGTGCTTGTGGCAGTTCTTGTTACGGATTCTGTCCATTTGTACCTCTGAACTGGGCTGGAAGAGAGAAGATAGCTTCTCTCCAATTTGTCAACCTGTGATTTGAAATTTCCTGAGTGTTTTGATTTTGGTTCTTTTGTCTGTCTCCCCTGTGTATTTTGAACTGACTGAAGGGAGAAACTTTGCAAAGAATGGTTCTGGAAATTGCAGAATGATTGTCAAGGAACCTTTTTTTAATTGCAGAAATTGCGAGTCGTCTTAACTTATTGGAACCCCTTTCCTTTTTTTAACATTTATCACAAATGTTTTAATTAGTTTTGATGAAGAAATGAACTCTGAACTTCCAGAGTAACTGCGATTTGGAATCTTGGCACTCTCTCTATAACTGCCATTAGCTGGTGCAGAAGTGAGCGTACTTGGAGTTGTATGGCTTTCAACCCGCTATCGACTGGAATGAATTGTGCGGTCACAGAAATGAGTACTATTACCCTGTGTTCATCGACGCTGAAATGACTGCACTCCATAAAGTGTCAAAAAAACAACTGTTAGAGAGGGTGCGGGAAATAATTTGTGGCTAATCTTGGGACTCTTCACTTAGCCACATGATTTTCAACATCGCCAGAAATTCTCCCTTTTTTTCTAAAAGAGCCTATCCAATCCTGGTGGTCAGTTTACCATCCCTTTAACCATCTTGGGTGCCAAGACTATGCACCTTTTTAACTCTCTTGGTCCCATTTTGTATGTAGAAAAATACAGTGTATGATTTACATTTCTGTTGTTTGCATGTCGTTACACTCAGTTCACTTTGATCTATTGTGAGTCACTTCTGAGAGCAGGATTGGTCCAGTCCAACTCTTGTGCCAGTTCTGCCATTCAATTAGGTTGTGACTGATCTATTACCTGGAAAAATGTGCACCTTAATTGCATTGCTTCAAGTATGTGTCCTGGAAATTACAACAGTGTACACTGCCAACAAATGGGTGAATCTCTGAATTTCAGGTCTCCTTTTGGCAGAGACTATCCAAGGGGACCAGTCTTTCCTTGTGTCACGCACCTCATATACATGCAATTATTTTGGAAGTCTGTTTTTGCCTTTGGCTTGCGTCTGATCTTTGTTTCCTTTTTCATTCCCTCGTTCTACCAGGAGCTCCTCCAAGAACAGGAACCGGGACAGTGGTGATAAACCTGGATGACGTGAATGACCACGTTCCACTGATCCAAACCAATCAGTTGTATATTTGTGAGAACAGCCAGCGCGAGTTTGTCAATGTTTCGGCTGAGGATTCTGACATGGCACCTAACTCTGCTCCGTTTATATTTACGCTGCCAAATAAGCCACCAGAAAAAAGAAAGAGATGGATGATCACCAATCAAATGGGTATGCAGCTACGTTTTTAAAATCTGCAATATGATACTTCAACTTGTGTTCCTTTTTTCTGTTGTATCGATGCCTGTAGGCTCTCTTCCATAGTGTAAATAAGTAGTAGTCTTCATTGAATGCTGCTTTCCACAATCACTTTCAAATAAAAATCCGACAATCTTGTGTCAGTGAGGCAATGCACGGATTATATTCTGGTTATTGATGTTAGTGTACACAATGAAAGGGATATTTGTGTTGTAAGGATACCCTGTTTAGAGCAATTTTCTTTCCTTTGTCAATCTTACCCCCATTGAAAAGAGTGGTATTGTGCGGCTCAGTGGTTAGCACTGCTGACTCGGTGTGAAAGACCTGGGTTTGATTCCAGCCTCCGGTGACTGCGTGGAGTTTGCACATTCTCCCCGTGTCTGCGTGGTTATCCTCCAGGTGCTCTGGTTTCCTCCCACAGTCCAAAGATGTGTGGGTTGGGTGGATTGGCCATGATAAATTGCCCCGTAGTGTCCGGAAATGCGCTGGCTTGGTGGGAAATGCAGGATTACTGGGATAGTGTATGGGGGAGGGGGTGAGGTCTTTGGTGTGGACCCGATGGGACAAATGGCCTGCTTCGAAACTGTAGGGATTCTGTTCTGTGAAAGCTTGATGCATTTGGATACGGTACATGATGGGTGAATTAGCCTTAGTTTGTAAGATAAGAGGTAAATGTACCATGTAAAGTATCACAGCTGGACACAAGTTGTATTAAGCATGAATCATGCAGTTTGTAAGATTAAGGATTAGATTTTTGCATTTTAAAAACCTGCATTATTTTAGTGTGTTTCCGATTTTAATTCCTAGCTATATCCAAAGTTTTTAAATAGAATTTGAAATGATTCTTTGAAAGAAGGGTTTGTGTTGGTGCCTGTTACACATCCTGAATTTCATTTCTGGTGTTCCAGGATCCTATGCCTATGTAAAACCGGTAAATAAACTTCCTCCTGGTTATTATGAAGTTCCTGTCATGGTTGTGGACCAGCAGCACCAGGGAAAAGAACAAACCCTGAAGATTACAATCTGCGAATGCCCTAACAATGTAAATTGTGCAGGTAGACTTACATCTGGAAGTGCAGTGCTTGGAGGAATGGGAATTCTCGTGATGTTGTTGGCTGCGTTGCTACTGCTCTGTAAGTACTCGAAAGAGTTGCGGAGGAAGCTGGTAGTGTAGTGGATAATGTCGTTGGATGAATAATCCAGCAATCCAGATTTATCCTTTTGAGGACCACGACAGCTGGTGCAATTTGGTTAATTTTTGAAATATAAAATGGCGCCTCTTTGAAATGACAGGGACATATGAATTTGGAGCAAGAGTAGGCCTTTCGGGCTCTCAATCTTGCTGTATCATTCAATACAGTTAGAAGTCACGCAACACCAGGTTATTGTCCAACAGGTTTATTTGAAAACACGGGCTTTTGGCACGCTGCTCCTTCATCAGATCTCAGATCACCTAATGAAGGAGCAGTGGTCCAAAAGTTTGTGATTTCAAATAAACTTGTTGGACTATAACCTAGTGTCATTTAACTTCTGACCTTAAAAATCAGGGATCATCCATTTCAAATAGACTGGATGAATTTTTTTTTGAGTCTGGCGTCATTGGAGCTCCCTTTCTGAGAAGATGGTGGAAGCAAAGTTGTCCAGTATTTTAAAGGCAGGTATAGACAGATTTTTATTAAGCAAAGGATGGAAGATGATCAGGGATGTGTTGGCTGCTGGTATTATCCAGAGACCCTGGTAATGTTCCGAGGACCTGGGTTCAAACCCTGCCAGGACAGATGGAATTTGAACTCCATAAAAATCTGGAATCAAGAGTCTAATGATGACCACAAAACCAATGCCAATTGTCAGAAGTAAAATAAACACTTGTCCTTTTTTGAGGAAGGAAATCTGCCATCCTTACCTGGTCTAGCCTACGTGGAACTTCAGACCCACAGCAGAGTGGTTGAGATCTTAACTAACCTCAAGGATGGGCATAACTGCTGGCTTAAAGTGCATACATCCTGTGAAAGAATAGAAAAATGTACCCATTCTGTGTTCTGAGGTCTCCCTGATGTTTGTTGCAATTTGTCTTTTCAGTGCTTCTCAATTTGCCATAATCTGCAAATTTTGATGTCGTCCAGTCCAAATCCCATGTTTAAATTATGTACAACACTCTGGTATCAGCAATGGAGGAATCTGGTACAATTACAACATTTAAAAGGGATCTGGATGGGTGCATGAACAGGATATATGCAAATGCTGGCAAATGAGATTAGATTAATTTAGGATATGTGCTCAGCATGCTCGAATGGACCAAAGGGTCTGTTTCCATGCTGTATACCTCTCTGACACTGAATGGGTAACCCTGCACCATCTGACCCTAGTGGCCCAAGAAAAACAAAAGACTATGAATATTGTGGCAAGTAACTCGCCTCCTGACTCCCCAAAGCCTGTCCACCATCTACAAGGCACAAGTCAGGAGTGTGATGAAATATTCCCCACTTGCCTGGATGGGTGCAGCTCCAACAACGTTCAAGAAGCTCGACACCATCCAGGACAAAGCAGCTCGCTTGATTGGCGCTGCATCCACAAACATCCATTCCCTCCAAAACCGATGCTCAGTAGCACCACTGTGGACTACCTACAAGATGTACAGAAAATCACCAGAGATCCTTAGATAGCACCTTCATAATCCATGGCCACTTCCATCTAGAAGGACAGCGGCAGCAGATACATGGGAATGCCACCTCTTGCAAGTTCCCCTCCAAGCCACTCACCATCCTGACTTGGAAATGTATCACAGTTCCTTCACTGTCACTGGGTCAAAATCCTGGAATTCTGTCCTTAAGGGCGTTGTAGCACATGGACTGCAGTGATCTAAGAAGATAGCTCACCACCACCTTCTCAAGGGGCAACTAAGGATGGGCAATAAATGCTGGCCAGCAGTCATCAAAGTCTACATCCCTGGACATAATAGTTTTGAAAAAAGTTGTTAGAAATGTGAGGTATTGCACCAAAATTAAAATACTGTGGATTCTAGACATCTGAAATAAAAAAGTGCTGGAAATACTCAGCAGGTCAGGCATAATCTGTGGAGAGAGAAGCAGGATTAATGTAACAAACATAGAAATTGCTGGAGAAACTCAGCAGGTCTGGCAACATCAGTGGAGAGAAATCAGAATTAACATTGGGTCCTGTGACCTTTTTCAGAAGGGTCACTGGACTAAATATATTAACTGTTTTTCTGTTTCCCCAGATGTTGCCAGACCTGTTGAATTTCTCTAGAAATCTGTTTTTGTTTCAGATTTTTAACCATTCTTTGTTTAATGAAAGTGTTCAGGTTTTGAATCCAGGATAACACTTTCCTTCAGAATGGAATCCTTCTAATGACTGGACTCAAAGTTAGCTCCGTTTCCCTTTTCCTACAAATGCTATCAGGCCTGTTGAGTTTCTTCAGCGCTGTTTCTTTCAGATCCCCAGTCACCATAGTATTTTGCTTTTAACAGAGTTAGGGTTTCATGTTTTATGACTTTAGATTAGAATCTTATTAAAACAAATACATAGTTAAGACAAAGGTTGGTAGCCAGTTTGAATTAACAAGCTGCAATAAAATATTTGGCTTTCTAATCCTCTGCTGTATTATTTGGATGGAATTTAAAAGTGCAGTACAAATTCTCTCCTATTTCTGACAGGTTTGCTCCTGGCTGCAGTTGCTTTGTATTGCGGAGGTGGTAAAGTACCACGACCTTCGATGCCTCCAGGTCAATATCAACAAAGTCTCATCGTCTCTAATGATGAGGGTGGAGGTCAACAAGATAAGGTGGGTTTTCTCAGACCCTGGGCATCTGCCTCTTGCACCTCTCACCATCTCATTCTTACTTTAGTAAGACAGTCTCATTCAGAAAATTTTTGTTTTAAAGCCAGAGACTTGAGCAACACATCCATGCTGGGAGGTGTGATGACCACAACAATAATAACAAAAAAAGCTGCAAACTGAAATCGGGGAAATAGTTAGTTGGGGGGAACAAGCTTGTGAAATGAAACAACTGAAGTTGGAGCTTTAAAGCTACAATTTGGGACGATGAGTTGAGTTGAAGAGATGAGAGTGTACCTGGCCTCTTTCTTTCTACACTGTAGGGATTCTGTGGGTCTGAACACACTTGTCACCTTTTTGAGGTAATCCAAAACTCCTGTGCCCAAGTATTAACCTTTAACATGATCCCTCCCTGTGTCATCCTTATGCTCACTCACCTAATCGGGCTTTTGTGTACTCCACAGTTGTAGCCTGATCCTTGTTTTCAAATTCCTTTCTGTCTCTAATATCTTCCAATGTTAAGCATTAAGATGTTTTTGTCTTCTAAGGCCTGCTTCCCTCTCTCCTCCCTCCCCTTGTCCCCCTGTCTAAAGTGGACCTTAAAGCTTTCTCAAAGAGAGAGGATTTTGTCGTCTTCTCTAAGACGTCTGTCTGGCCTGGTCTGATAATTATTAATAACCTTCCTGTGATATGATATAAAATGTTTATTTAGAAGCAATTTGTTGCTATTTCTTAATGAAAGCTCTCTTAGATTCAATGACTCAATTCCTTGATTGCTGCACTCCCATTTTCCAGAACCTTGATGCACTGGACATCAATCTGTCTCAGAAAGGTCATGCATCTCAAAGTGACCGGTTTTCTGGCAACCAAGAAACAAGTTTTGATCAACAGGCCCAACTCCCTTCTGCCCATGTGGATGGAGTGCAAGGAATGCATTTGACGACACTTGATGAAATGGTGAATATAAGTGGTGGAGGTGTTTATGACGAGTCATCGAGAGGACATCACACACAGCATCTCCAGACCGACATGATACATCAAGATTTGACCACGATGGACAGTTACATACTGAATCGGAGAAACAGTCACCATCTGATGGATCTCCTTCGTTCACGCGTTGACCAGGTAAATGGCACAATTTCACATCATCTTGACCTGCAAAGCCTTGTACCCTGTAACTTTCACAGGAGTAAGCCCTTTAAGCTATATCTGTATCCTTTTGTTTTGACGCTCAGAAGAGGCTAAGGCAGAAGCAGGGACAGAGAATAACTGCAAAATTTGTGAATGACACTAAAGTAGGTGGGAAAGCAGGCAGTAAAGAGATAGAGATGTATAATTGAGAGGCTAGGACAATGGGCCAGAACCTGGTAGATGGAGTTCAATGTGAATAAGAGCAAGGTTGTCCATTTTGGCTGGAAAAACAAAAGGGCAAATTATTTAACTGGGAAGTAGATTCAAAATGCATCAGTGCAGAGGGATCTGGGTGTCCTTGTGCATGAATCACAGAAAGTGGGTATGCAAGTGCAGCATGTAATAAAGGCAAATTAAGTCCTGACATTTATTGCAAAAGGGCTGGATTATAAAAGTAAAGAAGTGTTGTTACATTTTTATAAGGCATTGGTGAGAGCACACCTGGAGAATTGTGCCTAGTTTTGGGCTCCCCACTTGAGGTAGTTCAGTGGAGGTTCACCAGACTGATTCCAGGGATGAAGGGGCTGTTGTATGAGGAGTGGTTGAATAACTTGGGCTCGTACTCACTGAAATTTAGAAGCATGTGGGTGGGATCGGATTGAGGTATTCAGATGCTAAAGGGGATTGATTAGGTGGATGTTGAGCAGATGCTCCCCCCTGTGGGATAGTCTTCAGCAAGACATCATAGATATAGAGCAACAAGAGGTAGGCTCAAAACTGAGATGAGGTCAAACTGAGGGTTGTGAATCTGTGGAGCTCACTGCCCCAGAGAGCAGTGGAGACAATCAATCAACAGATTGGGGGAAAAAAGATGTTTCTGATGAAAGGAGTATGGGGAGCAGGCAGGAGAGTGGAATTGAGATTAGCTATGATCATGTTAAATGGTGGAGAGGACTCTGGGCTGAGTTGCCCACTCCTGATTCTAATTCCTATGTTCCTGTATTCCTAGAAGTCATCTAGAATTCTAGACAGAATAGACTAGACAACGTAAGTACAGGAAAGACGTTCCCATTTGCTAGAGTCCAAGAGCGTGGGTCATCAGTGTAGGGATGTGAGGTAGATTGTTTAGGACTGAGATGAGGAACTATCCCTTCACCCAGAGAGTGGGGGGAGCCTGTGGAATTCACTGCCACAAGAAATGGTTGAATCCGAAGCATTGAATGTTTTCAAGAAGGAGTTATAGTTCTTGAGGTTGAAGGTTCTAGGGAGAAAGGGGGAACTGGGTGCTGAGTTGGAGGATCAGCCATGATCATATTGAATGGGGGCACCGATTTGAAGGGCCGAATGGCTACTTCTGCTCCTGGTTTCTATGCTCCCAATTTATCGTGAAATGATACAGCACAGAAGTAGGTCCAGGCCTTTGTTCCTGTGCCAGCTCACTCAAAGAGCAATCCAGTTCATCTTCCTCTTGACCCTGTACACGTTTTCTCCCCTTCAACTGTCTGTTTAATTCTTTCTTTTGTTTTTATTTTAAAAGATGTTGAATCTGCTTCCACCGTTACACATCGCAACAAATCGCTGCACAAAATTAAAACTGTTTCTCTTTTGCTGATCAGCACTAGGCTCATAGCCTTTAGGTAGAGAAGGTGGGACTAGTGTAGATTTTGTGTATTTTTTGGCAGTACAGCTTCGAGGGGCCAAAGGCTGTCTTCTGTACCATGTGATTCCATGAAATGAAAGTTATCAGTAAGGCTGAGCAGGCTAGGCTGCTTTTAGAAGAAAGAGGC
>JAHRHZ010000053.1:22063095-22074039 GCA_024137785.1 Ginglymostoma cirratum
GTGCAGAAACAGAAGTTGCAGGAGAAACTCTGTAACTTCAGAAGGTTCTTCAGATTTGAAACGTTGCTTCCGGATGTGGATGTTTTTCTTTTCATTCAATGTGTTACGTTTCAGATCTTCAGTATCTGCAGTTCTTCTTATGTATTATTTGGCTCACTGGGAGGAGGAAAGAGGGACTTTTAATATTTGTTGCAATGTTTTGCTGTCATGTTGAAAGACTTGCAGATTTTTAAACGTGCCGCTTGATTTTGCGTTAGGTATATGAGGATGAGCAGCTGAGAGACCAAGCCATCCCCAGTGACTTTGCGCATGATTATCGCTATGAAGGAACTCCTTCAATCAATGGGTCTGTTGGCTGCTGCAGTGATGTGAGAGAGAACACGGGACAAGACTACTTGAATGATCTGGGACCCAAATTTGGGACTTTGGCCAGTGTGTCATTAAAAAGATAACGAGCATGTCAGAGCTTCATAGTTCTCTTCGCTGCCTGTGAAGGTGAAAGATTTTTCAGTTAGAAGGTTTGAGGCAATTGTTAAATTGTGTTCTTTACATCCTTTTAACTGCATGGAACAGATAACACAATTACCAAAAAGAATAGACCTTCTAACGTATACCCCTGGATTTTGTTATCGACAAGTGCATTAAGAAAACAATTGCATTTGGTTTGAATGACCTATGTATCAAAGTCTTGTTAAAACGGTTTGGAACTTTAAAACGTTCCTGCTATTTCGTGTTTGGGGGTCAGGATATGAATGTGAGGTTGGAAAAAAAAATTGTATTGTCTTGCTGTCTTTTTTTTTGATTAGACCATCAAACCTTTACTTTATGTCCTTTACACTCCGAGAGCTACCACACAACCTGAAATTGTAGATCGTGCTGTTTCTTTTAAAGTCCATAGTTTAATGCCTCCCAGGTGACATTTGAGTTCAAAGTTGTTGATTTTAACCAATGTGTCTGCCTTCGACCCCTACCATTCCCTGATACTTTTTTGTGCGTGTTTTATCTGTTAAAATGAACTGATCTTGGTCTGAATTCTGGTGAGGTTCTGAGTTTGTGCAGAGGGAAGAGAAAGAGAGCTAAAGGGGTTTCCACTCCTAGCAGTGACTGATAGCTGTTGCTGGGAAAAACTTGAGTGGGGGTAGAGGCTGATTAGACTGCAGTGAATGATCTGCTGCATCTATCATAGATTCGACTGAAGTTTGGGGTGGGCATTAGGGGGCAGCCTGGTGGCACAGTGTATAGCACTGCTGCCTCACAATGACAGGGACCCAGGGTTCAATTCCACCTTTAGGTGACACTGTCTGTGTAGAGTTTGCACGTTCTCCCTGTGTCTCCATGTGTTTGCTCTGGGTGCTTCAGTTTCCTCCCACAGTCCAGATTAGGTAGATTGGCCACACTAAATTACTCACCATGTCCAGGGATGTGCAGGCTAGGTGGGTTATCCATGGGAAATGCAGGGTTACAGAGATTGGGGGGGGGGGCATGGGTCTGGATTGGATACCCTTCCAAGGGTTGGAGTGGACACTATAGGCCAAATGGCCTACTTCCACACTGAGGATTGTATGATTCTGTGATTTTTGAGAGTTCAGCCAAAGGTTGCAGTGCCTTTGGGAACTTTTGCAGAGTCAGCTGACACTTTTTTGTCAGGGGAGGAGGGACATATGTGGGGTATAGGGGATGGATGGAGATTTAGGGAATTTCATGCTGCTTCCTGTACTGTAATGTAGGTCTGGTGTAATTCACGCCTGCTCTGCCTTTATTCGTTGATAATGTGGATATCACATCTGCGAAGGTGATACTGAGATTGATGACTTCGATTTCTCAGTAACCTGTACCAGCAAGACCTGGATAGACCAGTGTCTCCATTGTTTTGTAAAATGCAAGTGCTGTTTGTTTATTGGAGGTGTTCGTCACTTCTAATACATAAAGAAAAAGTTTGTGCTTATATTTTTTATATTTTTTTCATGGGATGTGGGTATTGTTGGCTGGGCCAGCATTTATTGCTCATTCCTCATAGTCTTTGAGAAGGTGGTGGTGGTGAGCTGCCTTCTTGAACCACTGCAGTCCATGTGCTGGGGGTAGACCCAGTTGAACTATGATTTCTCTGAATCAAACCTCCTCCCTTTACGGCTGTTCGTTTCCTGTTGTTTAAAACATCTATCTAAAATCAAAATCTCTCTTTTTGACGAAGCTTTTGATCATCTGGTCCAATATCTCCTTATTTAGGGTAGGGCTAAATTTTGTATAATTCTTCTCTAGCACCGTGGAATATTTTGACATAATTAAGGGTGTTGTAATTAATGTTCAGCTACCAACAGAACACCTCCCAAATGCTGGGCAGGGTTACAAAACACTCCTTGACTCTGGAAAAGGGTGGGGAATGCCTTTTCTAAAGGGAAACCTTTCCTTGGGTTTTGCTTCACTTTGCAATGCAGATTCATAAGCTTTTGGTAAATTTTAGTGGGTTCCCGCACTCCAGTAAGGGTGAGGAGATGGGCAGTGCCTAACTTTCAGTCTTTGGCATGATGGTCCCTGCAAACACGTCTGTTTAAATCATTGACATCCTGTGGATCTGCACTGCAATTATAAATGATAACTGGTGGGTGCAGAATCGGAGTGTCCACCCATAAATGTTGAATTTACTTTCGTGCCTCAAATGTTTATTCTGGATTGCATTTGTAACCTTCAGGTGTCAAAAATGTCACCTTGAATGGCAGTTTTGGTGTAAATATCCATAAGTAATTATAAGTGCTGTACAGTACCCGAATAAGGCATTATGCAGAATATGGTATCACCTGTTGCGGAATCATGATTTTCACAGATATTCCATGAGCTTTGCTGTTATGTGGACTGCCAAACACCTTTAGTTATAAAATTACTATGGATGTGTGGGATTTGAAATAAAAGCTAACAGTGCTGAAAGTATTCAGTTGATGTAGCAATATCCATGGACAGCAAAATAGCTGATGTTTTGAGTCTGAAATAAAATTTTTTTCAGTTCCTTTCTCTTTTTATTTTTGGACCTTCTATTTTAAATTTTCTTAAGAGAACACTGGATTTGACAATGAGTGATCCCAATGCTGTGCTGGTTCGAAACTTGAGTTTATTGTGATCTGATGTATTAATGTCTGACTTTTGTATATCCGTCAAAATGTATTTGTAAAATAAAATTGTACGTGAAAAGGAATGACACTTCTTTTTTGAAGCATGTTGAATTAATTGCTTTTTAAATTTGTTCAAGGCAAATGTAGATGTCACTGGCTAGGCCAGCATTTATTGCTCATCCCTAATTGCCCAGTGGGTAGTTCAGAGGCACCCACATTACTGTGTCTCTGGAGTCACAGAGCAGAGAAAGATGGCAAATTTCTAAAGGAGCATCAGTGAACCTGATGGGTTTTTCTAACAATGGACAAGCTTGAACACACGTACCAGCAGGTTCAAAAAAGACTTTCTCCCTGCTGTTATCAGACTACTGAATGGACCACTCTGATTTGAAATCTAATGTTGACCTTGCTTTTGTGCACCTCCTGTGTGGTCATAACGCTGTATGCCTCATTCTGTCTAAGCGCCCTATACCCTTGTTTGCTGTGATTTTCTGTACCACTTGTATAACATTGTACTTGGTACGTGTGACACCAACAAATTGATCAACTGTGGTCACCATTAGACTAATATTCTTTTATTTTCGATATTTGTCAAATTCAAATTTCACCATCTAGGATTTGGACCCATGTTAGATTATAAACCCAGTGACATAATGCCACTGTCTCTGCATGGGTTCATTTGTGAATACGTTGAGCTAATCTCCTAGTTCAATACTGCCTACTATTTTCAGCATTGGCCGAGTAAATGATTATGCTGAATCTGTTTTCAGCAGTTAATTTCTCCTATGAAGTATTTTTAAAAACTGTGTACACTGAACATCAAGTTGCTCGGCTTCAGCTTAAACTGCCAATTTTAAACTGACTTTTCAGGTTTATTGTTCAAACAGGAGTCAGTGTCTGGTTGGGTTGGGTTGGATGAAGTTGGCTGGTTTGCTGGTTTGCGATGCAGAGTGATGATGCTGACGGGGATTGAACCCATTCTGTACATGCTGAAGTTACCACCAAGGTCTCCCCTTCTTAACCTCAATCTTGCCTGAGGCATAAGGAACCTCTGATTTAACTGCCTGTAGTCGTCTTTCTAGTGGGAGAGCAGCCTTGAATACTCCCCAGAGGAAGGTATGCCACCTGCATCCCTCAATGCATCCACGTTTGCTACTTGGCCTCCTGAATGATGTTCAAACTTTTATAATTATATGCACTATGCATTAGACACCATTGCTGACTTTGGCCTGAAGCTATGGGCGGCATTACCTCGTTCTCTTTAAGTAGACCTAGTAGGGGTTTGTGGTTCATTATTACTACAAATTCAAGTCTGTAAACGTATTGGTGGAACTTCCTGACTTCAAATATGATCACCAAACCTTCCTTCTCTATCTGGGTGTATTTACGCTCTGCATTAGCCAAAGTCCTGGAAGCATACCCTATTGGGTGTTCCTACCCATTGGGTCATCTATGATCTAACACTACCCAGATGCATGTCAATACCAGGCCTTGCTTGGGATCACAGTGTGTCAACACATTAGAGGATGATAACTGTTTCTTCGTGTCCCTGAAAGCTAGGGCATGGCTATGTACATAGTTCCAAGGCTAACCCTTTAAGAGTAGACCCAAAGGTGCCAGGATGGAGGCCAGGTTATGCATGGACTTTCTGTAATAATTCACCAGCCCAAGGAAAGACCTAAGCTCTGGTACAGATGTGGGAGCTGGGACATCTTCATTCACTCTCACAGGTGGGGACCCTGGAACACATACGTTACCCCTCTAAGGCCTAGAGCTGCCTGGGAGAAATGTCTGAGGTCTCTGTCCAAGTTCTCTAAGTGCTCTTTCTTGGTCTTCTGTGTTATTAGCACATCATCCAAACAAATGGCGTCCTGGGGGTAGGCCTTGTAAAATAAAACTCGGGTGGTGTGGACTTGTTGGACCAAATGGCCTGTTTCCACACTGTAGGGATTCTATGATTATCATTTGACAATTTGGATTTTATGGTTATGTACCATTGTCAGGCACCAGTTGGCTTAGTTTTGTAGGAGCAGGCAATAAGGAATTTGCCTCCCTGTTCAAGAGTAGACCTTATAGAGGTTTATAAAATCATGAGGGCTGTAGATAAAGTGAATAACAAAGGTCTTTTCCCTGGGGTGGCATGGTTCAAAACTAGAGGGAATAGGTTTAAGGTGAGAAAGGAACGATTTAGAAGGGGCATGAGGGACAACCATTCCATACACAGGGTGGCTCATATACGGAATGAACTGCCAAAGGAAGTGGTAGGTGCAGTTACAGTTACAGTTAAAACATTTGAGACACGTTTAGAAAGGTACATGAATAGGAAAGGTTTGGAGGGATATGGGCTGAACACAGACAAATGGAACTAGTTTAATTTGGGAAACTTGGTTGACGCGGATGTGTTAGACTGAAGGGTCTGTTTGTGTGTTGTATGACTCCATGACTCTACGGAGGGGGCGATGGGGGGGTTGGGGGCGCGGAGTCTAGAATTAGTAATTATACTTAAAAAAAAAAGTCTCTCATTTAAGAAGGAAATGAAGAAAGTGCTTTCCTCACAGTCAAAGGATACAGGGTGAGCCATTTAGGACTGAGATGAGGAGAAATGTCTTCAGCCGGAGAGTGGGGAGCCTGTGGAATTCTCTGCCACAGAAAGCGGTTGAGGTCAAAACATTGATTGTTTGCCAGAAGGAGTTAGAGACAGCTCTTAGGACTAAAGGGTATGGGGAGAAAGTGGGAACGGAGGACTGAGTTGGATGATCAGCCATGATCTTATTGAATGGGAGAGCAGGCTTGAAGGGCCAAATGTTTGCGTGAGACAGGAACACTTTAGATTGCTGGCCTTGTGCCTTTCTCCCGTATATTTTCACACCATGAATGGGAGCTGCTTTCCAGAAGCTGGAAGTATTCTGTACTCTCACCGATTGGCACAGTCCCATTCTATTGATTCACAGGTGAGTCACTGCTGTTTCACCAAGGCCAAACTGATACCGTCCCTATGACAACAAGCACCACACAGCAGGGAGTGGCTACCTTTGCTTCATATTGTCAATGTTAATCTGATCCTTTAATTTGATACCACTAATAAAAGAGTGCTCTTATTGACAATGTTGAGAACATGCCCAAGAATACTGCGCCTGACAATTAAATATTAACTCTTGAACATGATGTTATTTGTTGTTCAACCAATGTTCGAGAAAGGAATGTTTAAAAACACTTTAAAATGTTTCTATATAATAGCATACAAATGGAACGATAATAAAATAGAGAGAGGGATATGTCCTTCACTCAGCAATTTCATAGATCATAGAATACCTACAGTGTGGGGACATGCCTTTAGGCCCAACAAGTCCACACCAATGCTCAGAGCATCCCAACCTAGACCCATCCCCCTATAAACCCACCTAATTGACTCATCCTTGAACACTACAGGCAATTTATCATGACCAATCCACCCTAGCCTGCACATCTTTGGAGTTTGGGAGGAAACCAGAGCACCTGGAGGAAACCCACGCAGACACGGGGAGAATGTGCAAACTCCACACAGACAGTCACCTGAGGGTGGAATTGAACCTGGGTCCCTGAGAGGCAGCAGGGCTAACCACTGAACCACTGAACCACCATGTATGGTTGCCCTGTATTTTAACTTAGCCCTTTTGATCCTCTTAACCCCTATGCCTAAAGAGAGTGATGATTGGTGTCATGGTAAAATAATATTTTCATAGCGTATTAAAAAGCTATTTGGTATAGCGTGTTCGTGCTGGCTGAGAAGTGAGTGACCCTGCCTAACTCCACTTTCCAGTATTTCGTTTATGGCCCTGCAGGTTAATCCAGGTACAAAAGGTACAAAAGATGGACACCTTGTGCCTCCACTCTCCTTTCAGGCAGTGAGTTCTGGATCCCTACTACCCCTGGGCGAACTAATATTTCTTCATTCCCACCCCTCTAAACTTTCCAACAATCACCTTTAATCTATGCCCCCTAGACACTGACATCACTGCCAAGGTAATTAGGCCCCTCCTACCCACCCTGTTCAGGTCCCTCATTATTTTGCACACCTCAATCAAATCTCCCCTCAGCCTTCTCTCTTCCAAGGAGAATATCCTCAGTCTGTCCAATCCTTTCCTCAGAACTGCATGTTTCCAATCCTGACAATATCTCGGGATATCTCCTCTTCCCCTTCTCTAGTGCAATCGCGCCCTTCCTGGAATGAGATGACCAGAACTGCACACAGTGCATAACCTCCCTGCTCTTATATCTTGTACCGCGGTTCAGAAAGGAAAGGATTACATGTGCCTTTGAAGCCACCTTATCGTCCCATCCCATTCCCTTCAGCAACCTGTGGACATTCAGTCCAGGACCCTCACCTCTTCTACACCTCTCAGTAACCTCCCACTTATTGTGTTTTCCCTTGTTTGACCTTACCATATGCATAATGTCAAACTTCTCGGGATTGAATTCTATGTGTCTGTCCACCTGACCTGTCCATTGAGACCTTCCTGCAGTTTCTCTTCTCACTACCTCCCAAGTGACCATTTTTTGCATTGCCTAAAACTTCCTGATCATCACAGAACTGTTACAGCACAGATGGGGGCCATTTGGCACTGCTTCTTCAAATGAGCATCATTACCCGCTGTCAACCTCCTGCCTTTTCCCCATATCCCTCTGCTCACTATTTCTATCCAAATAACCATCCAATGTCCCTCTTGAATGCTTCAGTTGAACCTGTCCCCACCACATTCCCAGGCAGCGCATTCTAGACCCTAACTACTCCACTGTGTGAGAAAGCTTTTGCCTCACATTACGTCTGCTCCTTTTGTACATCACTTTAAATCTGTGCCCTCCGGTTCTCGTTCCTTTTATGAGTAGGGATAACTTCTCCCTATTTACTCTGTCCCCTCATCATTTTGAAAGCTTCAAGTGGATCTTCTCTCACCCTTCTTCTCTCTGAGTACAACAGTCCCAACATCTTCAATTTGTCCTCACGACAAGTTTCTCGTTCCTGGAACCATTCATGTAAATCACTTTTGCACTCCAATGCGTTCATATCCCTCGTATAATGTACATAACACTCCACCTGTGGTCTAACAAGTGTTTTGTACTCCTCCTTGCTCTTGTACTCTATGCCCTTAGTAATAAAGCTGAGAACACTGTAGTACCTGGTTTGACGTTTCGGGTCTGGACCCTTCTTCAGAAATGGGGTAGGGGAAGGGGAAATAAATAGAGGGGGAGGCGGATGGAAGGTGGATAAAGGAGCAGATAGGTAGAGAGGAAACGGACAGGTCAAGAAGGCAGGGATGGAGCCAATAAAGGTGAGTGCAGGTGGGGACTTAGGATGGTGGCTGGTCAGTCAAAGAAAGACGGACAGGTCAAGGAGGCGGGGATGAGATGGGCTGGTCTTGGGATGAGGTTGGGGTGAGGACGAGCTGGGCTGGTTTTGGGATGAGATCGGGGGTGGGGACGGGCTGGGCTGGTTTTGGGATGAGGTCGGGTGTAGGGAGCTTTCCTGCTCCTGTGATGCTGCTTGGCCTGCTGTGTTCATCCAGCTCTACACCGTGTTATGTCAGATTCTCCAGCATCTGCAGTTGCTACTATCTCCCATCAGTCCTGCCACCTTCAGTGATCTGTGCACATATACACCCGGCTCCCTCTGCTCCTGCACCCCTTTTACAAACCTATTTTATGTTATCTTTCAATGTTCTTCCAACCAAGCTATTGATCACCTATTCTAATATCCCCTTGCGTTGCTCAGTGTCAAACTTTGTCCAGAGAAACTTCTCACCTGTGAAATGCTTGTAACAACCAAACTTCTTCCTTTTGTTTGTGTCTAAATATTTCTTCAATGTGATGAGGGTTTCTGCCTCTCCTACCCTTACAGGCACCCATCCAGCATCTGGGTGAAAATGTTTTCCTCACATTCCCTCTCAACCTCCTGCCCTTTAACTTAAATCTGTGTCCCTAGACATTAATCCCTCTATCAACGGGGAATGCTCCTTCCTGTCAACCCTATCTATGCCCCTCATAATTTTATACGTCTCAATCAGGTACCCCCTCAGTCTCCTCTGCTCCAAGGAAAACAATCCCCATCTGTCCAATCTCTCTTGCCAACTAAAACTTAATACTCAACTATCTTTATTTTGAAATCCAAGTTCCAAAAGTGATATTTGAATGGCACACCTTTTAACACACACCGCTTCTCCTCATCTCTATAGTTTCTTCCAGATTCACAAACCTCTGAGGATCTCTCTGCTCCTCAAATTTTTGGATCCGAAGCCATCCTTGAGTTCACCACCTGAGACCCCTTGCTCTGCAATTCCCTCCCTAAACCTCTCCAACTCCTCTTGCTTTAAATTGCTCCTTAGAACGAGACTCTTGGGCAATACTTTGACTAAATGGCTCTAAGATCCCCTTGTGGTTGGATCCAGATGCTGCATAATCATTTTGTGTCTCTGTTCAAGCCAGAACTTGTTCCTTCTCACATCACACCACACCACTACGCATTCCAATTCTTTGACTCATGGCTCAGAATTATGATCACTCTTAACTGTGTTGTCTTCCAGTAAACCACAGCCATTCCAGTTTGGCTGAGGGAATTGCAGAGCAAGGGGTCTCAGGTGGTGAACTGAAGTGTGGCTTAGGATTCAAAATTTGAGGAGCAGAGTGATCCTCAGAGGATTGTAAATCTGGAAGAAATTACAGAGATGAGGAGCAGCAGGGTCTGATAAAACTATAGCCATTCCAGCTTGGCTGAGCTGATCGCCTTTGATTCTGATGCAGAAGGCCAAGATTTAAAGTCTCACGATTGAACATAATCTAGACTAACACGCACTGAGTGTGTGAGACTCTGGTGGATGGGTATCATCTGATTCGAACTGGACTCAAGAAGTTTAAGTGGGTTGGCACCGCATTCAGAAATGGTCACTCCTATCACCACCCCCTCCAGCGAGTGGGCAAATAGGTGGCAGATAATGTTCAATGCAGAGAATTGATGGGTGAATCACTTTGGTCATAAAACAATTCAAATAGTGATACAATTCTATAGAGGGGCCAAGAGGAGAGGGACCAGGGTGTACATGTATACATAGATCACTGGACAAGGTGACGGCTTAGTAGCAGTATTGCAAGGTTATTAATCCAGTAACTCAGCTACTATTCAGTTGGGCTTGAATCCCGTCAAGGCAACTAAAAAAACGAAAATCTGGAGTTAAAAATCATGACTGTGAAACCTTTGCTGATTATCGGATAAACTCAGCTGGTTCACTAACGTCCTTTCGGCAAGGAAATCTGCCATCCTTACCCAGTTTGGCCTACACGTCACTCTAGACCCACAGCAGGCTGATTCTCAAGTGCCCCTGGAAATGGCCTAGAAAGCCACTCAGTGAGAGAAAAACAAATAAAGGGATGTGGCAGGATGGCTGGAGAAATCAGTGAATGAAGCATTGAATGTCCACAGCTTTATTGATCGGGGCATAGAGTATGGCAGCAAGGAGGTGATGTTGAACCTGTGCAAGACACCTGTTAGACATGAGCTGGAGTTTTGTGTGTAGTTGTGGGTGTCACGTTAGAGGAAAGGCATGAATGCATTGGAGAGAATGCAGAAACAATTTACAACAGGACCCAGATAACAAGCATGGGGCTGGATGAACACAGCAGGTCAAGCAGCATCATAGGAGCAGGAAAACTTGACGTTTCGGGCCTAAACCCTTCTTCAGAAATGGGGGAGGGGAAGAGGGTTCTGAAATAAATAGGGAGAGAGGGGGAGGCGGATAGAGGAGAGGATAGGTGGAGAGGAGGCAGACAAGTCGAAGAGGCGGGGATGGAGCCAGTAAAGGTGAGTGTAGGT
>JAHRHZ010000053.1:22074439-22106825 GCA_024137785.1 Ginglymostoma cirratum
GAAACGTCAAGTTTTCCTGCTCCTATGATGCTGCTTGACCTGCTGTGTTCATCCAGCCCCATGCTTGTTATCTCGGACTCTCCAGCATCTGCAGTACCTTTTATCTCCGATACAACAGGACCCAGCTCACTACTTTCTGAAGAGCAACTGGAAATGGGCAATAAATGCTGGCCCAGCTGGTGACACCCATATGTGTGTGAATGAATTGGGAATGCAAGCCCAGCATTACGGCATTCTCTGCAGCTGTACTGAGAGATATCAGCCAGGATTCAGGAGTGGTAACATGTCTTAACCTGAATCTGAGAAACAAGAGAGGTACTGAGCCAGGAGACTGTTCTGCTTCATTCAGTCAAGATCGTCAGCATATCTAGTCGTGTTACCAGTTGCTTTATGTAAAGGGTTTCTCACGATCGCTTACACAGCTACAACTTTCAGGAGCAATTGACCGTGAAGCACATTCTGATGTCATTGTGATGTCCACAGACCATAACGTACACTTTCTGAAGCTCTGCCTTCAGATCAACACAGATATGCTTGTCCAATCCCCTGTGCCGTCAGTCACATATGCTGCAAGAGTCTGTTTTCACTCCACCTGCTTCAAAAAGACATCAAATGAACCTCAGATCTGTGAGTCATCTAAAGGCGTGGGCCCTGAAACTATTTCTCATCACAAACCAGGAGTTCTGTAGCTGAACTGGTTCTGCAGGGAACTGCAGTGCAGTCAATGCACAGTATGAGATCATATCACATCACAGTCCGTTTTGAGGAGTTCTGAAAAAATCCTACCGATTTTTGATTTATTTCACGCAATGCAGAGGTCACTAGTAAGTTTAGTGTTTGTTGGCATCTCCCTAAGTGAGGCTACATGTTGCAGCCACAAGTCCCTAGATGTTGAGAAGGAGGTCCTTGTGGGTGCTGAGGCCGGGTGGACCATTCCATTCTGTTTGTTTTTATCTTTAGAGTTTGCAGAACTTTGACACAACTGAGTGTCTCACTCAGAGCTAACATCTGAAGAAGGGTCCTGACCCGAAACAACAACTTCCCTGCTCCTCTGATGCTGCCTGGCCTGCTGTGCTCCACACTGTGTTATCTATGAGTGTCTCACTGGTCAGTGACGCCCTGTTTGGGTTCCACCAGGGCCACTCAGCTCCTGACCTCATGACAGTCTTGGTGCAAACATGGACAAAAGAGCTGAATTCCAGAGGTGAGGTGAGAGTATCAAATCTGTATTCGACCAAGTGTGGTATCAAGGAGCCCTGGCAAATGTAGAATCAATGGGCATCGGGGGCAAACTCTACGCTGGTTGGAGTAATACCTGATACAAAGGAAGGTGGTTGTGGTTGTTGGAGGTCAATCATCTCAGCTCCAGGACATCTCTGCAGGAGTTCTAGGCCCAACCAACTTCAGCTGCTTCATCAATGACCTTCCCTCCATCATAACGTCAGAAATGGGGATGTTCACTGATGATTGCACAATGTTCAGCACCATTTGCAACTCCTCAGATACCGAAGCAGTCCATGTTCAAATGCAACAAGATCTGGATAGTATCCAGGCTTGGGCTGACTAGTGGCAAGTAACTTTCACGCCACACAAATGCCAGGCTATGACCATCACCAATAAGAGACAATTTAACCACCACCCCTTGGCATTCAATGGTTTTACCATCACTGAATCCCCCACTATCAACATCCTGGGGGTTACCATTGACCAGAAACTCAACTGGACTCACCACATAAACACAGTGGTTACAAAAGCAGGCCAGAAGCTAGGAATACTGCAGCGAGTAGCTCATCTCCTGACTTCCCAAAGCCTGTCCACCATCTACAAGTCAGGAGTGTGATGGAACACTCCCCACTTGCCTGGATGGGTGCAGCCTCAACAACACTCAAGAAGCTTGACACCATCCAGGATAAAGCAGCCCATTTGATTGGCACCACATCCACAAGCATCCACTCTCTCCACCACCGACGCTCAGTAACAGCAGTGTGTAATATCTACAAGATACACTGCAGAAACTCACCAAAGATCCTCAGACAGCACCTTCCAAACCCATGACCACTTCCATCTGGAAGGACAAGGGCAGCAGATACATGGGAACATCAGCGATAATAAGGTGTAGAGCAGGATGAACACAGCAGGCCAAGCAGAATCATAGGAGCAGGAAAGCTGACGTTTCAGGCCTAGATCCTTCTTCAGAAACATTTCAAACCCACAATCCCCAATGGACATGGGCAGCAGATACATGGGAACACCGCCCCCTGCAAGTTCCCCTCCAAGCCACTCATCATCCTGACTTGGAAATATATCGCCGTTCCCTCACTGTCGCTGAGTCACAATTCTGGAATCCCCTCCCTAAGGGCATTGTGGGTCACCACACAGCAGGTGAACTACAGCAGTTCCAGAAGGTAGCTGACCAACACCTTCTCAAGGGGAAACTAGGGATGGGCAAGAAATGCTGGCCCGGCCAGCAACACCCATATCCCACAAATGAATAAAATAGAACTCGGCTGTTTCAGAACGAAGACAAAAAACACATTGCTGTGAGCCTGGAGTCACATGAAGGCCAGACCCAATAAGGACAACATATTTCCTTCTCTGAAGGATGAGCTTTACAACAATTGACAACAGTTTCATGATTACCATCAGACTAGCTTTTACTTTCCAAATTTTATTAAGTGCCAGGCAATGATCTCCACCAATGAGAGAAAATCTAACCATCATTTTTCTTTGACATCAATGAATACCCCACTATCAACATCCTGGGGAGCTTAACATTGACCAGAAAATGATCTGGACTAGTTATATAAATGAAGTGGCTACAAGAGCAGGTTAGAGACTGGGAATACTGCAGTGAGTAACTCATCTCCTGGGGAGGCGATGATCAAGTGGCATTATTGCTGGACTTTTAATCTAGAGACCCGGTAATGTTCTGGAGACTTGGGTTCGAATCTCGCCACGGCAGATGGTGGAATTTGAATTCGATAAATGTCTGGAATTAAGAATCTAATGATGACCATGAATCCATTGTCGATTGTCGGGAAATACCCATCTGGTTCACTAATGTCCTCTAGGGAAGCAAACTGCCATCCTTACCTGGTTTGAGCTATGTGTGACTCCAGACCCACAGCAACGTGGTTGATTCTCATCTGCCCTCTGGGCAATTAGGGATGGGCAATAAATGCTGCCCTAGCCAGCGATGCCCTCATCCCGTGAATGAATAAAGAAAAAAAACTCCCCAAAGCCTGTCCACCATCTACAAGGCACAAGGCAGGTGCGTGATTGAATACTCCCCACTTGCCTGGATGGGTGCAGTTCCGATAGCAGAAGACAGCATCTGGAGCACCCTGTACAGTACTGGTCAATATTCTTACAGAAGGATGTTAATTTGTTAAAGTTAATACCTGGAATGAGCAGATTGCCATATAAGGAAAGGCTAAACAAGGCTGGGCCTGTATCCTCTGGAGTTTAGAAAGGTCAGAGGTGAAACATACAAGATCCTGAAGGGATGTTGAAAGGATGTTTCGTTTTATGGGAGAATCTAGAATTAGGAGTCAGTGGTTAGAATTAAGGTTTGCCAACTTAAACCAGAGATAAGGCAAAAAAAGATTCTCCCAGCAGGTTGTGAGTCTTCAGAATTTTCTTCCTCAAAAATGCAAAACCTTTAAATATTTTAAGGCAGAGGTAGATAGGTTCTTGATTCAATTGGATAAAAGATTACCTGGGGGTATGCAGGAATGTAGAGTTGAGGTTAAAATCTGATCAGCCATTGTTTTATTAAATGGCATAGCAGGCTCGAAGGGCTGATTGGCAACTCTTATTTTTATTTGTGTGTTTGTAAAGTTGACTTACAGGGCATTGGTGAAACCACTTCTGGAATACTGTGTCCAAATTCTGGTCACCCTGCTAGAACATAGAACATTATAACCCAGTACAGGCCCTTCGGCCCTCGATGTTGCACCGACCTGTGAAACCAATCTAAAGCCCATCTAACCTACACTATTCCATTATCGTCCATATGTTTATCCAAAGACCATTTAAATGCCCTTAAAGTTGGCGAGTCTACAACTGTTGCAGGCAGGGCATTCCATGCCCTTACTACTCTCTGAGTAAAGAACCTACCTCTGACATCTGTCCTATATCTATCACCCCTCAATTTAAAGCTATGTCCCCTCGTGCTAGCCATCACCATCCCAGGAAAAAGGCTCTCACTGTCCACCCTATCCAATCCTCTGATCATCTTGTATGTCTCTATTAAGCCACCTCTTAACCTTCTTCTCTCTAACGAAAACAGCCTCAAGTCCCTCAGCCTTTCCTCATAAGACCTTCTCTCCATACCAGGCAACATTCTGGTAAATCTCCTCAATGCTTCCAATCCAATGCTTCCACATCCTTCCTATAATGCGGCGACCAGAACTGTACGCAATACTCCAAGTGCGGCCGCACCAGAGTTTTGTACAGCTGCAACATGACCTCACGGCTCCGAAACTCAATCCCTCTACCAATAAAACCTATCACACCGTACGCCTTCTTAACAACCCTATCAACCTGGGTGGCAATTTTCAGGGATCTACGCACATGGACACCGAGATCTCTCTGCTCGTCCACATTACCAAGAATCTTACCATTAGCCCTGTACTCTGTATTCCTGTTCCTCCTTCCAAAGTGAATCATCTCACACTTTTCCTCATTAAACTCCATTTGCCACCTCTCAGCCCAGCTCTGCAGCTTATCTATGCCCCTCTGTAACCTGCAACATCCTTCCACACTATCCACAACTCCACCGACTTTAGTGTCATCTGCAAATTTACTAACCCATCCTTCTACGCCCTCATCCAGGTCATTTATAAAAATGACAAACAGCAGTGGCCCCAAAACAGATCGTTGTGGTACACCACTAGTAACTGAACTCCAGGATGAATATTTCCCATCAACCACCACCCTCTGTCTTCTTTCAGCTAGCCAATTTCTGATCCAAACCGCTAAATCACCCTCAATCCTATGCCTCTGAATATTCTGCAATAGCCTACCATGGGGAACCTTATCAAACGCTTTACTGAAATCCATATACACCACATCAACCGCTTTACCCTCACCCACCTGTTTGGTCACCTTCTCAAAGAACTCAGTAAGGTTTGTGAGGCATGACCTGCCCTTCACAAAACCGTGTTGACTATCCCTAATCAAATTATTCCTTTCTAGATGATTATAAATCCTATCTCTTATAATCCTTTCCAACACTTTACCCAGAACCGAAGTAAGGCTCACTGGTCTATAATTACCAGGGTTGTCTCTACTCCCCTTCTTGAACAAGGGGACAACATTTGCTATCCTCCAGTCTCCTGGCACTATTCCTGTAGACAATGATGACATAAAGATCAAAGCCAAAGGCTCTGCAATCTCCTAGCTTCCCAGCGAATCCTAGAATAAATCCCATCCGCCGAGGGGACTTATCTATTTTCACACTTTCCAGAATTGCTAACACCTCCTCCTTATGAACCTCAATCCTGTCTAGTCTAATAGCCTGTATCTCAGTATTCTCCTCGACAACATTGTCTTTTTCATGTGTGAATACTGACGAAAAATATTCATTTAGCGCCTCTCCCATCTCTTTGGACTCCACGCACAACTTCCCACTTCTGTCCTTGACTGACCCTAATCTTACTCTAGTCATTCTTTTATTCCTGACATACCTATTGAAAGCTTCAGAGTTTTCCTTGATCCTACCTGCCAAAGACTTCTCATGTCCCCTCCTGGCTCTTCTTAGCTCTCTCTTTATGTCCTTCCTGGCTAACTTGTAACTCTCAAGTGCCCTAACTGAGCCTTCATGCCTCATCTTTACATAAGCCTCCTTCTTCCTCTTGACAAGAGATTCAACTTCTTTATTAAACCATGGTTCCCTCGCTCGACCGCTTCCTCCCTGCCTGACAGGTACATACTTATCAAGGACACGCAGTAGCTGTTCCTTGAACAAGCTCCACATTTCAATTGTGCCCAGCCCCTGCAGTTTCCTTCCCCATCCTCTGTGTCCTAAGTCTTGCCTAATCGCCTCATAATTGCCTTTCCCCCAGCTATAACTCTTGCCCTGCGGTATATACCTGTCCCTTTCCATCGCTAAAGTAAATGTAACCAAATTGTGGTCGCTATCACCGAAGTGCTCACCTACCTCCAATTCTAACAGCTGGCCTGGTTCATTACCCAGTACCAAATCCAATGTGGCCTCGCCTCTTGTTGGCCTATCTACATACTGTGTCAGGAAACCCTCCTGCACACATTGGACAAAAACTGACCCATCTAAAGTACTTGAACTATAATGTTTCCAGTCAATATTTGGAAAGTTAAAGCCTCCATAACAAATACCCTGTTCCTTTCGCTCCTATCCAGAATCATCTTTGCAATCCTTTCCTCTACATCTCTGGAACTTTTTGGAGGCCTGTAGAAAACTCCCAACAGGGTGACCTCTCCTTTCCTGTTTCTAACCTCAGCCCATACTACCTCAGTAGACGAGTCCTCATCAAACGTCCTTTCTGCCACCGTAATACTGTCCTTGAATAACAATGCCACACCTCCCCCTCTTTTACCACCTTCCCTGACCTTACTGAAACATCTAAACCCCGGAACCTGCAACAACCATTCCTGTCCCTGCTCTATCCATGTCTCCGAAATGGCCGCAACATCAAAGTCCCAGGTACCAACCCATGCTGCAAGTTCACCCACCTTATTCAGGGTGCTCGTGGCGTTGAAGTAGACACACTTCAAACCACCTTCCTGCCTGCCGGTACACTCCTGCGACCTTGAAACCTTATTCATGACCTCACTACTCTCAACCTCCTGTTCACTGGAGCTACAATTCAGGTTCCCACCCCCCTGCTGGATTAGTTTAAATCCTCCCGAAGAGTATTAGAAAATTTCCCCCCCAGGATATTGGTACCCCTCTGGTTCAGGTGTAGACCATCCCATTTGTAGAGGTCCCACCTACCCCAGAATGAGCTCCAATTATCCAGGTATCTGAATCCCTCCCTCCTGCACCATCCTTGTAGCCACGTGTTCAACTGCTTTCTCTCCCTATTCCTCGCCTCGCTAGCACGTGACAGGGGTAACAAACCAGAGATAACAACTCTGCTTGTTCTAGCTCTAGGCTTCCACCCTAGCTCCTTGAATTTCTGCCTTACATCCCCATCCCTTTTCCTACCTATGTCGCTGGTGCCTATGTGGACCACGACTTGGGGCTACTCCCCCTCCTCTTTAAGGATCCCGAAAACACAATCCAAGGAAAGATGTTGTTAAACTGGAGAGGGTTCAGAAGACATTTACGAGGATGTTGCCAGGGTTGGATGGTTTGAGCTATAGGCAGAGGCTGAATAGACGGGCTATTTTCCTTGGAGGGTCGGAGGCTGAGGGGTGACCTTATCGAGGTTTATAAAACCATGAGGGGCATGGATAGGGTGAATAGCCAAAGACATTTCCTCAGAGTGGTAGAGTCCAAAACCAGAGGGTCATAGGTTTAAGGTGAGAAGGGGAAGATATAGAAAGGACCAAGGGGCAACTTTTTCACACAGAGGATGGTATATTAACAGAATGCTAGAAGTGGTGGAGGCCGGTACAATTACAATATTTAAAAGGCATCTGGATGGGCGTATAATTAAAAGAATTTAGAGGGATATGGGCCAAATGGGACCAGGTCCGATTGGGATATTTGGTTGGCATGGATGAGTTGGACCACAGGGATCAAAGACTCTATAGCCTCTTAGTGGTCCTCAGAATCAAGTGGTTCTAGGATAAGACCCACGAAGAACTTCCCAGGTTTAATTTCAACAGTCATTCTGGTCTCCGGGTGATTCATGATGTTGTGCATTGGGACAGTGATTCATGAAATGATCAAAGAGTTATATTAGTTATGTGCTCAACTCTGAGAGGACAGCAACACACTCTGTACATGAGGATGACGGTCTGCCTTAAGGTCATTTCTCTGAAACCTACCACAGTCAGTCTGCAGTCATCCTGGGTACTCACTGGAAGAGAAATCCAAATAGGATGCCAAATTACAAGCCAATGGCAAGCCTAGTTTTCAAATGAAGCATATCACAAACTTTGTATTATCCGACATCCAGCTATAGCTAGAATGTTCTAGCAACCAGAATATATGATAGCCCTCAGCTTCTTCTGTGCAGACAGAAAGGACGTGCACATACATTAAGCCTTTTTCTCTGTCACAAAATAGGGAATAGCCATGGGAACTATACAGCCTTCTGTTGATCACGTTCAACAATTTTGGGACTTGTGATACCTTCACCCATGGCTTTGCCACAATCCCCACACACCAGACCATGTCCTCATATGGTCTGCTACTACACACAACCCATCAATAGCTGCTAATAGCTCTTCATACTCTGAAACTGATCTTAATCCACTCTTTGTCTGTCCAACTGTCCTTCTCTCTCTTTGGACTCTATCTCCATCTATTGTTTACTCCTTATCGCCTCCTCCCTCCCTATCTTCAGCGTAATTAAAACTTTCCTAGCTACAATCAGGTCTGAAGAAGGATCACTGTACCTGGAACAGTAACTCTGATTTCTCTCCACAGATGCTGCCAGACCTGCTGAGCTTTTCCATCAATTTCTGTTCTTATTTCTGATCTCCAGGATCTGCAGGTCTTTCGGTTTATGTTAGCAATTCTCTAGTTTATCCTGTGGAAATGTCTTGACCAATCATGCCTGGTTTAAATTTAAACAAAGTTCGGCAGTTAATGGTTGGTCATCTCCTAACTGGTGCATTCTCTATGACAATGTTTCTATCAATCAGAGTTCACTCGCCAAACTCTTGACAGTCCCCCTCATAATGTATAAAAGGTTGTTGCCCTTACATTGACATTATTGTGAGTGTCTTAATAGGTACAAGGCATAAAGCCTTGACCCAATCTGTCTTTTCACAGCAGGCCATAAGTATAATGAAGGGGATTTAGAATAAGCTGAGGATATAGAGCAGGAGCAATTCTAAAGGAGGTGCACAAACAGTGGGACCTGGGTACACAGTTATTGCAGGTGATAGGCTATGTCAAGGATGCTCCTGGGCTTTATAAAATGAGGCACAGAATATAGAAGTGAGGATGTCACACTGAATGTTTGAAAAACACTGGCTCAGCCTCAACTGGAATATAGCATTCAGCTGTGGGCAACACAGCCTTGGGAAGGATGTAGAGGCCATGACGAGTGGCCCAGGAATGAGGGATTCCTGATGTGTGGATTGATTGGAGAAACTGGGATTATGATTTGCTTTAAGGGAACAATCCCGGCTTTCCCAGTCACTTTGCTGAAGTCCCTCATTCCCGAAAATCCTCTCTGTTCGGTCTTTACAACATCTTCTCACTAAAGTGTCGTGTCCGGGACTAGAGGCAAAACTCTCGCTGAGGCTGAACCAGTGTTTTATAAATAATTGATCGCAACTTTGCAGCTTTCATTGCCCTCTGTCTGTAAAGACAAGGATCCCATGTGTTTTTATTTAATTTTATTGGGCTGTGCTGGTACCAACCACAGAGATCATCTTCAAAATGAGCCTTGTGTGCTCGTTACATTACGACTTCACGATGGGTTGTAAAGGGGCTTCTGAACCACAAGTTACATCTCTCAGAATTGTAGGCCCTGCTTCTAAAACAACATACTTAAAGCTTACAATGTATTTCAATGCTGTTTTAACAATTAGGCCTCTCAAAGTGCCACAGTCGGAGTTAGACGAAGTATTGTTAATTTCGATAAAGGCATAAACCTCATCAGCAAAGTCTTGTGGCTTAGTAGGTAGTGTCCCTGACTCTGGGTCAGAGGCTCCATGTGTTCATAACGTGTCCAAACATGTTGAATGTAGTTACATCACATGTAGACATCGTGGTTAAGAGGGCGTTCAGAATGTTTACCTTCACTGCTCAGACCATTGAGTATAGGAGTTGGGACGTCGTGTTGAGATTGTACAGGACATTGGTGAGGTCTCTTCTGGAATATGTGTGATGTTCTTGTTGCCCTCTTATAGGAACGATGTTATTAAACTGGAGAGGGTTCAGAATAGATTTGCCAGGATATTGCTGGAACTGGAGTGTGTGAGCTACAGGGAGAAGCTGGACAGCCTGGGAATTTTTTTCACTGGAGCGTAGGAGGTTGATGGGTGATCTTAGAGAAATTTATAAAATCATCACGGGCTTAGATAAAATGAATAGCAAAGGTCTTCTCCCTAGGGTGGGGCAGTTCAAAACTAGAGGGCGTAAGTTTAAAATGAGAGGAGAAAGATTTAAAAGGGACCTGAGGGGCAACTTTTCAACACAGACGGTGGTTCATATGTGAATGAACTTCCAGAGGAAGTAATAGATTCCGGTGCAGTTACAACATTTAAAAGACATTTGGACAGGTACATGAATAGGAAAGACTTAGAGGGATACGGACCAAATGCAGGTGAATGGGACTAGTTTAGTTTGGGAAACTTGGCCAGCATGGAGGTGTTGGACCAGAGGGTGTGTTTCCTTGCTGTGTGGCTCTATGACTCTACAAGAAGGACATGCCAACATGCCCAATACAGGTGAAAGGAGCAATAGAGTCTCCAGGTCAGCTATGTATGATACAAAGTGAAACTGCACAGTTGGAGGTAACGCTCAGTACTGAGGGAGAGCGGAACTGTCGAAGGTACTGTCATTTAGAAGATTCTTTAAATTAAGCCAAGTTAACCCCTTCATCACATGATCCCTACAGTGTGGGAACAGGCCCTTTGGCCCAACAAGTCCACACTGACCCTCAGAGCATCCCACCCGGACCCATCCCCCTATAACCCACCTAATCTACACATCCCTGAACACTACAGGTAATTTAGCATGGCCAATCCACCCTACCCTGCACATCTTTGGACTGTGGGAGGAAACTGGAGCACCCAGAGGAAACCCATGCAGGCACAGGGAGAATGCACAAACCCCACATGGACAGTCACCTGAGGGTGGAATCAAACCTAGGTCCCTGATGCTGTGAGGCTGAAGTCCTAACCACTGAGCCACCATGCCACCCCAAAAAAAAAAACGGCGGTTCAGGACAGAATTCAATTCACCCCAGACGGGACATGAACCCACAATCCATGGCTTAGGAGGCCAGTGCCTTAAGTCATTTGGAAGTTACTTTGAAGAGAGCACAGAGTCCTCCCTTGTCCAGCAGTTACCCCTCAGACAACAGCACCGAGGAAATTCATTACCTGGGTGTTAATTGTATTGCTGCTGGTGGGATCCTGCCGTGTGCAGTTTGGTTTCTGTAATTTCCTTGAAGTTAATTGAGTTTCCTCTTCTCACTGAGTGGAGTTTTTCCAAAGCTCATGGAGGACCTCCAGTGGTGAACACCACATTGTTCAGCTTAGAAACCTCCAAGCTACTTCACGATCTGCTAAGTCTGGCCAATGGAGTGATCATGAAGGGTGCTATATGAATGCAAGTTCGGTCACTCACAAGACAAAATCAGGAGTGACGCAGGACTCAGAAAAAATGATTCAAATTTCCAGATATGATGAAATGGTTAATTATAATGATATGAAGGTTATTGTTTAAATCCTTCTTAATGTGATGGAGTGAGAGCGTGATAGTCATAGAGACAAGCAGCATGGAAACGGACCCTTCAGTCCAACCAGTTCATGCCGGCCATGTTCCTAAACTAAGTTAGCCCCACCTTCCTGCAGTTGGCTCATATCCCTCCAAACATTCCCTACTCATGTACTTTTAAACGTTGTAACAGGACCAGCATCCACCAGTTCCTCTAGCAGTTCATTCCATGCACAAACCACTCTTCTGTGTAAAAGAGCTGCCTCTCATGTCTTTTTTTAAATCAATCCCCTCTCACCTTAAAAATATGCCCCAGGTTTTGAATTCCCCTACCCTAGGGAAAAGACCCTTGACATTCACCCTATCTATACACCTCATGGTTTTATAAACCTCTATAAGGTCGCTCATCAACCTCCTATGTTCCCGTGATTAAAAGTCCCAGCCTATCTAGGCTTTCCCGGTAACTCAAACCCTCCATTCCCGGCAGCGTTCTGGTAAATCTCATCTCAACCCTCTCTAGCTCAATAACATCCTTCCTATAACAGGGCTGCCAGAACTGCACATTGTACCCCAGAAAATGCCTCATCAGCCTCCTGTACAACCTCAACATGATGTCCCAATTCCTATACTCAGCGGTCTGAGCATTGAAGGCAAGCGTGCTAAACAGTTTCTTAACCACCCTGTCTACCTGTAACACACAGGGGAGATGGTTACATTAGTTACGCTCCCCTTCACAGAAACTGTTCCAAAATCTATAGATTCTTAAAAGATGGTCACCAATACATCCAACATTTCCAGGCCCATATCCATAAGAGTCATTCCTTGAAGTAATGTCCCCCAATTTATCATCGCCAGCTCATGCCTCCTACCGTCATAGTTTCCTCTATTTAGTTTAAGGACCCTCATCTCAGAATCAGTTACATTACTCTCCATCTTAATGAGGAATCCTATCGTGTTATGATCGCTCTTCCCCAAGAGGTCTCATATTGTCAATTATTCCTTTCTCATTGCACAATACTCCGTCTTGGATGGCCTATTCTGTGGTTGGTTCCTCAGTGTATTGATGCAGAAAACCATCTCAAACACAATCCAGGAATTCCTCCTCTACTGTACTGTCACTAATTTGATTTGCCCAATCTATTTGGGAATTTAGGTTGTCCATAATCAGAAATTATTTCTTGCAATTCTAATATTCTGTTTAACACCTTTCCCACCATTACCACTACAGTTTGGATGGTCTATATACACAACCCCCGCATCATTGGTATTTCTAAGTACTCACGCGTACAGATTCTACTTCACCAGAGCTAATATCCTTCCTCACTGCTGTCTTTAACCAGTAAGCTACGCCACCTCCTTTCCCTCTTTGTCCTTCGTAAACATTGGCTATTCACTTCCCACCCTGGTCACCTTGTAGCCATATCTCTGTCATCCCACCGTTATCATACTTATTTATAGCTATTTATGTGACTAATTCATCCACTTTATTGTGAATGCTCCTCACATTAAGACTCAATCATCGGTTAGCTCAGTTGACTGGATGGCTGCAGAGTGATGCTAACAGTGTAGGTTCAATTCCTGTATTGGAGGAGATTACTATGAAAGCCTTCTTGCTCTTGCCTGAGATGTGGTGACTCTCAAGTTAAATAACCAAAGGTTTTCTCTCTCTAGGGAGAGAGCAGTTCTCCAGGACTATGGTGACTTTGGAGACACAACGCTGAGTCTTGTCTCTTTCGCACTCTTAATCCTGTTATTTTATACCTGGCTTTGTTTGATTCTAGCATACAAATTTTCTGCCTATCACCCATCCTATCTTTTGTTTTACTCCTTGTTTCCTTATCATCTGTCTCCCTGCAGCAGTTCCCATCTTCCTGCCATTATAGTTTAAACCCTTCCCGTCTACACTTGTTATACTCCCGCTGGGACATCAGTGCCAGTCTTACCCAGGTGTAGCCCTCCAGTTTGTACAGGTGTCAGCACGTCTAGATCCAGTCCCAGGAATCTGAACCCTCCCCCTTCTATCACCTCTCCATCCACATGTTCATCCAGAAATTATTTTCTATTCATTTGTGGGATGTGAGCATCACTGGCTGGGCCCAGCTTTATTGTCCGTCCCTAATTGCCCCTTGAGAAGGTGGGGGTGAGCTGCCTTCTTGAACTGCTGCAGCCCATGTGCTGTAGGTAAACCCACAATGTCCTGAGGGAGGGAATTCCAGGATTTGGACCCAGTGAACCTGAAGGAACTGAGATATATTTCCAAGTCAGGATGGCAAGTGGCTTGATGGGGAATTTGCAGGGGGAGGTGTTCCCAAGTATCTGCTGCCCTTGTCCTTCCAGATGGAAGTGGTCATGGGTTTGGAAGGTGCTGTCTGAGGATCTTTGGTGAATTTCTGCAGTGCATCTTGTACATGGTACACACTGCTGCTACTGAGCGTCGGTGGTGGAGGGAGTGGATGCTTGTGGATGTGGTACCAGTTAAGCGGCTGCTTTGTCCTGGATGGTGTCAAGCTTCTTGAGTGTTGTTGAGGCTGCACCCATCCAGGCAAGTGGGGAGTATTCCATCACACTCCTGAGTTGTGCCTTGTAGATGGTGGGACAGGCTTTGGGGAGTCAGGAGGTGAGTTACTCATGGCGGTATTCCTAGCCACCGACCTGCTCTTGTAGCCACTGTGTTTATGTAGTGAGCCCAGTTGAGTTTCTGGTCAATAATAGCCCCCAGGATGTTGATAGTGAGCACTACCCTGAGGAACTCCTGCAGAGATGTCCTGGAGCTGAGATAATTAACCTCCAACAACCACGAACATCTTCCTCTGTGCCAGGTATGACTCCAACCATCGGAGAGTTTGCCCTGATACCCATTGATTCCAGTTTTGCCAGGGCTCCTTGATGCCACACTTGGTTGAATGCAGCCTTGATATCAAGGGCTGTCACTCACACCTCATCTCTGGAATTCAGCTCTTTAGTCCATGTTTGAACCAAGGCTGTAGTGAGGTCAGGAGCTGAGTGGCCCTGGCAGAATCCAAACTGGGCGTCACTGAGCAGGTTATTGCTGAGCAGGTGCTGCTTGATAGCTCTGTTACTGACACCTTCCATCACTTTACTGATGATCGAGCGGAGACTGATGGGGCAGTAATTAACTGGGTTGGATTTGTCCTGCTTTTTGTGTACAGGACATACCTGGAAAATTTTCCCCATTGTCAGGTAGATCCCAGAGTTGTAACTGTACTGGAACAGCTTGGCTAGGGGAGCGGCAAGTTCTGGAGCACAAGTCTTCAGTTCTATTGCCGGAATGTTGTCAGGGCCCGTTGCCTTTGCAGTATCCAGTGTCTCCAACCGTTTCTTGATATCATGTGGAGTGAATTGAATTGGCTGAAGACTGGTATCTGTAATGCTGGGGACCACTGGAGGAGGCCGAGATGGATCATCCACTCGGCACTTCTGGCTGAAGATTGCTGCGAATGCTTCAGCCTTATCTTTTGTACTGATGGGCTGGGCTCTTCCATCATTGAGGATGGGGATATTTGTGGAGCCTCCTCCTCCAGTGAGTTGTTTAATTGTCCATCACCATTCATGACTGGATGTGGCAGAACTGCAGAGCTTAGATCTGATCCGTTGGTTGTGGGATCGCTTAGCTCTGTCTATCACTTGCTCCTTTTGCTGTTTAGTGTGCAAGTAGTCCTGTTTGGTGGCTTCACCAGGTTGATACCTCATCTTCAGGTATGCCTGGTACAGCTCCTGGCATGCCCTCCTGCACCCTCCATTGTACCAGGGTTGAACACTGATTCATTAGCTGAGGAAGGACGGTATATGGTAATCAACAGGAGGTTTCCTTGCCCATGTTTAACTCGAAGCCATGAGACCTCATGGAATCCAGAATGAATGTTGAGGACTCCCAAGATAACTCCCTTCTGACTGTATACCATTGTGCCACCATCTCTGCTGGGTCTGACCTGCCGGTGGGACAGGACATATCCAGGGATGGTGATGGTGGTGTCTGGGAAATTGTCTGTAGGGTATGATTCTCTGCGTATGACTATGTCAGGCTGTTGCTTGGCTAGTCTGTGAGGAAGCTCTCCCAATTTTGGCATTAAACCCCAGATGTTAGCGAGGACGACTTTGCAGGGTCGACAGGGCTGTCTCTGCCGTTGTCTTTTCCGGTGCCTAGGTCGATGCTGGGTGCTCCATCCGGTTTCATTTATTTGAGACTTTGTAGCAATTGGTACATCTGAGTGGCTTGCTAGGCCATTTCAGAGGGCAACTGAGAGTCAACCACATTGCTGTGTGTCTGGAGTCACATGTGGGCCAGACAAGGGTGTGGGTGGCAGACTTCGTCCCCTGAAGGACATTAGTGAACCAGATGGGTTTTTCCCAACAATCAGCAATGATTTCATAGTGACCAGTAGATTCCTAATTCCTGACCTTTTTTTTGATTATTGAATTCAAATTCCACCATCTGACGTGGTGGGATTCAAACCCAGGTCTCCAGAACATTAGCTGGATCGCTGGCTGAATAGTCTAACGGTGGCTCAGTGGTTAGCACTGCAGCCCCACAGCACCAGGGACCTGGGTTCAATCCCACCCTCATGTGACTGTCTGTGTGGAGTTTGTACATTCTCCCTGCGTCTGTGTGGGTTTGCTCCGGTTTCTTCCCACAGTCCAAAGATGTGTAGGTTAGGGTGGACTGGCCATGCTCAATTGCCTGTAGTGTTCTGGGGTGTGTAAGTTAGGTGGTGGGAAATGCCAGGTTACAGGGGAATGGGTCTGGGTGGGATGCTCTTTAGAGGGCGGTGTGGATTTTTTGGGCCAAAAGGCCTGTTTCCACACTGTGGGGATTCTATGCTCCTACCACCGGGCCATTGCCTACCCTATATCCTGCTTATTCTCCTCTGACAAGCACAAGGCCTGTGATCAGTGGCGGGTCCACTTTTGTTTGTCGTTTACATAAATGATTTGGACGAGAATACAGAAGGCATGGTCAGTAAGTTTGCAGGTGACACCAAGATTGGTGGTACAGTGGACAGTGAAGAAGGTTATCCAAGATTTAAAAGAGATCTTGATCAATGTGACCTTAATTCTACTAGTCTTAAAATAGTGATGGAAAAAGATAGATGGGATCTAAAAGTGAAAGTTCTAAATTGGAGGAAGGCCAGTTTTGTTGGTATTAGGCACAAGTTTTCAAAAGTTGATTGGGGGGCGGAAATTTTCAGGTAAAGGGATGACTGGAAAATGGGGAGCCTTCAAAAGTGAGATAATGAGGGTCCAGAGACAGTGTGTTCCTGTTAGGGTGAAGGGCCAGGCTGGTAGGTGTAGGGAATGCTGGATGACTAGGGAAATTGAGCTTTTGGTCAAGAAAAAGAAGGAAGCATATGTCAGGTTTAGACAGGAGAGATCAGATGAATCCCGAGAAGAATATAAAGGCAGTAGGAGTATACTTAAGAGGGAAATCAGGAGGACAAAAAGGGGACATGAGATAACTTTAGTAAATAGGATTAAGGAGAATCCAAAGGGATTCTACAAATTCATTCAGGACAAAACAGTAACTAGGGAGAGAATAGGGCACCTTAAAGATCAGCAAGGCCACCTGTGTGTGGAACCGTAGGAGATGGGGGAGATACTAAACAAATATTTTGATTCGGTGTTTCCTGTGGAGAAGGATATGGAAGATACAGAACGTGGGGGAAAAAATAGCGACATAATGAAAAATGTCCATGTTACAGAGGAGGAGGTGCTGAGCGTCTTAAAATTCATAAAGGTGGATAAATCCCCGGGACCTGATCAGAAGCACCTAAATCTCTGTGGGAAGCGAGGGAAGTGAATGCTGGGCCCCTTGCTGAGATATTTGTATCATCGAGAGCCACAGGTGAGGTACTGGAAGACGGAAGGTTGGCTAACGTGGTGCCACTAGTTAAGAAAGGTGGTAAGGAAAAGCCAGGGAACTATAGATCAGTGAGTCTGACATCGGTGGTAGGCAGGTTGTTGGAGGGAATCCTGGGGGACAGGATTTACATGTATTTAGAAAGGCAAGGACTGATTAGGAATAGTCATCATGGTTTTGTGTGTGGGAAATCATGTCTCACTAACCTGATTGAGTTTTTGAAGAAGTAATGAAGAGGATTGATGAGGGCAGAGCAGTGGATGTGCTGTATATGGACTTCAGTAAGGTGTTCAACAAGGTTCCTCATGGTAGACTGGTCAGCAAGGTTAGATCACATGGAATACAGGGAGAACTAGCTATTTGGATACAGAACAGGCTCGAAGGTAGAAGACAGATAGTGGTGGTGGAGGGTTGCTTTTCAGACTGGAGACCTGTGACCAGCGGTGTGCCACAAGGATTGGTGCTGGGTCCACTGCTTTTCGCCATTTATATAAATGATTTGGATCTGCACACAGGAGGTACGGTTAGTAAGTTTGCAGGTAACACCAAAATTGGAGATGTAGTGGATCTTGAACAGATGGGCCAATGGGTCAAGGAGTGGCAGATAGAGTTTAATTTAGATAAACGTGAGGTGCTGCATTTTAGAAAGGCAAATCAGGGCAGGACTTATACACTTAATGGTAAGGTCCTGGGGACTGTTACTGAACAAAGAGACCTTGGAGTGCACATTCATAGTTTCTTGAAAGTAGAGTCACAGGTGGACAGGATAGTGAAGCAGGTGTTTGGTACGCTTGCCTTTATTGGTTAGTCCGTTGACAATAGAAGTTGGGAGGGTCATGTTGCAGCTGAACAGCACATTGGTTAGGCCACTTTGAGAATACTGTGTTCAATTTTGGTGTCCCCGCTATAGAAAGGATATTGTGAAACTTGAAAGGGTTCAGAAAAGATTTACAAGGATGTTGCTGGGACTGGAGGGTTTGAGCTATGGGGAGAGGCTGGATGGGCTGGGGCTATTTTCTCTGGAGTGTCGGAGGCAGAGGGGTGACCTTATGGAGGTCTATAAAATCATGAGGGGCATGGGTAGGGTGAATAGCCAAGGTCTTTTCCCCAGGGTAGGGAATCCAAAACTAGAGGTCATAGGTTTAAGGTGAGAAGGGAAAGGCTTAAAAGGGACCTAAGCAGCAACTTTTCTTTCAGAGGGTGGTGCGTGGATGGAACGAGCTGCCAGAGGAAGTGGTGGAGGCTGGTACAATTACAACATGTAAAAGGCATCTGGATGGGTACATGAATAGGAAGGGTTGAGAGGGATATGGGCCAAATGGGACTAGATTTATTTAGGATATCTGGTCAGCATGGATGAGTTGGACCGAAGGGTCTATCTCCATGCTGTACATCTCTATGACTGTATGACTCTAATTGGGTCAATTGGCTGAAGGGTGGTAGATGGAGTTTAATTTGGATAAATTGAGGTATTGAATTTTATTAAAACAAACAAAAGCAGGGCTTTACAATTAAAAGTGGAGCTCTGGGTATTGTGGTAAAGCAGACCAGGTTCAGGTGCATAATTCTTTAAAGTTTGCATCACAAGTAGACAGGGTGGTTAGAGGATGCTTGGCACACTTGCCTTCATTGCTCAGACCATTGAGTATAGGAGTTGGGAAGTCATGCTGAGGTGGTACAGAACATTGGTGAGGCATCTTTTGGAATACTGTGTCCAGTTCTGGTCACCCTGTTGTAGGGAGGATATTATTATACTGGAGAGATTTACCAGGATGTGGCCAGGACTACAGGATTTGAGTTATAGGGAGAAGCTGGATAGCCTGGGAATTTTTTCATTGAGGCCCATAGGAAGTTGATGGGAGACATAAAGAGATTTATAAAATCTGAAGGGTATAGATAAGGTGAATGACAGGTGTCTTTTCCCTAGGGTGGGGGATTTCAAGACAAGGGGGGCATATTTTTAAGGTGAGAGGAGAATGATTGAAAAAAGCCACGAGGGGACAATTTTTTACACAGAGAGGGGTTCATGTTTGGAATCACCTTCCAGAGGAAGTGGTGGATGTGGGTATAGTTACAGCGTTTAAATGACATTTGGACAAGTTCATGAATAAGAAAGGATTGGAGGGATAGGGGCCAAGTGCAGGCAGGTGGGACTATTTTAGTTTGGGATTATGGACTGTTTGGACCGAAGGCTCTTTCTGTGCTGTGTGACTATGACTGCATGAAACGTGGCACAGGTAGCAATCCTGTGATCATTACCTTTGAGATCCTACTTTTTAATCTGCATCCTAACTCCCTATATTCTGTTTTTAGGACCTTATCTGTTGTTTTTAGCCCATGTCGTTGGTACCAACATATACCATGACCACTGGTTGGTTACTGTTCCCCCTCCAGGATGACCTGTAGCCACCCTGAGACATCCTTGACTCTAGCTCCCGAGAGGCTATGCACCATCCAGGAGTCTTGTTTATAGCCACCTAACCCCTTACGATGGACTGTACTGTAGCCTTTCCACACTTAGTCCTCTTCTCTCATGCACGAGAGCCAACTGTCCTGTGATGAATTTGGCAGTGACAGGCCATTCATTTCAAAAGTATCCAAAGTTGATTTGTTTACAAGGGGGGCCACAGGAGGCTTCAGCACTGTCCACCAGGCCTGGTAGTCACTTGTTCTCTTCCTTTTCTTTCACTCATTTGTGGGATGTGATAGTGACTGGCTGGTCCAGAATTTAGTGCCCATCCCTAGTTGCCCCTTTGAGAAGGTGGGGGTGAGCTGCCTTCTTGAACTGCTGCAGTCCACATGCTGTGTGTTGACCCACAATGTCATTAAGGTGGTAATTCCAGGATTTTGATATAGCGGCAGTGAAGGAACGGCGATATATTTCCAAATTAGGATGGTGAGTGGCTTGGAGGGGACTGCGCAAGGATGGTGTTCCCATGTATATATTACCCTTGTCCTTCTAGATGGAAGTGGTTGTGGGTTTGGAAGGTGCTGTCTGAGGATCTTTGGCACACGCTGATGGCACAGGCTGCTGCTACTGAGCGTCGGTGGTGGAGGGAGTGGATGCTTGTGGATGTGGTGCCAATCAAGCGGGCTGCTTTGCCCTGGATAGTGTCAAGCTTCTTGAGTGTTGTTGAGGCTGCACTCATCCAGGCAAGTGGGGAGTATTCCATCACGTTCCTGACTTGTGCCTTGTAGATGGTGGACAGATTTTGGGGAGTCAGGAGATGAGTTACTCACCACAGTATTCCTCGCCTATGACCGGCCCTTGTAGCCACTCTGTTAATGTGGTGAGTCCAGTTGAGTTTATGGTCAATAGTAACCCCCAGGATGTTGATAGTGGGGGATTCAGCGAAGGTAACACCATTGAATGTCAAAGGGTAGTGGTTAGATTGTCTCTTATTGGTGGTGGTCATAGCCTGGCATTTGTGTGGCGTGAAAGTTATTTGCCACTTGTCAGCCCAAGTCTGGATGTTGTACAGATCTTGTTGCATGTGAACACGGACTGCTTCAGTATCTGAGGAGTCACGAATGGTGCTGAACACTGTGCAATCATCGGCGAACATCCCCACTTCTGACCTTATGATGGAGGGAAAGTCATTGATGAAGCAGCTGAAGATGGTTGGGCCTAGGACACTACCCTGAGGAACTCCTGCAGGCATGTTCTGGAGCTGAGATTACTGACCTCCAACAGCCACGACCATCTTCCAATGTGTCAGGTATGACTCCAACTAGCGTAGATCTTCCCCCCACCCCCGCAGTAACCATTGTTTTGCTAGGGCTCCTTAATGCCACACTTGGTTGAATGCAGCCTTGATATCAAGGGCTGTCACTCTCACCTCACCTGCCTGTGGAGTCTTAGCCTGTACAGTGGCTGTTTCTCTGTGACTTCTCTCCACAATTCTGTTAGCTTTGTGGAAGCTCCTCAGTGTCTCCAGCTGCCACTCTGGCTCTGAAACTCAAGCCATGAGGAGCTGCTACTGGAGATTCTTCGCGCATACATGCCGACCTTGGGGACTGGAACTGTGTCTGACTTGCCGCACAGAGCAGGAGGAGTACACCGTAGCTTGGAACTCTGCTGCTGTCACTTACCCTTTTTATCCAAACCCCTAGATTGCTCTTAAAATCAAATCGTATCAATTACGCTAGGGTTGTTCTTCTCTAGATGCCTGTAGTATTGACCATTAAAGTCATAAACCTAAAATGGAGACCTTACAAATGAAAAGCGATAAAAGTAATATGAATATTCAGGGTGTAGAGCTGGATGAACACAGTAGGCCAAGCAGCATCAGAGGAGCAGGAAAGCTCACGTTTCGGGCCGAGACCCATTTCTGAAGAAGGGTCTAGGCCCGAAACGTCAGCTTTCCTGCTCGTCTGATGCTGCTTTTCCTGCTGTGTTCATCCAGCTCTACACCGTGTTATCTCAGATTCTCCAACATCTGCAGTTCCTACTGTCATAGGAATGTTCACCTGCCTTTACACATGCAATCAGCTGCTTCCCCTTACCTGGTGTCACTTTTTGACACTCTTCCCAGAATGCTTCACTACAATTCTGACAATCTTCCCAGAGTGCTTCACTGCGATGCTTACTGCGGGACACTCTTCCCAAACTGCTTCCTTATTTATGCTCTCAAAGCCCTATGTAATTTTGAACACTCTACTTAATTACCACTTAACCTTCAAATAATGGCAAAATACTGTCTTCAATAAAAAACAGAATCTCACAGGTCTGGCAGCATCTGTGGAGAGGGAAGCAAAAGCTAAGGTTTGAAGTCTGTTATGACTTGTCTTCAATAGTTGTATTAGACTTGAAGTGAGAATGTTGTTTCTCCCTGCACCGATGCTGCCAGACCTGCTGAGCTTCTCTCGTTTTTTATTGCTGCTTATAGTCCCCTTAATGCTTTCTGCTCAGAGGCTGTAAGTTTTGGCCAGGCCACAGCTGGAGTTCCCTTGTCTATAATGCACAGGCAGATCCCACGTGGCAAATGTGTTCTGCTCTGGAGTCTGCTCAGAAGTTGATTTTATGCAAGTCGGAACATGACCTGCAGGACAACGAAGAGCTGCAGCTCAGAAGTACGGGAAATGTTGGGATATCAAATGTTTACATTTGAAAACCATGCATTGAAACATGCTTGTAAGTGTATGTATTTGTAAGTCGGACATTTGTAAATTGGGCACTCCTGCAGGAAGGGAGTGATTCCACTGGGGTGGGGGGGTGCAGAGGACATTCACCAGGATGTTGCCCGGGATGGAGCATTTCAGCGATGAAGAGAGTCTGAATAAGCTCTGGCTGTTTTCTTCGGAGCAGAAAACTTTGTTGGGGGGAGGGGCTGGCGAGGCGGCAGCCTGAGAGAGGAGTATAAGATGAGGAGGGGCACAGGCAAGGTGGATGGAGAGTAGTGGAAGGGTCAAGAACTAGGGGCATAATTTTAAAGTGAAACACGGGTGGTTTAGAGGCAACTTGAAGAAACATTTTCTCACCCACAGGATGGTGACGGTCTGGAACACACTGCCTGGGAGAGTAGTTGAGGCGGGAAACCTTACAATATTTGGATGAGCCCTTGAAATGTCAGACCATTTGAAGCTATGGGACTGTTGGTGGATAAGTGGGACGAGTCAGCACAGATTCGATGGGCTGAAGGGCCTTTTCCGTACTGCATGATTTTATGATTTGGCAGGGCGGATGCTGAGAGGATGAAGCCCCCTTGTTGGGAAATCTAGAACCAAGGGACAAAGTTTAAGATGGAGATGAGGATGGCAGTTTTTTTCACAAGAGGGCTATTAGTGTTTGGGGTTCTTTTGCCCAGATGCTGTGCCATTGAGGTTATTGGAAGGCTGGGCTGGACAGATTGTTGTCAATGTGGAAGGTAGGCAGCAACATGGAGCTGAGGCTACAATCAGATCAGCCAATGAATGGCAGTGCAGGCTTGAGGGGCCGAGTGGCCTATTCTTCTCTTGTACTTGACCATTCATGGGGAAATGATGACCTAGTGATATTGTCACTAGACCATTAATCCAGAAACTTAAGATTTGAATCCTGGCAGACGGTGGGATTTGATTTCAATAAAAATCAGGAGTTAAAAAAAATCAAAGTCTAATGATGACCGTGAAATCATTGAGAATTGTCGGGGAACACCCTTCTGTATCTTTGAGTGGAGGAATATCTGCCCTCTTCACCCAGCCTGACCTCAAGCGATGTGAGACCCACAGCAAGGGTGTTGACTCTGAACTGTCCTCTGAGTTAGAAGAGCTGGAGTACGCAGCCATTCCCGCATCCTGGGAGGAAATAGAAGGAAAAAAGGTATGTAGCTGATAGCAGACATGATCATTTTGAAGCGGAAGCTGGATATAAATGTGAGAAGGAAAGGAATTATAAAAAGGTTATAGAAGGGTGGCACGGTGGCTCAGTGGTCAGCACTGCTGCCTCACAGTGCCAGGGACCTGGGTTCAATTCCACCCTCGGGCGACTGTCTGTGTGGAGTTTGCACATTCTCCCAGTGTCTGCGTGGGTTTCCTCCCACAGTCCAAAGATGTGCAGGTTAATGTGGATCGGCTGAGGGAAACGCAGGGAGGTGGGTCTAGGTGGGATGCTCTTCGGAGGACTGCAATGGGCTGAATGGTGTCTTTCTGCCGTCTAGGGACTCCATGTAGGATGCTGCAATGGGGTCAAGATGGAGGAGGTAGTGTGGGAGGATGCTCCTCAGCAACGTTTGTAAACAGACCAGTTGGGCTGGGGTTGTTTGAATCCCACACGGTGCATTCTGTGAAATCAAAGTTATCTATCACTTCAGCACCATCTGGAATGAGTCTCCATGTGGATCTGAACGAACAGTCACTGTGAGAGATAGATGCGGTGCCTGAGAGATCATAGGCCTTCACAGTAAACCCTGCCTTCGTCAGGAATCTTGCCTCTGACTTGATACAAAGAAGGGGAAGGTAAGAAGGATGGAATTTACAGTCTTGGATAAATTGTAAATACTTAACCCTAACCTGTCTGATAACACTTCCTTCTGGAGTGCCAGACAGATTAATGGTTAGATTTCAGTCTCTCACTGTGCCTCTAAGTCACGGGTTGCCTAGCGACACATAGGAGAAAGTGAACAACAAAACTCGGCTTAAGTCCAGCACAGTTGATAAGTGTCATAGCTGGCAGGCCGCAGGGGTCATTAGCAACTCAAAACTCATCTTGTTGGAAAATTAACAATGTGGTTAATGACACATGTCATTAGTAGTGTACAAATTATCCGCTGAGCTCAGGGGATTGAGGAAATAATGCAAATCCCAGAACTTGCTGCTTTATTTATACCACTGCCCCATTTGCTTCTCATGAACATCATCTCATCTTCATCATTACAGTTATTTCAATCAATCCATTTCAGTCTGCTTGGACACATCTCGAGGGTGTACAGAAGGAACAACAAGACCTCTGCCTCACAGATCCTGGAAGTGTTGGTCGTAGATAACAGGCCATCATTTACGAGCAGGGAATTTGAGTATTTCCTCAAGGCCAATGGTATTCAACATAAAAGCACAACCTCATACCATCCATCATCCAAAGGTCAGGCAGAAACTGCAGTGCAAACTTTGAAGGCAGGAGGGTCTAGGCCCAAAACATCAGCCTTCCTCCTTCTCTGATGCTGTTTGGCCTGCTGTGTTCATCCAGCTCTACACCTTGTTATCTCTTAAAGAAACAGCCAACAGCACCACGAGATACCAAACTGTCCCAGTTCCCATTTGATTATAGGACCAGCCTTCATGCAACAATAGGGATAGCTCCACCAGAGTTGCTAATGGGGAGAGGACTCCACACCAGATTAAATTGGGTCTTCCCAGACCTGGAGGGGAGGGTGAATCAGCATCAGGAACGTCAATGCCTGACACAAGGCTCTGTTAAACGAGAGAAACAATTTACTTCAGGGGACAAAGTTTGGTGCAGGACCCCTGGGAATGGCCCTGTATGGGTAAGAGGGATTGTTGACGTGAGGTCAGGTCTGTATAAATTCGGGTGGGTATGACAGACCTGATTAAACAAAAGGGCCATATGAAAGCTGCAAACTCTCAAACGGTGCAGGAGCAAAACGTGTCTGGCTCTTTGAGTGCCTTTCTGAATGTTCCGGAACCTTTAGATTCTCCGTCTCCGCCAAACATTGAAGATAACCTCAGAATCTGAGATTGACGAGGCTGATGTCGATGCCTTGACACCTTTGCTGCCTGAAGAGGAGAAAGAATTTCTTCCGAGATGCTCCAGGCACAAGAGGTAAGCTACTGTACATTACATGCTGCCTGTACCAGAGGCACAGGAACCTGATCTAGTGCTAAAAGACCCCAGGAGAACATACAAAACAAAGAACCAGACATTGGCCTCAGACATAGAGGGCGGTGGGGGGAATGTAGTGATTGTAATGAGGTCAGCCAGGTGGTCCATAGAATCTGAGTTCCAAAATCAGGGCAATTAGCCTGGTCCAATCAGGGAGCCCTGGCTGACACATATAAACAGGAGTGTGCGAGGTTCTGCTCACTCTGCGAGCTGGCTCTGAGGGAGCTGGGTCATTGTTAAGGACTCTCCGCATGTAAATAAAAGGGGACTTGGTGAGGGGTTATTCACTTCTCGGGGGCTATTTCACCCAGTTGTACTGCAAATTGCGAGGGAGAGCTGCCTTCGCAAACTGCTGCAATACATTGGTGTAGGAAAACACACACACACACACACTCACACTCACACACACTCACACATACAAACACACACACACTCACACATACAAACACACACACACACTCACTCACATACAAACACACACACAGACACACACACACACACTCACACTCACACATACACACACACACACACACACAAACACAAGCACACACTCACACAGACACACACACACACACAAACACACACACACTCACACACACATGCACCTACAATCACACACAGACACACACACACAAACACATCCACACGCGCACACACATACACTCGCGCAAACACACACTCGCACACACACACACTCTCACACACACACACTCTCACACACACACATTCACACACACACATACACACGCACACATACACGTGCACACACACACCCACACCCCCACACACCCACACCCCCACACCCCCAAACCCCCACACACACGCACACCCACTCCCCCACACACCCACACTCTCACACACCCACACACATGCACCTATACACTCACACCCACGCACTTACACACCCACTCCCCCTCATACCCACACACACACACACCCACACCCACCCAGTGCTGTAACACACCTGAAACTTTAACCCTGTCTGTCTTTGTGCCTGTGTCTTCTCTCCACTCCACCTGATGAAGGAGCAGCGCTCCGAAAGCTTTCAAATAAATCTGTAGGACCATAACCTGGTGTCGTGTGACTTCTGACATCATTGAAGCATACAGGATTCTGAAGGGGCTTGATTGGGCAAATGTTGGGAGATTGTTTCTGCCGGACATGAAGATCGAGATGAATAGGAGCAACGCGCACTGCGGAACGGGGGCTAATTATTTAAGACTGAGGGGAGGAGCAGTTGGCTCACTGTATCATGTACAGGACAAGTTTCTTTATTGAAGGAAGGATATGAATGCACTTGAACCTGTTCAGAGAAAGTTTACAAGAGCAGGTTGTTTTAATCGACATGTTAAGCTTGTAGTGGGGTGACGGCCTTGTGGTATTATAGTTCTGGGCACTTAAGTTTGAAGTCTGCCATGGGAGAATTTGAATCCAACAAAAATCTGGAATTAAGAGTCTAATGATGACTGATGGTTTTTACTGGTGGCTCCAGATGCATAACAATGTTTCTCAACTGCAGTTGGGCAAATAAATGCTGGCTTAACCTGTGATGGTCATTTCCTGTGAATGAATAAAAATAAACTGGAGTTTAGGAAAGCAACAGCTGACTTATTCTGGGACTTGAACCTACTAGGGCAATGACTTAAAAAAGTGAGAATTTCAGTGACCGAGACACGCCAGTTGCCATCTGCGAGCGAGACTATTACTAAGAGAGTTAGTTGGAGACAGATGACTAACTGTGAATGAGGAAGCCGGTAATGACAGAGACATTTGTCTGCAAAGTCTGACGCTCAAGGTATAGTGAAACCCTGCCTCCTTATTTGTAAATGTATCTAAACCAAAAGAAAGGGTGCTGTCAGCCTAATGGGGAAAGCGAGTCTTTGCAATTAAATAATGCCCCTCAACCCCCAACACCTCCCCTCACAACCTCAGGTTCCTCCGAAGGGACCTGCAGACAATGAATTACTTCGTGCAAATTGAGTCGTTCCTGTATTAAAGGCAATGCAGCTGCCAATTTGTGCACAGCAAGATCCCACAAACAGGAAAGTGACAATCACCAAGTAATCTATTTGGTGCTGAACAAATATTGACCTGTTCACCAGGGACACCTCCTTCGAAATGGTGTCAGGAGATCAGAACAGTGTCAATGTGTGTTTTTTATTGCATACATTCACCCACGGGTGAAGGGGTCACTGGTGAGGCTAGTACTTATAGACCGTGGGAAAGGAAATAACCATAGATTGGTTGCAGCTGGGTGCTACATGAATGAAATTGTTGAAAGGTCTAGTCCAGGTTGGTTACATTAAATAAATAAGTTATTTCTAATGATCCTGTTCAGACACAAGATGAGGGACGTCCAAGGGGAATGGTATTTGAACCCAAACCCAACCCTGAACCTTCCAGTCCAGAGGTGGGGACACCACAAAACCCCTGGTACATAAATGTGTGTTGAAAAGGTGGGTAAACCATTTGAACTTGTCGCCTTGATGAAGGAATAACTTGTTCAAAGTGAGTGGGCTATCAGACAGTTCCCTTCTCCTGTGATAAATGGTTCCTCTCATCTCTTAGAAATGGTTGTTAATATTTTGTCCTTTAACAAAAGCAGACTAAACCTTAATTACAATTAGGGATGGCTGAGAAAGTGTTGGCCCTTTCCCTGAATACTTTTATCCTGGGACTGAGTGAAATAGGATAGAGTGACTGAGACGTTGCATCTGGGTGTTAGCTAGATCCAGTTCCAGGTCACAGAGGAAGAGGTCATAGGGAGGAATTTCCAGAGCATGGGGCTCAGGCAGATGAAGGCATGGTCACCAGTGGGAGTGTCTCCAACATCTGGAAGCCCTGGGGTGGAATCCAATGGTCACAGCACTGGGAATTATCCACAGCTGACCTAATCCTGCCTTCACATCGGGGAGACCATATGTGGAGGACTGTGGAAGACACGTACAGTTTTGGTGTCCTTATCGAGGAGGGATGTAATTATGTTGGAGGCAGTTCAGGGTAGATTAATTCCAGAGGTGAGGGGTTTGTTTTATGAAGAGAAATTGTGTAGTTTAGGCCTATACTCTCTGGAGTTGAGAAGTACGTGAGGAGATCTAATTTAGATCTATAAGATGCTAAAAGGGATTGACACAGTAGATGTAGAAAGGATATTTCCCATTGTGGGGGCAATCGACAACATATAGTCATAGCATTAGGATAAAGGTGGGCAGATTTAAAACTGACGTGAGCACGAATTACTTCTCTCAAAGGGTTGTGAATCTGTGGAATTCGCTCTCCCCAGAGTGCACTGGATGCTGGGACATTGACTAAGTTTAAGGGTGAGATAGATTTCTATTAGTAATGGGCTGAAGGGTTACTGGAAGCAGGTGGGAAAGTGGAGTGTGAGGCTGTGATGAAATCAGCCTTGATCGTATTAAATGGTGGAACAGGCTCGAGGGGCTGAATGGCCTACTCCTGCTCCTAGTTCTCTTGTTTTTTTGCTGCCTGTTTACATAACATGATAAACATCCAGAAACGTGTACAAAGCCATAGAGTCAGACAACATGGAAATACAACCTTTTGTTCAACCAGTCCACGCCAAACATGATCCCGAACTAAACTAGTCCCACCTGCCTATATATTGCACCTTTCACAGTTCAGGACATTTCAAAATACTTCACAGCCAATCATAGAACATAGAACATAGAACAATACAGCACAGTACAGGCCCTTCGGCCCACGATGTTGTGCTGACCTATTGCCCTACCGAGATCAAAACATCCTACATTTTACTATCCTCCATGTGTCTATCCAAGAGTTGCTGCAAAGTCTCTAAAGTATCTGACTCCATTGCCACTGCCGGCAGCGCATTCCACACGCCCGCCACCGCCAATCAAATTGCTCTGAAATGTAACAGCCATCACAAGGTAGGAAACGCAGCAGAAAGGTATGCACAGCAAGATCCCACAAACAGCATTGAGATGATCATCTGCCGTTTCAGTGAATGTGATGCAGGGATACATACAGGGTGTGAGAAATCCCCTCCCTGTGCTCAGACAATTCGAAATCACTTTTGGACTTTTGGTGGTGCAGGATAATCAATGTTTCAGTACGGATTTAAAGTCTCTTTGTGTCTGTATGATGCAGATTACTGTGTATATTAGATGTTTCTGAGATATGCCAGCGCTAGAAATACAGGTTTCTTACAGGATAAACCAGATCATCTCCAGAAGTGACTGAGAAGTGATTCTCATTGTATTTAAAAATTGGGTTTTCCTGAGCATGGGAAAGGACCCAGAAAGGAAAGGTAGAAACTGGTGTTTGTGCTAAACTGTAAATTTACAATAAAATCCTTGCAAATCTCTGAAAGCAACAACACAGTGTGGTGCTGGAGGAACACAGCCGGCCAGGCAGCACCAGACCCGAAACGTCAGCTTTCCTGCTCCTCTGATGCTGCCTGGCCGGCTGTGTTCATCCAGCTCTACGCCTTGTTATCTCTGACTCCAGCATCTGCAGTTCTTGCTATGTCTGGAATCTCTGAAAGTCTTTTGCTGTCTAATTTAAAATATGCGCACCAGTCTGCTCAAAACCTTCCCTCCTGCTCATCTGAGGAAGTGTACGATACAATACCTGATTAGGCACAATGTTTCAAGCATATTTTGCTTTGTTTTTTCCTTCATGACGTTACTTCAGAGCTCCTCATTAGATTGAGTCATTTTTGAGGTTCAATATGCTGTGGTAATTAGAGCATTGAACACGGCTGTTAAAGAATTCTGACTGTAACAGAACTGAGATAACAGGACACCTACTCACTCCTGATTTAACCTTCTCATTTCAGTTAAAAATGTTGCATTAAATCTCCCAATAATTTCCCATTTGTGTCATCATGACTGAAGCTGGGAATTCAGAGGGAAGAGGAATCTGAAGGGATCACACCGCCAGGAGAAAGCCACTCACTCGATCAACACTTGACCCAACATTCAGTCCCTCCACCACCACCTCACACCCAGGCTGGAATCAAGTTCCATCCCCGAAAAGATGCAGTGTGATGAACAACAGCACTTTGCATTTATATAGCACCTCGAATGCAGTAAAACATCTCAAGTGCTTCACAGGAGACTGATTTGACTTTGTGAGGAAGTAAAAGTGGAATAAAAGGGGAAGAGGCAACAGGGATACAAAGTTGACTGAGTTGCTGGGTGTTTGCATTAAACCAGAAACGTTATACGATAGTTTTGTTTGTATAAAAAGATGCACAAGCGAATGAGGCTGTTCGGCCCATTGGTCCACTGAAGGAGTTAGCTGATTAGTCTTACTCTCCTGCTCTACCCCTGTTAGTCATGCAAGAGATTTAGTTTCTGGTATTTATCCAATTTATCATATAGCTATACAAAACCCTGGTTCGGCCACACCTGGAGTATTGTGCCCAGTTCCGGTCGCCTCATTACAGGAAAGATGTGGAAGTGTTGGAAAAGGTGCAGAGGAGATTTACCAGGATGTTGCCTGGAATGGAGGGAAGGTGTTACAAGGAAAGGTTGAGAGCGCTAGGGCTTTTCTCTTTAGAATGATGAAGGATGAGAGGTGACTTGATAGAGGTGTACAAAATGATCAGAGGTATAGATAGGGTGGACAGCCAGAGGCTTTTTCCTAGGGTGGAGGTAGCTATTACGAGGGGGCATAGTTTTAAAGTGAGTGGAGGTAGATATAGGGGAGACATCAGAGGTAGGTTCTTTACTCAGAGAGTGGTCAGGACGTGGAATGCATTGCCGGAGAGGGTAGTGGAGTCGGCCTCATTAGGGGCTTTTAAGCAGCTATTAGATAGGCACATGGATGATGGTATAAGGTAGGGGTGGAGGTTAGATAGACCTTAGGTTTAGGGTAAAAGTTCAGCACAACATCGTGGGCCAAAGGGTCTGTACTGTGCCGTACTGTTCAATGTTCTATCATGATGGGCACAGATAAAGTGAATAGCCAGGGTCTTTTCCCTAGTGTAGGGGAGTGCTAAACTAGGGGGCATAATTTTAAGGTGAGAGGAGAAAGATTTAAAAGGGACCTGAGGAGCGGCAATTTCACACAGAAGATGGCTCATATGTGGAATGAACCGCCAGAGGAAGTGGTGAGTGCAGGTACAGATACAACAGTTTTTTTTGATTCACAGGATGAGGGCATCTCTGATCAGGCAGCATTCGTTGCCTATCCGTAATTGCCCAGAGGGCAGTTAAGAGTCAACCATATTGCTGTGGGTCTGGAGTCACATGTAGGCCAGACCGGGTAAGGGTGGTAGTTTCCTTCCCTAAAGGACGTCAGTGAGCCAGCTGGCTTTATTCCGACAATGGATTCACGGTCATCATTAGATTCTTATTTCTAGATTTTTATTGAATTCAAATTCCACCGCCTGCTGTGGCAGGACTCGAACCCAGGCCCCCAGGACATTACCCAGGTCTCTGGATTAATAGTCCCGTGATAAAGCACTACGCCATTGTCTCTCCTTTAAAAGACATTTTGAGAAGTACATGAATAGGAAATGTTCAGAGCGATATGGGCTAGCTCAGTTTGGGAAAACACAGCAGGCCAAGCAGCATCATAGGAGCAGGAAAACTTGACGTTTCGGGACTAGACCCTTCATCAGAATTTCATCAGAAAATCCATTTCTGATGAAGGG
>JAHRHZ010000053.1:22107225-22119117 GCA_024137785.1 Ginglymostoma cirratum
CTGCGAAGCCTCTTCTAAGGATGCCTACCCTGAAGAAGTTACCCTCCATTTCTGATGAAGGGTCTAGGCCCGAAACGTCAAGTTTTCCTGCTCCTATGATGCTGCTTGGCCTGCTGTGTTCATCCAGCCCCACACCTTGTTATCTCGGAGTCTCCAGCATCTGCAGTACCTTTTATCTCTGATACAATTTTAACCCCACTGCGAAGCCTCTTCTAAGGATGCCTACCCTGAAGAAGTTACCCTCCATTTCTGATGAAGGGTCTAGGCCCGAAACGTCAAGTTTTCCTGCTCCTATGATGCTGCTTGGCCTGCTGTGTTCATCCAGCTCCACACCTTGTTATCTCGGATTCTCCAGCATCGCAGTACCTTTTATCTCTAGCTCAGTTTGGGAAACCTGTTTAGCATGGACAAGTTGGACCGAAGGGTCTGTTTCCTTGCTGCATGACTCTATGAGACTTTCGAAAGTTTCTATTCAATCTGCTTATTTAGCCGGGGCATTCCACATCATCACTTGCTACATTTAAACTACAAATGTCTCTGCCTCCCTACTGGTCCTTGTGCTAATTGATACAGTAATGATTACAGACAAGCGTAGCTCAGTGAGTAACACTGCAGATTACGGGATCAAGTCCAAATCCATGTTTTTGAATACAAATGTATCAAAACGGACAGTGCACTACCGAGGGGGTGCTGCATTGTTGAGTGTGAGTAATTAAACTGATGCCCCTTCCAACTTTAAATGGTGGTAAATGATCCCAATATAGACAAAGAACAGGGGAGGTGTTCTGGCTAATATTTACCCCTCAGTGGTAATTGGCCCTCAACCAATACAGAAAGAGAACAGATTACCACACAACCACACTGCTGTCTATAGCAGCTTGCTATGGGGTATTAATGATCATGGAACAGAGGTGTGTAGGTGGAGTTGAGGTATAGCACAGTCATGATTTAAATGAATGGTGCAATGGGTTTGAAGGGCCAAGTGGCATCTACTGCAAAATGTTGATGTGGAGGTGCCGGTGTTGGACTGAGGCAGACAGGGTCAGAACTCACACACACCAGGTTATAGCCCAACAAGTTTATTTGAAAACACAAGCTTTTGGAGCCTCCCTCACTAACACCTGAAGAGGAAACGAGGCTCCGAAAGCTTGTGCTTTCAATAAAACCTGACTTCTGACAAAACGTTGAGTTTATTCCTGTACTTCTATCGACGAACAGTAGATGGAAGTGTTCCTTCTTTTTGTGCTCACCGCTCAGTCCAGTCAATACCGTTGACAATTCCGAATGAAGTGACAACAAAGGAATTGATTAGAGCTCAATCTATCAGCCCTAGCATTGCAAATCGAGTTAACCAGACTGATCACAAACATCAAAGCATTGTAGAATGTACCATTCACAGCGTTTGCCCCAACAGAAACACGCAAGTTTAACTCCTCAATGGGAATTGAATGGAGGCCGGGGCGTTAGGGGTAACTCTAGATCCCAGGGAATTCTAAATCTCAGGAATCATCTTTGTGCCCAGGTCACCTGATCAGCTGCACCATACAGCGAGCGGAAGGTTTGTGGATTGGGGGATGGCGGTGGGGGAATGAAGGGCTTGCATTTACGTAGTGCCTTTCACAACCTCAGGACTTCCAAAGTGCCCCGCTTTTCTTCAAAGCCCAGTCATTGTCATTATGTAGGAAACACAGTCGCCAATCTATGCCCAGCGAACTTTCACAAACAGCTGTGATAGTACTGAGCAGATATCCTTTTTCTGTGATGTCGGTTGAGAGACAAATATTGGCAAGGACACTTGGGATAACACTCCCTACTCTTCTGGAGGATATCATTTCTGTGGGGTCACTTACATCCAGCTTGTCAGCTTAGCTACAGTGGTACAATGATTTCTCTAGAATTTAAAAGGTTAAGGGGTGATCTGATTGAAATCTTCAAGATGCTAACAGGAAAAGACAGGGTCAATAAAGATAAACTATTTCCACAGGTTGGGGATTCCAGAACTAGGGGCATAGTCTGAGAATTAGGGCCAGACTGTTCAGGAGAGATGTTAGGAAGGAATTTACTCATGTAAAGGATGGTAGAGGTATGGAATTTTCTCCCACAAATAGCAGTGGATGCTGGATCAGTTGTTAATTTTAACTCTGAGATAGATTTTTTCTGTTCAGCAAAGGTATTCAGGCACATGGGCCAAAGGCAGGTGTATGGATTTAGGCCACAGGTCAGCCGTGATCTCACTGAATGGCAGAACAGGCTCGAGGGGCTGAATGGCCTATTCCTGTTCCTATGTTCTACATTCTTAATAATTAATGGTCATCAGAGATCGATTAACTCTTGTGGGTTAATTTATTTAAAACAGACAAGACGGTAAATTCTCGTAAACAATGGATATCTGTGTTTGCAGCTTGCAGGCCCAAAGCAGACCAACTGGCAGGCAGACTCACAATATTGTATAAACCAGCAGATGAAGACCTGAAAGGCGGACTCACTTAAGTCAAGGTACACATAGAACACAAGTGAGCAGGCGGACAGAATCTTCGTTTCATGCGTCATCTGAAATATGGCACCAGTAATAATGCAGCACGCCTTCACTACTGCTACTGGGCTTAAACTAAGGGTTTGCACTCAGAAACCTCTATGTCTTAAACTCACAGAAAATGCTGTCCACCTTTCACTACATCCTCACTGACCCAACTGGCTCCTTGTCAGGTAATGTTTTGATTTGAAAGTTCTCATCTTTTGTTTCCAATCCCTCCGCCCCAGATTAACTGTTATTTCCTTCAGTCTCTATATCTGCTCTTTCTTAAGCCGCCTGGATTTAAGTCATTCCACCATTGGCAGCCACGCCTCAGATATCTGGAACTAAGCTCTGGCACTCCCCACCCCTGCAATACCTCTCAAACTCTTGGCCTCTTTTTATTCCTTGAAGATGATCCTTGACATCTCCTTTCAACCATGTTTTGGTCATTTGACAAAGTGGTTTTTCTGATGAAGGGTCTAGGCCCGAAACGTCAAGTTTTCCTGCTCCTATGATGCTGCTTGACCTGCTGTGTTCATCCAGCCCCACACCTTGTTATCTCGGATTCTCCAGCATCTGCAGTACCTTTTATCTCTGGTTTGTAGTCTAGTTCAGCTCTACAATGCTCCTCTGAAGCACCTTGGGATGTTATTATAGAAAGGCACGATGTGAGTAGAAGCTGATGCTGTCGTTTGTTAGTGTTTCTTGAGCAAAGATTTCAGCTCAGAGGCTTTAAAATCAAAAGTCAGCTGTTATCCCTCTTGAACCAAGTCTGAGTCAAGTCCTGTGTTAAATACCAAGGAGGATAGCTTTCAATCACAGGAGGATATAGACGGACTGGTCAGTGGTGAGTGGAATTCAATTCAGATAAATATGAGGTGATGGACCTGAGCAGGACAAACAAGGAAAGGGGATACTTGATGGATGGTAGGATCCTGGGAAGCACCAAGGATCAGAAGGACTTTAGAGTGCATGAGACAGGTCCAGTAAGTTATCACGATAGATAGATAAAGTAGTTAAGAAGGCATATGGGATATTTGCCTTTATTAGCCAAGGCATAGCATTTAGGAGCAGGGAGGTGATGCTGGAACTGTATAAAACATTGGTTAGGCCACAGCTAGAGTATCGTATGCAGTTCTGGAATCCACATTATAGCAGGGCCCTGAAAGCACTGGAGAGGGAGCAGAGGGAGATTTACCAGGATGTTGCCTGGGCTGGAGAGTTTCGGTGATGGAGACAGATGAGACAGACTGGGGTTGTTTTTCTTGGAGCAGAGGAGACTGAGGGGGTTCATGATTGAGACGTATAAAATTATGTGGGGCATAGATGGGGATCAATGACCAGTAGCAGAGATTTAAGGTGGGGGGGGGAGGCAGGACGTTTAGAGGGGATAGGAGGAACCATTTATTCACCCAGAGGGTGATGGGAATCTGGAGCTTACTGCCCGTAAGGGTGGAAGAGGTAGAAACCATCTTAACATTGAAGAAATATTTAGATGCACACTCGCAATGCCAAGGCATACAAGTCTATTGGCCAAGAGCTGGAAACTGAGTTTAGAATAGTTAGGGGTTGTTTTTGACCAACATGGGCTTGATGGGCCAAAAGGCCTTTTTTCTGCTGTAGATCTCTATGACTCTAGAGTCCAATACTGAATGGAACAGTCGGTTCCTCTGAGGGGTAACCATGGCAAAGGAACTTTCTTTCACAGGATGGGAGTCATTAGTAGGGTCAGCATTTGTTACCCATCTATAATTTCCTTGGAATGGAGAGGCTTGCTATAGCATTTTGGAGAGAAGTTCAGAGTCAACCACATTGCTGTGGGCCCAGAGTCACATGTAAGCCAGACCAGGTGAGGGCAGGGGATTCCCTTCTCAAAACGATACAGGGTGATAGATGGGTTTTTACATCAATCAATGATTTTGTCAAAGAACATCAGTCATTTATAAACCCACAGGGGGATTTGAACTCACTTTTTGGGAAACAAAGTGAAGGCTGGTTAACAAGTCTAGCGGTGGCATTCCCACAATAACACATGCCTCTCTGCGAAGGTCTTAACAGACTGAGGGTAGGAAAGTGATGAGACTGGTCAACAGAATAAATTCTGTTTGGCAACAGAATAAATTCTCCTGTTCGCGGTAGCCCTCAACAGAAGGTTGAAACTAAAATATGAGTTTACCCCATTTGGACAAGGTTGGGTTTGGGAATCCTCATTTGTGAACCAAAAGAGCTACAGTCCAAGTTTATTGGGTAATAGGGAAGGCATATGGAGTGTTGGCCTTTGTTTTAAAGAAAATGGAGGGTAAAAATAGGGAGGTTTTGCTAAAATTACACAAGGTGTCAGACAGACCGCAGCTGAAAACCTGTGATCAGGTTTGGGCCTCTAATCCAAGGAAAGAAACGTAGAAATGTAAGAAATAGGAGCAGGAGCAGGAGTAAGCCATCTGGCCCACTGACCCTGCTCTGCCATTCAGTAAGATCATCGCTGATCATATTGTGGACTCAGATCCACCTACCTGCCCCCTCACCATAGCCCTTAATTCCTTTACTGTTCAAAAATCTTTGCCTTAAAAACACACAATGAGGTAGCCTCGACTGCTTCACTGGGCAAGGAATTCCACAGATTCACAACCCTTTGGGTGAAGAAGTTCCTCCTTGACTCAGTCCTAAACCTGCTCCCCCTAATTTTGAAGCTATGCCCTCTTGTTCTGGTTTCACTCACCAGTGGAAACAACCTCTCTGCTTCTATCTTATCTATTCCCTTCATCATTTTATATGTTTCTATAAGATTCCCCTCTCATTTTTCTAAACTCCAATGAGTATAGTTCTAGTCTACTCAATCTTTCTTTATAAGCCGACCATCTCAAATCCAGAATCAACTTAGTGAACCTGCTCCGCATCCGGTCCAGATGTGCAGTATTGGAGGTGGACCATACTGGGTATGGAGAGATTGTTTTAGGCCTCCAGCAGCAGATGGTGATGGTGAGGGTGGGTAGCAAGCAGGTGAATGAGTGAGTCTCTGGAGAATCTGAGATAACAAGGTGTAGAGCTGGATGAACACAGCGGGCCATGCAGCATCAGAGGAGCAAGAAGGCTGACGTTTCGGGTCGGGATCCTTCTTCAGAAGAAGAGTCCAGACCCGAAACGTCAGCCTTCCTGCTCCTCTCATGCTGCTTTGCCTGCTGTATTCATCCAGCTCTATACCTTGTTTTCTCAGATTCTCCAGCATCTGCAGTTCCTACTATCTCTGAGTCACTGGAGTCTCTGGGGGCACCATGAAACCTCCAGCAATATATTTAATGAAGGACACTGCCAGTTTCATGGTGTTTTCTTGGTGCCTGTTCTAAAGTGTTAACTTCTGTGTAAAGGATTAGTTTGAAACACCTTTGAGTAAGTTTCCTGGCCATTTTTTGCTAATCTTCTCCTTCCCTCAATTCCTATTGGGTTAGCAGATTTAAGATTGTATTGGGGCTCTTTCTGAAGCCAGGGAAAGATTTGGGTGTAATGAAAAATAAGGCAACTTCAGCCAGTATTCATCCGTAGTTTTTCTTGTCTTTAAAACAAAACTTTATAATTATTGGGATTTTTTTTGTATTCCTTCATAGAATGAGCATGTCACAGGCCAGGCCAGCATTGATCGTCCATCACTAATTGCCCAGAGGGGCAGTTAAGAGTCAACTATATTGCTGTGGGCCTGGAGTCACATGTAGGCCAGACCAGGTAAGGACGGCAGTTTCCTTCCCTAAAGGACATTAGTGAACCAGATGGGTTTTTCCTGGCAATTGATTTGACAACTGTTAGGCTCCTAATTCCAAGTTTTTGTTGAATTTAAATCCCACATTTGCCATGGTGGGATTCTTAAGTCTACGCTTCCAGAACATTACCTGTGCCTGAGGGGGTAATAGCCTAGTGATAACAACCCTAATCTATCATCTCCTCTGGGTGGAAGATGGTATTAAACAAGCTTCTTGAGCTGTTGCAGAGTAAGCACTGGGACTGCTTTCCTGATCCATTTGATTTTTTTATTTCAGATATTGGAGACCCAGTGGTTTGACATGTTTTGCTCTGCGTAGGATTCCAGTTTGCTGCTATTGTTTTTGAGTTCATTATTCATCATGAGAACCCCAAGCATCGTGCTCTGCAAACTAGTGCGACTCCAATGCTTTACTCCAAATTTTAATATCAATTCCTTCTTTAATTTCTGCATTTCCTGCACACGACCGTTGTAGGCATATAAAAGTGATGTTAAATTCATCAACATGGAGCCTGCACTGTGCCCATCTCAGCCTCTCCCAATCATCCTATGGCCAAAAAGACTCTTTGGCCCATCATGTCTATCCTGGCGTCAAACCTCTATCTATTCTAATCCCAGTTTCCAGATCTTGGCCCCTAGCTGTGCACGCGAAAGCATTTCGTCCCCACCTTCACAAGGACAACTATAGATGACCCAATAAACGCTGTTCCAGTCAGCAATGCCCACATGCCACAAGCGAATAAAAAAGAACATTTCAAGTATTTGTCTAAATATTTCTTAAACGTCTTGAGGGTTCCTGCCTCAATCATCCTTTCAGGCAACGAGTTCTGAATTAAAAAATGTTTCCTCACATCCTCTTGTTCCTTACCTTAACACTGTGCCCCTTTGTTGTTGATCTGACTGCTAAAGCAGAAATGTTTCTCCCTATCTAACCGTCTGTGCCCCTCAGAGATTTGTACACCTCAATCAGATTCCCCTTCAGCCTTCTCTGTTCTAAGGAAAACAGCCTGACCCTATCCAGTCTCTCTTCATAACTGACTGACCTCAGACTGGGTGGATGGTGGCTCGGTGGTTAGCAGTGCTGCTTCAGAGTACCAGGGATCCTGGGTTCAACTCCACCCTCAGGCAACTGTTTGTGTGGAGTTTGCAAATTGTCCCTGTGTCTGTGTGGGTTTTCTCCAGGTGTTCCAGTTCCAGTTTCCTCCCACAGTCCAAAGACATGTAGGTTAGGGTGGATTGGCCGTGCTAAATTGCCTGTAGTGTTCAGGGATGTGTAGGTTAGGTTCATTAGCTGTGGGAAATGCAGGGATAGAGTAAAAGGAGGGTTGTGGGTGGGATGCTCTTCAGAGGGTTGGAGTGGACTCAATGGGTCAAATGGCCTGCTTCCACACTGTAGGGATTCTAGGATCCTGGTGAATCCCCATCAAACGTAATTCTATCTTTCCTATAGTGAGGCAATCAGAGCTGCATAAAGTCAAGCCCTTCAATTATTTGACTATTGACCCTAAAGTCAAGGATTAGTGAATGATGCACATTCTGTTTGTTATTTAGATATTTTCTAACCAACCTGTTCAGGGATGTTATTATACACCTCTGGTCTAGGGTGGGACATGAAACCAAGCCTCCTAGTTCGGAGGTAGGGTCATGACCACTGCACCATAAGAACTGTTTACCTCTAATGCTATATTAAATATCCAATTAGTCCAAATTGAAAAGTGACAGCCCCTTAATGGGGTATGGTAAAAACAGTCATATTACTTACAAAATTTAAATTAAAATTTGGCTTTGGGACTAATTATGTTCTCCAGCACCAAGGTCCCTTTTTAATATATACTGAAGATGCTCGATCAATTTCGTTTCTTTATTTTTCTAATTTTTTTTGAGTACATACGACAATAAAGCTAATTCACCTCAATAAACACAGCTTGTTTGTCATTCATCTTAACAGTATCATTAACATCAGAGTAACACCCAACGCAATGAGGCTTTTTAAAATTTATTCACAGGGAATGTGTGTCTCTGGCAAGGCCAGCATTTATTGTCCATCCCTAATTGGCCAGGACGTAGATGGGAATCAACCACATTGCTGTGATACATTGTATTATCCACCTTCTATCATCACCTTCCCCCCCTCCTCCACTATTTATTTCAGAGTCCCCTTCCCCTCCCCCATTTCTGAAGAATGGTCCAGGCCCGAAACGCCGGCTTTCCTGCTCCTCTGATGCTGCCTGGCCTGCTGTGTTCATCCAGCTCCACACCCTGTTATCAATATAGTGAACCTTCACTGAACTGCCTCCAGTGAAATGATATCTTTCCTTAATTAAGGGGACCAAAACTGCTCACAGTACTCCAGATGTGGTCTCCCCAGCACCTTGTACAGTAGGAATAAGACTTCCCTACTCTTATACACCAACCCTCTTGAAATAAGAGGTAACATTCCATTGGCCAACCTGATTCCCTGCTGTCCCCATGTGATAGTTTTCTGTGTTTCATGTGCAAGTAAACCCCAGATCCTTTTGTGTTGCAGTTCTCTGTAGTTTCTCCCCATTTAAATAATAATCTGTCCTTTTGTTTTACCTTCCAAAATGAACAACTTCACATTTTCCCACATTAAACTCCATGTCCCAAAGTTTTGCCACTTACATAACCAATCAATGTCTTTGTAAAGTGTTTGTATCTCTCTCACAACTTTCACTGACCTCTCACTGCCTTTCTAACGTTTTTGTATCATCTGGAAATTTGGCCACAGTACCGTCACTTCTGCCTTCCAAGTCATTAGTATTTATTGTAAACAATGACAGTGCCAGCACTGATGGACAGAATGGCATACCCTGTGTTGAAACAAACAGCAAAGGAAAGAATGAATGTGGATGTATATATTGCCTTTCATAGCTCATCTCTGGGAAAGTGATGACTTAGCGGTATCATCACTGGACTGTTAATCCAGAGACCCAGAGAATGCTCTGGGGACCCAGGTTCGAAAGCTGCCGTGGCAGATGGTGGAATTTGGATTAAGAGTCTAATAGTGATCATCAATCCATTGCTGATTGTTGGAAATACTCACCTGGTTCACTGATGCTCTTTAGGGGGAGAAAGTGCCATCTTTACCTGGTCTGGTTGACATGTGACTCCAGACCCACAGCAATGTGGTTGACTCTTAACTGCCCTCTGGGTAATGAATTCTGGCCTAGCCAATGATGCCCACATCATGTGAATGAATATAAAAAAAAAAGCTTAAGCCCTTTATAGATTATTTTGAAGTTTTGGAAAGTTTACACACAACCATAGGAACAGGAGTAGGCCATCCAGCCCCTTGAGCCTGTTCCATCATTCAATGAAATTACAGCTGATCCATGGTCCAATTCTGTGTCCCTTCATATTTTTGTTTAACAATAATTTATCTATCTCAGATTTATCAGTGCTGGTTGAATATAAAATTGATTGAATGCAAGACAAGTTGCATTGAACACTAATAAAAGAATCATTATTTCATGCCCCTGTATCTGCAGTGTAAGTTTCCGTTGAAACTGTGAACTAATAAGATCCTTGATGTCTGTTATAAATGGTCTCAGTTCAACAGCTGCCAGTTGTGTGATTCAATGAGATATTCACTACTAGAGTCCTCGCTACAACATGCAATTCCTCCGACAGCAAGTTGTGTCATTTCTGGGGACTCTCTGTTGCGAATCTCTGTCAGAGGATAAACGATGATAAAGTGTGAGAGCAGTTCAGATATGCATAAGCTCACTGCACCATAACTGACAGCTGTCACTTGAAGGCTCTGATAATAATGAAATTGCTCGGATGAACCTACAGAAATGCGTCAGATCACTTGCAAACCTGTCTATTGAGGACTTAATAGCAGTTTTATCTCTTGGAAGTCCTATGGACTGTTACTAATGCGCACAATGTTATTTAAGCTTGCAAAAACTGTCCCTTTTTTTATTGCCGTAGAATATTTTGCAAAGATGAGCAAGCAGGAAACATGCACATTTTAATTCAGAAATTTTCTGAATTGCTCGGGTTGATTTACAGGGTGATTTTGTCTGTAAATTAGCAAAAGATTACTGTTTGATGGTCCAAATGCAATCCAGGAATAAGCTGCTTTCACGCTGCAGTGAGAATTTGGGAATGATATGTGTTTTCATCTGAGCCTGTCTTACAGCTAGATTTGACTACTCCAACCTGTACCTGAATGGTTTTTCCTCCAGCTAATTTCAAACCACCCAAACCTCACAGTGAGCACCCCCATGGTCCACCATTACACCCGCCAAGGCTTTGCCGATCAATGTTGGCTCCCAGTCAAGCAAGATATTTATTGTTAAAATTCTCATCCTCGGTTTCCAATCCATTCTTGTCTTCATCCACCCCCTCTCTCTTTCTTTCTGTAATCTCCTTCAGCTAACAGCCCTCTCCATCCGAGATAATAGGTACTGCAGATGCTGGAGAATCCGAGATAACAAGGTATGGAGCTGGATGAACACAGCAGGCCAAGCAGCATCATAGGAGCAGGAAAGCTTGACGTTTCAGGACCAGACCCTTCATTAGCTGAAGGGTCTGGGCGCGAAACGTCAAGCTTTCCAGTCCTCTCCATCCCCTTTGCACAGACCCTCTGGGGTATTTGGGCTTGTCGATCTCTGACGACAGGAGGGCAAAGGAAGCATTTCAGAGACTCCCTGAAGACTCCCTTCAAGAAATGCAACAAAGATGTCAACATGTGGGAGACCCTCATTCAGGAAGTCTTTGGGAACACCAGTCGGCAAGAGGAATAATGGAAAAGGAACCGGAGAAAGGAATACCAGTAACCTCAAGACCAACGACTAATTCCACCTCCTAGAGACACTTGCCAAATGCATGGTTGGAAATGTGGCTTTAGGATTGGGCTCATCAACCACATGAGGATCCATTGTTCCCATGACCAGTGACATGGAATCTCCACGGTGGATAATCATACTCGGTAGTGAGTGATTGTCGATTACAATGACGATCCCAGCTGATAGTATTATTGAACATGTTAGATTCCAGAGTGAACCCTGGCTTGTTACTTCTTAAGGAGATAGTAGGAACTGCTGATGCTGGAGAATCTGAGATAACAAGGTGTAGAGCTTCAGAAATTTCTGAAGGGTCTCGACCCGAAATGTCAGCTTTCCTGCTCCTCTGATGCTGCTTGTCGTGCTGTGTTCATCCAGCTCTACACCTTGTTATCTCAGATTCTCCAGCATCGGCAGTTCCTACTATCTCTGTAACAATTTTAACCCCACTGCGAAGCCTCTTCTAAGAATGCCCACCTTAAAGAAGTTAGCATTTCTGAAGAAGGATCTCGGCCCGAAATATCAGCTTTCCTGCTCCTCTGATGCTGCTTGGCCTGCAGTGTTCATCCAGCTCTACACCTTGTTATCTCTTTGTTACTTCTTAAGTTTTATTTTTGCAGTCACTGAACGTATGTACAAGAGGCTGCCAATGTACTTTTGACAAAAGAACATCAAAATGTGTTACACATCAAAGGAAAATGATAACAAACTATTTTACAGCAGACAGGTATATACAACAAGATAACAAGCATGGGGCTGGATGAACACAGCAGGTCAAGCAGCATCATAGGAGCAGGAAAACTTGACGTTTCGGG
>JAHRHZ010000053.1:22119517-22149133 GCA_024137785.1 Ginglymostoma cirratum
TTTTTTTTTTTTTTCTGATGAAGGGTTTAGGCCCGAAACGTCAAGTTTTCCTGCTCCTATGATGCTGCTTGACCTGCTGTGTTCATCCAGCCCCATGCTTGTTATCTCGGATTCTCCAGCATCTGCAGTACCTTTTATCTCAGGTATATACAACAAGCTTATTTCAAATATCAGCAATAAAGACTCAACTCTTTCTCACTCCACAATTACTTTACATGTACTCACATCCTAGTGAAAAATCACCCAGTGTCCATTTTAATATTCCTTGGTCAGTATAATTTTTGGTTTCTTTCTCGAATGCCTTTGCGTTCACTTGATGCTGACTAACATAGCTCACTTATTTCCTAACATGAGTTTCGTAAATTTCTCTTCCACAGCCTTCGGTTTCCCAGGTTTACTTTCTCTTGCCCTGACTGTCGCAGAACCAGCTAAACCACATTGCGGTTGGTATACGTCATTTCTCTCTGAAAGAAACGTACCAGAACCGTCCGTCTTCCCTACCCCTAGATGTCTAGACGGTTTTCTCTCTCTCCTTCTCTCTAAAGAGAAAGTGTGTTTGTATTAACCTCCCTGTGTTATTCGACACCTTGTGCTAAGCAACTCATTTTTTTCCCCCTCTCTCTTCTACCCAATGGAATGTCGGAGAATAAAAGACAACTGTATTGAAACATACAAGATTGTGAGGAGTCTTGACGAGGTAGAAGTGGAAAGGTTGTTTGCCCTTGTGGGAGAGTCTTGGACCGGACAGCATAGTCTCAGAATGAGGGCTCACACATTTAAGGCAGAGATGAGGAAGAATTTCTTCCCTCAGAGGGGAGTCAGTCTGTGGAATTCTTTGCCGCAGAGAGCTATATATTAAATACATTAACGGCTGAGATAGACTGACATTTAATTAGTAAGGGAATCCAGGGTTAGCGGGATAAGGCCAAAAAGTGGAGTCGAAGATTATTGGATTGGTCATGGTCTCATTCATTGGTGGAGCGATGATGGGCTGAATGGTCTACTCGAATGTCTCATGGTCTGACCTTTGTTTGTGAAAGCTCTGAAGTGCATCTTTAAAGTCTCATACAAATGCATGTAAGCAAACTTTGGGCAACCCAGCTCCATTTTCAGAAGTCAAAAGGGAAATAAATAATCATTTTTAATGCATGTCTACCGATATGCAAATCAAACTTGAAGCCTATCATGGTTCTGCCCACTTCAGAACTCAATTTTCCAACAAATAATGATGATAATATGTCATGAACCTTCACCACAATTGCTCCACTATTTCTGGTCGTACCTGGGCCCCAAACTCTGCAATTTCCTCTCTAAATCTCTCTGCGTTTCTATCTTATTTTCCCTGTTTACGTGACCTCCTAAGGTAACTTTATGTGTCTTTGTGTGGCTCACTGCCCTACTTTGTTTACATTCTGGGGAAGCAGTTTGGGATGTGTCATTGTGTTTGGTGGCACTATATAAATGCAAGTTGTTATTGGATGATTAAATGTTGGCCTGCCATCCAATACTGTGTGCTAGCCAGTTTCCATTTTCAATGGGGGTTGGAATCATTAATTGATTGAAAATGATCAAATGAAATGTTCTCGAGCTGCTCATTCTACTCTATCTTTTGGATATGGCCAAACAGGTCAAAGGAGCGAATGAGACATGACTGACTGGTTGGGAGAGCTCTTGTGGTGCTATCTCTGAGCTAGGAGGTCCGCATTCACCTGCTCCAGAGGTTTGTCTTAACAGCAGGGTACTTAGAAAATAACTAGAGTGAAACTGGGGAGTCATCGTTAAATAAATGAATCACAGACTGTCACAGCCCAGAGAATGCTATGCAGCCTATTGTGTCTGTGCTGGGTCTTTGTGAGAAAGAGTTATCTTCTCCTGCATTGCCTCCATTGCCCTGTAGCCCTGCTTTTCTCTTCAGATACTGTTCTAATTCTCCTTCAATTGAGATTTCCTCCGGCACATTCTCAGGCAGGGCATTCCTGACCCAAAGCTTTTCCTGCATCACTCTGGGTTCTTCTGTGAATCATCTTAAATTTGGGCCCTCTGCTTCTCGATTCTTCCAAAAATGGGAACTGTTGCTCCCCACCCACACTTTGCGAACCAGGACGCGCAATCTGAGGAGGAAAGGCCAGCCTTTATTAAAGGTGATTACTTTCTTCACCGATAGGGTGGTCAACCTTTAGAATTGAGGGCAGCACGGTGGCTCAGGGGTTAGCGCTGCTGCCTCACAGCACCAGGGACGAGGGTTTGATTCCACTCTCGGGCGACTGTCTGTGTGGAGTTTGTACGTTCTCCCCGTGTCTGCGTGGGTTTCCTCCCACAGTCCAAAGATGTGCAGGTAAGGGTGGATTAGCTGTGCTAAATTGCCCATAGTGTACAAGGATGTGCAGGTTGGGTACATTAGTTGTAGGAAATGCAGGGTCACAGGGATGGGGTGGGGGTGGGTGGGATGCTGTTCAGAGGGTTGCTGTTGATTCAATGGGCTGAATGGCCTGCTCCCAAACTGTGGGGATTCTAAGATTTCTAATTCTTAATTCCAGAGACCTCTGGAAATTCAGCCATTGAGTGGGTTCAAGGCAGATGTTGATGGGAACACTAGGGGATATGAAGATAGTGTAGGAATATAGATTTCAGGAGCTGATCAGCCATGATCTAGAATACTAGATTTCCTGAATAGCCTTCCACTGTTTCTATGCCCCTAACATATCAGCCTTCTCTTCCCCAAGGTGATAGATTAGTAAAGCTAAGTCAATCAAGGTATCTGTAGTTTCTCATCCCTGAAATCATTCCACTCAAATCTCTCCCGCACACAGCAGCGATTCCTACCACAATGTGAGGACTAACAATTATGACATTATCATGAACCCAGTACCTGAATATTAGTACTCTAGTTTTAATTATTTAGTAAAACATTCAGTTACACGATGTGGGGGTTGCTGGCTGGGCCTAGTTTTAATTACCCGTCCCTAGTTGTGAAGGTGGTGGTGAGCTGCCTTCTTGAACCACTGCAGTCCAGGTTGATCTGTTGGGGAGCGAGTTCCAGGAGTTTGACCCAGTAACACTCAATTCTGGCAGTTTGAGAATCCTGAACTTTAGTTGATCAACCATTTGGCAGCTGTGTCTTCGACCACTGTGAGAGTGAGCTCTTCAACCCTCGGCACCTCATTATCTGTCACTCCTGTTTTTACGATGATCCTTAAAACCTAAAACTCCCTTTGGCCGAGTTTTCAGTCACTAATATATTCCTCTGTGTCTTGTACTGTATTAGGTTCTTTGGCAAGCCCTGTATTGCTTTAAAGGTGCTGTTAAATGCAAATTGTTTTTGCACAGGATCTCCAATCACAAAGTCTTAAAACAGAAGTTAGCTTCACCTTCTCCTTCGGGTAGAGTCCAAAGTGAAAGGCCACAAATATAAGAGACTCGCTAGTAAGGCTGTGGTTAGGCCAGATCTGGTAAAGTCTTGCTGCATTTGGGCATCGACTGCTTCAGTATCTGAGGAGTCGCGAATGGTACCGAACATTGTGCAATCCCCACTTCTGGCCTTATGATGGAGGGAACGTCATTGATGAAGCAGCTGAAGATGGCAGGGTCTTGTGGCCTTGATATCAAGGCTTGTCACTCTCACCTCACCTCTGGAATTCAGCTCTTCTGTCCATGTTTGAACCAAGGCTGTAATGGCATCAGGAGATGAGTGGCCCTGGTGGAACCCAAACTGGGCGTCACTGAGCAGGTGCTGTTTGATAGCACTGTTGATGACACCTTCCATCACTTTACTGATGATTGACAGTCGGCTGATTTTCCAGGTTGGATTTGCCCTGATTTTTGTGGAACAGTACTGGAGCACAGTGGCTAGGGGAGTGCCATGTTCTGGAGCATAAGCCTTCAGTACCGTTGCCAGAATGTTGTCAGGGCCCATAGCCTTTGCAGTATCCAATGTCTCCAACCGTTTTTTGATACCATGTGGAGTGAATCAAATTGAATGAAGACTGTTTTGGTGAAAAGAAACATAGAAACCTGAAGCAAGAGTAGGCCATTCAGTTCTTTAAACCTGTTCTGCCATTCAGTTTGATTATGGCAGATCCTCTATCTCACTATCATATTCCGATTTTCTCCCCATACTCCTTCTTGCCTTTAAAATCTAGAAATTTATCTAGATCTTTCTTGAACACACTCAGTGACCTGGTCTCCCCAGCCTCCTGTGCTAGACAAATCCATAGGTTCACTCCCCTCTGAACGAAGAAATGTTTCCTCCTCTCAGTGCAAAATGGCCTATCCCGTAAACTGAGGCTATGCCCCCTGGGTCTGGACTCCCCCACCCAGGGGAAGCATCCTCCCTGTATCTAGTCTGTCCAGCCCTGTTAGAATTTTATGTGTTTCAATCAGACCCCCCTCAGTGGAAACAATCTCTCCTTAAAGGACAGTCTTATAATCCCTAGTATCAGATTAGTGAACCTCCATTACACTCCCTCTGTGCTCAGTGTATCCTTCCTTAGGTAGGGAGACCAAAACTGTACACATTACTCCAGGTGTGGTCTCACTAAGGCCTTGTATAGCTGCAGTAAGACATTCCTATGTCTGATCTCAAACCCTCTTGCAATGAAGGCCAATGTACCATTCACCTCCCTAATTACTTGCTGCATGTCTACTACCGTTGTCTGGTGCGCAAGGACACCCAGGTCCCTTTGTACATCCACATTTCCCAAAATGTTATCAATTAAATGATTCTCTTCCTTTGTGTTTTTCACACCAAAGTGTATAACTTCACATGTAGCCACATTGTGCTGCATTACCATGCATTTGTGTACTCACTCAACTTGTCCCAATCAGCCTTCCTGCTTCCTCCTCAATGTTCTCAGTCCCACTAAGTTTTGCATCATCAGCAAATGTGCAATCATCGCATTTGATTCCTTCATCCTATTCATTTATCTGTTAATGAATAACTTGGGCCCGCTGCCTGAAATAAAGACTTATTTATTCCCATTCTATTTCCTGTCTGTCACCCATTCTTGATCCATGCCAGTACATTACCCACTAACCCAAGCAGTTTCACTTTTCCCACTAACCCCTTACAAGGGACCTAATCAAACACCTTCTCAAAATCTAAACACACCATATCAACCAGTTCTCCCTTGTCTATTCGACAAGTTACGTCTTTGAAACACTCCAGTTTCTTTGTTAAGCATGTTTTGCCTTGCTAGCTTTATCAAATCCCATTAATGCTTTCCAAATGTTCTATTATCTCTTCTTTTATAATAGACTTCAACACTTTCCTCACTACTGATGTTAGGTTAACTCATCTGTAATTCTCTGTTGTTTTTCTCCCTTTTTAAACAGTGAGGCTACATTTGCCACACTTCAATCTGTAGGAATTGCTCCAGAATCTATAAAATTTTCAAAGTTGACCATCAATGCATCCAATATTTCCAGATCCACTTCCTTCAATACACTGATATGTAGATTGGCAGGCCCTTGTGATCTGTTAGCTTTTAACCCCAATAATTTCCCCAGCACCGTTTTCTTACTAATACCAGTTTCCTTCAATTACACCCTTCTGCTAGACTCCTAATGTTTCTGGGACGTTGTCTGTGCCCCATTTGTGAAGCTAGAACCAAAGTATGTGTTCAATTCTTCTGCCATTTCTTCCTTCCCCATTATAATTTCCCTGGCTCCGGACTGTCAGGGACTTACATTTGTTACTACTCATTTTTTTCTCTTCACACATTTGCAAGAAGCTTTTACAGTCAGTTTCTATGTTTCCTGTAATTTTAATCTCATTCCATTTCTCCCTCTCTTCTTCAAAAGCTTCCTCTCTTGCTGAACTCTAACAGATTCCCGATCCTCAGGCTTGCTGCTTTGTTGGGCGATGTTACATGTCTTCTCTTTGGATCTAGCACTATCTGTAATTCATTTTGTAAGCCATGATTGTGCAACCTATCATTTTTTTTTGTTTCTTGCATGAGACAAGAATGAATAATTGTTATAATTCACATGTACATCCTTTAAGTACAAACTATCATCTGTCCACCATCAATCCCTGATGCTAAGGATTTCCAGAGGGGGCTGAGATGGATCATCTACTTGGCACTTAGCGGTGAAGATTGCTGCAAATCTTTTGCTTTGACATTCCACAGCATTACGATCACTGAATACGTTTTCTGAAGAAGGGTCTAGGCCTGAAACATCAGCTTTCCTGCTCCTCTGATGCTGCTTGGCCTGCTGTGTTCATCCAACTCCACGCCTTGTCACCTCACTATCCATATACTCAGCGCTACCATTGACAGGAGACTGAACTGGACCAGCCAAATAAATGATGTGGCTATGGGAGCAGGTCAGAGGCAGTTGCAAAGTCTCTGGGTCAAAAATGTAGATATCGCTGTCTAACAGAGTTTTGTATGCACCTACAGTGCATGGACTGCTACAGTCCAAGACAGCCACTTTCTCAAGGGCAACTAAGGATGTGCAACAAATGCTAGCCCAGCCCGAATTACTCACAACTTCAGAAGGAATAAAAACATCCTCATTTGAGGGATCAATCTAGTAAACTTTTTCTGAACAGCTTCCCATGCATTTATATCTTCCTTAAATAAGTAGACCAAAACTACACATAGTATTTGAGATGTGGTCTCACAATTGTCCTGTATGACTGGTGGATAACATCCTTACTGTTAATGTTCAATTTTTCGTGCAATAAAGGTAGGAATGTTGTTATCCTTGCTGTGATTACTTGTTGCAGCTGCGTACTAATCTTTTGTAATTCATGCACCAATAGTCCCCAAACAGGGCAGGGTGGTATGGTGGCTCAGTGGTTTGCACTGCAGCCTCACAATGCCAGGGACCCAGGTTCGATTCCAGCCCTAGGTGACTGTCTGTGTGGAGTTTGCACATTCTCCCCATGTCTGTGTGGGTTTGCTCCAGTTTCCTTCCACAGTTCAAAGATGTGCAGGTTAGGTGGATTGGCCATGCTAAATTACCTATAGTGTTCAGGGGTGTGTGGGTTATAGGGCTATAGGGTGATGGGTCTGGGTGGGATGCTCCAAGGGGCAGTGTGGACTTGTTGGGCCAAAGGGCCTGTTTCCACACTGTAGGGATGCTAATCCATCTGCAGTCATTCTCCAATTATCTGACACTGTGCCTTTTAAGTCTTCCTGCAAAAGTGAACCATTTCACTTTTTTTTTCACATTATACACCCTCTGCCGGATTTTTGCTCATTTAGCCCATCTATACCCATCTGCCATCTCCTTAGTGTAATGTAGGTGCTTCCTTTGGAATCAGGAAGTATATACCAACTAGACAAAGGATAAGAGATAAAAGGTACTGCAGATGCTGGAGAATCCGAGATAACAAGCATGGGGCTGGATGAACACAGCAGGTCAAGCAGCATCATAGGAGCAGGAAAACTTGACGTTTCGGGCCTAAACCCTTCATCAGAAATGATAACAAAGGATAACTCTGAACAGGAGCACTTTAATGATGATGCTCACATCTCCATAGCTGGTTCCCATCTGGACCCAAAATCCAACCCTCTAGGTCACCTGACCAGCTCTCGTAAAGGGGTAGCTCGCCCAACGGCACCCAGAACCCTTCTGTCTTCTTGACAATACAATTTCCAACCAATCTTAGTGTCAGATGTGAATTTAGCTACCAAGCCTTTGTAACCCTCGTCTAGATCATTGTTATAAATTGTAAATAGTTGAGGCTCCAGCACACATAGAGTCATAGAGCCAGAGAGGTGGAAACAGACCCTTTGCCCAACTTGTCCATACTGGCCATGTTTCTCAAACCAAACTAGTTTTCTGATGAAGGGTCTAGGCCCGAAACGTCAAGCTTTCCTGCTCCTGTGATGCTGCTTGGCCTGATGTGTTCATCCAGCTCCACACCTTGTAGTCCCATTTTCCTGTGTTTGGCCCATATCCCTCTAAACCTTTCTTATTCATGCACCTATCCAAATGTCTTCTAAATATTGTAACTGTACCTGCATCTACCACTTCCTCTGGCAGTTCATCACACACATACGCACCACCCTCTGCGTGAAAAATTTGCCCCTCAGATCCCTTTTATATCTTTCTCCTCTCACCTTAAACCTGTGCGCTCTAGTTTTGAGCTCCATAACCCTAGGGAAGAGATCTTTGCTATTCACCTTATCAATGTCCCTCACTATTTTATAAACCTCAAAAGGTCACCCCTCAACCTCCTATCCTCTAGGGGAAAAAAAACTCTCCATCCTGCCTATGAGACCAAGACTCATTTACGCACATGCGAAGATGGTGGTATTGTTCCTTGCTGATTAATTCAGGAAATGCAGGTTAATGGTCTCGGTACCCAGGTTCACATTCTACTCTGGCAATCAGGGGCTTTGAATTCCATAAAATTTAATGTCCAACCATGACCTTTAGCCATTGTCAACTGTCGAAAAATCCATCTTTCAAGGCTTCAAGACTTCTTATTCATCTATGTTAAAACTCCAGAGGTCCCATCGTGGGTGTGAAATAAAAGTATAGAAAATAGACGCAGGAGAAGGCCATTCAGCCCAATGAGTCTGCTCTGCCATTCAATTTGACCATGGCTGATCATCGCGCTCAGTACCCTGTTTCTGCTTTCACCTCATTCCCTTTGATCACTATAGCCCTAAGAACTATATTTAATAAAAAATTGAAATTGCTGATAAAAACAGTGCAGGCCTGGCAGCAACTATGCAGAGAAATCAGAGTTAACCTTTCGGGTCAGTGACCCTTCTTCAAAAGTAATGGTAGCTAGGAAAGGTTGGTTTTTATGCAGAAGGTAGGGTGGAGGGGAGGGGATAAGGAGTAACTAATATCTGGCTATAGAGCCCAAAGAGAGAGAAGAGCAGTTGGACAGGCAGGAGTGGATAACGATCTGGCTGGGACGGTGAATAGCTGTTAATGGGGACTGTCAGTGGCTAACACTGGGTAGTGTGTACTCGCACACCATGTGGTAACAAGGCCTGGCATGTTGGGGTTGGGGTAAGGACATAGGAGAAGGTGCCTCCACACCCAGATATTGAGTCCAGAATGCTGTAGAGTTTCAAAGTGGAAAATAGGATGCTGTTCTTCCAGACTGCACTGAACTTCACTGGAACGCTACAGCAAGCCAGGGACGGAGATGTTGGCCAGGGAACAGGTTGGTGTGTTAAAGCGGCAGGCAACAGGTAGTTCAGGGTCTTTTTTGCAGACAGAACATAGATGTTCTGTGAAGCAGTCACCCAGTCTACTCTTCGTTTCCCCAGTGTAGAGGAGACCATATTGTGAGCAGTGAATGCATTGGACTAGATTGTGGGAAATGCAGGTAAAGTGCTGCTTCACCTGGAAGGTATGTTTGGGACATTGGCTACTGGGGAGGGAGGAGGTAAACAGGCAGGTGTTACACCTTCTGCAATTGCAGGGAAAGTTGCCATGGAGCTGTAGAGAGGTGTATTTGGAGTGAAGGAGGAGCGGACCAGAGGGTGTCCCAGAGGGAACTGTCCTTGTAGAAGGCTCATAGAGGTGAGGAATATGTATATGGTGGTGGCAGCCTGCTGGCAGGAATGGTGAGTAATGATCCTCTGGATGTGGACGCTGGTGGGACGTTTTCAGATTTCCAACATCTGCAGTTCTTTCATTGTTTTATTAAACTGTATCAAATTCCTTCTTGAAAATATTCAATGTTGTGGCCTCAACCATTTTCTGTGGAACAGAATTCCTACGCTCTAGTTGAAGAAGTGTGACTCGTTCAGTGGAAGCTGGCTGGATTGTAGACAGTATGAAGGAAATGTCTGAGAAAAAGCAAGGAAGAAAACTAAGACGAATGAAAAAATAATGGGGCTTCTTCCCAATCAAGACCAACTGATGTTTCAAATTACACATCTACTGTTTCCCAAATGTCACTGTTTAGAGATATCCTGGGAGTTCATTCTGTGGGATTATCACCCCATTTCCTGTGTTCCCACGGAATACACAGTGGCAGCAGATTCGAGGAAATTCCTCACCTTTCTGTTGGGAGGATGCAGACATTTGCGAACATCCCCTCAGCTTAAATGATAGCAGAGCCCCTGGGTTCTGTGTGGGTTTCCTCCCACAGTTCAATAGCAGAGATAGCAGATAGCAGAGCCCCTGGGTTCACCTGAATAGTTTCCAATTTCCAATAATGGGGTGGCACGGTGGCTCACTGGTTACGATTGCCTCACGGCGCCAGGGTCCCAGGTTTAATTCCATCCTCGGGCGACTGTCTGTGTGGAGTTTGCACATTCTCCCTGTGTCTGCGCGGGTTTCCTCCCACAGTCCAAAGATGCACAGGTTAGGGTGGATTGGCCATGCGAAATTGCCCGTAGTGTTCAAGGATGTGTGGATTAGGTGGGTTAGACATGGGAAATATGAGGTTATAGGGATATTGTGGGGGGTGCTGAGTCTGGAAGTGATGTTCTTCAGAGGGGCTGTGGGGACTTCACAGCCTCTTTCCACACTGTGAAGATTCTCTGAACTATAAGGGAAGCAGCAAATACTTGCTGGATAGATAAAATAATTTGTATATTGTACCTGTTATCATGTCTTATGTTCAATGCTGTGCTGACCAAAGCACATCCCCTCATAGATCTCTTTGCACTGAATCCCATCTGTCAACTACCTTCCCACTCCACCAATTTGTCAATATCCTTTTTGAGCTCTGCACTATGCAGTTTACAACTCTTCCAAATTTTGTGCCATTTGCTAAATTTGAAATCATCCCCTCCATTTCAAGAATCAAGCTCCTTAATGTATATCAGATACAGTAAAATTTTCCATGGATTGCCAGCTTGCTGTGGTGCAGAGGCTTGAATGAGTCTGTCAGGAATTCTCAACTCCTGGCATGGACAGAGGGGAGGAACCAGACAGAGCACAATCCAAAACAAGTCTGTGTCGGGCAGAAGATACTTGTGTGATATCAGCAGATGTGACAGTGGATGAAGGCTACAGCATTGGGAGATCCCTGTGCATTGATGTTGCCTTGCCCCTGGAACTGGATCTATCATCTATCAGGGACGCTGTGTCTGCTGATGTACAACGGCATTCTCACATTAAAAGACGTCTAAAACAAGGTGTTTACCTGGGGAAATTCAAATACCCTGCCCACACCCTCAATACAAACCCTGCGGCCATCGGTGAGAGGCAATGCGGACAGGAATGCAAGATCTGGGAGTCCCCAGCACGTAGGTGGTGGAGTTTGTCATCTCAAGGTCAAGAACTAACTCCACCTCCTGGAAACACCTGCTAAATGACAGAATTTCTCAGGAACAGGCTCATTATCCACACAAGAGCCAACAGATCCCATGAGCAGCATCATGGGATCTCCTGGGTGGAGATCCAGGTTTGCCAGCGAATGATTGACATTTCCTGCCAACTGGTGCCTTTCATCATCTTCTCCCCAAAGAACATTACAGCCAATGGAGTCGCTGCCAAGCGTAATGAGAGAAGCAGAGCAATGAGTCAGCACCCAGTAATCTTCCACAGATAGAATTGTGATCGTGCAGAAACAGGCCATTCAGTAAAATCACCTTCGAGATGAGGCTGTACGATGTTTTATGTCCATCAGAGGGGCCGGCAGGACTTCAGCTCAACGCGAGGCCCTAAGATATAGGAACAGGAGCAAACCAATCGGCCCCACATCTCATCAGAAAAGAGAGTGCCTCAACAGTGCAGTATTGAGATGTTGCTGTAAATATGTCTATGTATTTGATACACACTGAGGAGCTGGATTCTTGAAATGGAGGGTACGATTTCAAATTTAGCAAATGGCACAAAATTTGGAAGAGTTGTAAACTGCACAGTGTGGAACTCAAAAAGGATATTGACAAATCGGTGGAGTGGGAAGGATTGACAGATGGGGTTCAGTGCAGAGAGACCTAAGAGGGGATGCACTTTGGTCAGCACAGCATTGAATACAAGATAAAATAACAGGTACAATTCTGAAGTGGGTGCAGCTGCAGAAGGAGCTGGGTGTATACGTGCACAGATCTGTAAATGTACCAGGGTGGCCAGAGAGAGCAGTTAAGGAGGCAATGTTGAACTTGTGCAAGACACTTGTTAGACCTCAGCTGGAAGACAGTGTACTATAAGTGGGCTCCATATTATAGGAAAGATCTGAATGCATTGTAGAGAGTCCAGAAGTAATTTAGAAGATTAGTTTCAGCGATGAGAAACTTCAGTGATGAGGATAGATTGAAGAAGTTGAGACTATTCTCCCCAGAGTGAAGAAGTTTGAGAGGGGTTTGATAGAGGTTTTCAAAATCATAAATGGGCTGGACAGAGCCGATAGGGAAAAGCTGTGCTTGCTTGGTAAAAGAACAAGAACGGGAAAGCAGAGATTTAACATGATGCGCAAATGAAGGAAGGGTAAAGTGAGAAAAACCTTTCTCACCCAGCGCATAGTCAGGGTATGGAATGCATTGCCTGGGAAATGTGGTGGAGGCAGGTTCAATTCAGGCATTCAAGAGGGGCATGGGATGGTTATTTGGATAGAAATGGTGAGCGGGGATATGAGGCAAAGGCAGGAGATTGGCACTAGGGAATATGTCACCAGACCCAAAACGTTAACTCTGATATTTTCATCACAGATGCCTCCAGACCTGCTGAGATTTTCCAGCAACTTCTGTTTTAGTTATGAGGGAATGTGGCCTGTTTGAAGAGCTGGGACATGGGCTGAATGGCTCCCTTCTGCACTGTAACTATTGTGCGATTCTGTTGACTTTGTGTCTGAGGGCCTGGAGCGTTTCTCAACCCCACAGCTTCCTGACCCAGACCGGGGCTAGTTCCCCACTCAGCCATGGTGACACCTATCATTTAAGTAAATGGAATCTCAAACAACATTTAAGATTTAAATTCAAAACCATGCACTACTCTGAAGAAGGTTATAATTAACTATGAGGTTAACAATCTCCTGCAGCACAAATTAATTGACAAAGCCTTTGAACAATGCACCACCCTTATTTGCAAAAACAGCTGGTCAGTCCATGCATGACTTACATCAATAATTCAACTGCAGTAGTTTTCCGTCTCACCTTTCTTTTCAAAAATCCATTATATTCCATTAATAAATAACAGCAGGGCTATGAGGACTAGCTTCTGGCAAATGCATTCTTTCAGCACTCAAAGTTTTTGCTTATAAATGGCACCTATTCCAGTGTATGTGCCTAATCAGTCCTTTTGCTTTACTCAGCAGCAAAAAATCATTGTGTGGAGGTGGATTGTTTTTACTACTGGAAGCCTGTGACCAGCGGTGTGCCACAAGGATCGGTACTGGGTCCACTGTTTTTCATCATTTATATAAATGACTTGGATGTGACTATAGGAGGGATGGTTAGTAAGTTTGCAGATGACACCAAAATTGATGGTGTAGTGGACAGTGAAGAAATTTATCTCAGGGTCCTACAGGACCTTGATCAGATGGGCCAAGGAGTGGCAGGTGGAGATTAATGTAGACCAATGTGAGGTGCTGCATTTTGGAAAGGAAAATCAGGGCAGGACTTATACACTTAATGGTAAGGTTCTGGGGAGTGTTGCTGAACAAAAAGACTTTGGAGTGCAGGTTCACAGTTCCCTGAAAGTAGAGTCAAAGGTAGACAGGATAGTGAAGAAGGCATTTAGTGTGTTCGCCTTTATTGGTCAGTGCACTGAGTATAGAAGTTGGGAGGTCATGTTGCAGCTGTGCAGGACATTGGTGAGGCCACTATTGGAATACTGTGTGCAATTCTGGTCTCCTATAAGAAAGATGTTGTTAAACTTGAAAGGGTTCAGAAAAGATTTACAAGAACGTTGCCGGGCTTGGAGGGTTTGAGCGACAGGGAGAGGCTGAATAGGCCGGGGCTATTTTCCCTGGAGTATCGGAGGCTGAGGACTGATCTTATAGAGGTTTATATAATCATGAGGGGCATGGATAGGACGAATAACCAAGACCTTTTCCCCCGGGCAGGGGAGTCCAAAACTAGACGGCATAGGTTTAAGGTGAGAGAGAAAAGATTTAAAAGGGACCTAAGGGGTAACTTTTTCATGTAGAGGGTGGTGCATGTATGGAATGAGCTGCCAGAGGAAGTGGTGGAGGCTGGGACAATTACAACATTTAAAAGGCTTCTGGATGGGTACATGAATAGGAAGAGTTTAGAAGGATATGGGCCTAATGCTGGCAAATGGGACTAGATTAATTTAGAATGTCTGGTCAGCATGGTCAAGTGGGACCAAAGGGTCTGTTTCTGCGCTGTACATCTCAATGACTGTATAAACCATCATGCTCAAAGAATCAATGGGATCAAAGGTGGGGTAATGGGTAGGGGGTACAGTGAGGACGGGGGCGCTGCTTCTCCTTTGCAAACCCCAAATTTGGTGACTGATCCAACTCAGTAACCTGTTCCCGCTTTGTGCCCTATCCTATCATGAGGACAGGTAGTTGGGGAACAAATAGAGTACATACAGACAGCGCCCAGAGACACAGAGAGAGAGGGAGCAGGACAGAGAAAAGGAACAGGCAAATAAAGGAATAGCTGATGATAAGCTGAGGGAGAGAGATAGAGAAAGAGAGAGAGAGAGAGGAGAGAGAATATTGAGAATGGATGGAAATGAGAAAGGAAATGAGTTGAAAATGGGTTGGCTATGCTGGGAACAACTTGCGCAGAACAGGACCTAGGGGTGCCGCGGTCAGAAGTGAACATGGAGGAGAGAGATAATGTTCTGAAATTGTTAACCTCAATGTTGGTTGCTGAAAGCTGTTAGGTATCTCGGCCATTCAACTGTGTTAATAGGTAGAGACATAAGAACACAGGAAGAGGAGTAGGCCATTCAGCCCTTCTAGCCTGTTCTACAGTTCAATGAGATTATGGATGATCTGTGATCTAATTCCATATCTGTGCCTTTGACTGAAACCCCTGAATACCTTCACTTAACAAAAATGCATCTACCTCAGATTTAAAGTTACCAATGATCAAGCATTCACTGGCTTTTGGGGAAGAGACTTCCAAACCTCTACCACCCGTTTGCTTAGAAATGTTTCTAACCTCTCTCCTGAATGATCTGTCCCTAATCTTTAGTCTATTCCCTTTGTTCTGGAATCCCCAAACAGTGGAAATAGCTTCTCATTAACTCCCGTGTCTTTTCCAGTTAATATCTTGAAGACTTCAATCAGATCACTCCTTAACTTTCTAAATTCCAGAGAAACTGGCCTAATTTGTATAATCACTCCTCATAAATTAACCCCTGAAACATTCTAGTCAGTATTTATCTCTCTCAGCTTATCATCTCCATGTACTCTATTCATTCCCAGTCCTGCCAACAGCGTAAAGACTACTTTTTCCTGGTTGGATTCAGTTCTGTCGTAGGTTCACTGGACTCTAAACATTAATTCGATTTTTCTCTCTACAGATACTTTCAGACCTGCTGGGTTTCTCCAGCACTGTGTTTTTGTGATTCCGGTAATCTTCAATCCTATATCTTGCCAATCACCAGAAAACGTGTTCTTAATTACGTGAATGCTTTCAGAGAAAATGTCAATTCTTTAACACCGATAATGCAGTGTGAGCCGAAGGAGCACAGCAGGCCAGGCAGCATCAGAGGAGCAGGAAAGTTGACGTGTCGGGTCAGGATTTCTGAAGAAGGGTTCTGACCCGAAATGTCAGCTTTCCTGGTCGTCTGATGCTGCCTGGCCTGCTGTGTTCCTCCAGCTCTACACTGTGTTATCTCTGACTCCAGCATCTGCAGTTCTTACTATGTTTGAATTTTTTAACACCTCCTAGGTTGAAGAAAATGGCCACTTCTCTGTTGTGTTGCCAGTAACAATCTTATGAGAATACTGAAATAATTGAAGATGTGGAGAAACCATGCATGTCACTCAAATCAACAAGAATACCTGTGTGTTATTATTTGAGAGACAGAGTATTAAGGAGGAAATGGAGACCACCTCAAACAATGGGAGGGCAATATTGTATCAGGTCCTGTGAGATATCTGAGTATTGTCATGAAATTTTACGAATTCATGAAATTCCAGCTGCTTTTCTCTTTGGCGATAGGAAAACACAGACTGAAATAAGAAAACCTTATTAAATAAAAATCTGAAAGAACTGTGGATGCTGTAAATCAGAAACACAAACAGAAATTGCTGAGAAAGCTCAGCAGGTCTGGCAGCATCTGTGGAGTGAAATCAGAGTTAACGTTTTGCGTCTAGTGACCCTTCCTCAGAACCTTTTCATCAGCCAGGATTACATAATGATGAAGGGTTTAGGCCCGAAACGTCAAGTTTTCCTGCTCCTATGATGCTGCTTGACCTGCTGTGTTCATCCAGCCCCATGCTTGTTATCTTACATAAAGATGTGGTTAATATTTTGCCAGACATGCCACAGCCAGTGAGATAAACCCAGCCATCAATTAAACCTGCCCAATAATTCCAAGCCCACATTTAAAGAGCATTTTAACAAGGTTTTAAAGTATTATCTATGACTCCAACCCAAAAGCAGGCGACAACAAGGTGTAGAGCTGGATGAACACAGCAGGCCAAGCAGCATCATAGGAGCAGGAAAGCTTGACGTTTCGGGCCTAGACCCTTCATCAGAAATGGGGGAGGGGAAGAGGGTTCTGAAATAAATAGGGAGAGAGGGGGAGGCGGATAGAGGATGGATAGAGGAGAGGATGCTGCTTGGCCTGCTGTGTTCATCCAGCTCCACACCTTGTTATCTCGGATTCTCCAGCATCTGCAGTTCCTATCATCTCTGATCAAGTGAAAGTTTAGAATGTTTTTGCTCTAGTCAATGTGTTAGTGTTACCTGACTCTGGCCATTGAGAGCAAAGGTTCAGTGGATTTTATAAAATTTAAAAGAAACTCAATTCTGTGAATTATACACTGAATATTCCAGGCAGGAGGAAAAAAAACCACGCTAGTGTGTCACGTTAAAACAATCTAAGGCAGGGAGGATAGTTGGAACAGAAGTATATTTACAAGTGTGACAGAGATAGGGAGTGAAATAAAAATATCAGATTGATTTGAGGATGAGTCCAAATTAAATATCCAGGAATTAGAGTAGGTAAGAGGGCGACATTTGAAAATTTTGGTGGGATATTCTGCTGTATCTCAGAAAAAAAAGTATTGAAGCGACTTACAAAAGCTATTATAGACTCATAAGTGGTTTTCGGTGAATAGGTCAGGAAAAATGTATTTGGCTATACATGATGTTAACAGGGAGGATGCCTTACCTGTAAAACAGCATTCTTCTGCGCTTACTCCGGGGATGTTAGCTAAACTAAGGGCGATCAAGATCATGATGGATAATAACTTTATTGAACCAGATAACAGTTGCTGAAATCATCAACTGTCATGGCACCAAAGCCAGAGAGGTCACGATGATTATGTGGATCATTGCAAAGTCAATGTGGTAACAAATGTGAATTTGTACCAATTTTCCATGGCAAGGGAATGATGACATAATGATATTATGAAGTAGACTGCTCATTCTGTGTATTATAATTTATTGTAAGTCTGCGTTTCTGGTTTTTGAGTCAGTTACCAGTGGGTTTTCATTACGTCTGAAGTTAATAATTAACTTACATGTATTGCTGTAGCCATGGTGATTTCTTTTACACAGTTTTTGAGTCCTGGCCTTAGAAAAAGTGAGTTTTTGCACACCACCCATGGATTTTTTTTTGTTCATTTTGGATTGTTTTGCTACCCAATGAGATAAATAATGGGCCTTAAGATTTGTTAGAGCCTTCTGGAATGTAGTTTTTATAAGCCTATGGGGAACACCCAGAGCTGAGAGAGTGAGGGGTCTTTTTATTTCAGATTTACTTGGATTGGAGCAGTGCTGTGAAGTTCTTGGAACATGATGGCTTCTCCAGAGATGGGGAAGATAGATAGTAAAATAAATGCAAAGAACCGCAGACGCTGGAGATCTGGGTTTCTCCAGTAATTTCTGTTTACAACATGCCGTAAATTAGGACAACTTAGCTGAGAGGTTAATGGTAATTGCAGACCAGAAGTCATAGAATCACAGTTTTTACAGCTGGCAAAAGGGTCTTTGGCCCATCATACCAGTGTTGTTCATCAAGCACTTGGATTTTAGCCTTGTATGCGATGGCATTTCAAGACTTATAGAGCTATAGAGTAATACAGCATGGAAACAGACCCTTTGGTCCAACCAGTCCATGCTGACCATTATCCCCAACTAAACTAGTCCCAGATAACAACGTGTAGAGCTGGATGAACACAGCAGGCCAAGCAGCATCAGAGGAGCAGGAAGGCTGACGTTTCGGGACTAGGCCCTTCTTCAGAAATTGCTGTGTTCATCCAGCTCTACACGTTGTTATCTCAGATTCTCCAGCATCTGCAGTTCCTACTATCTCCTAAACTAGTCCCACCTGCCTGTGCTTGGCCTATATCCCTCCAAATGTTTCTTATTCGTGTATTTATCTAAATATTTTTTAAATGTTGCAACTGTACCACATCCATCACTTCCTCTGGAAGTTTATTCCACATACGAACCACTGTCTGTTAAAAAAAATTGCCCCCTCACATCTTTTTTTAAAATCTTTCTCCTCTAACCTTAAAATTACTCCCCCTAGTCATGAAATCCCCCACCCTTGGGAAAAGACACCTGCTATTCACCTTATCTATGCCCCTCATGATTTTATAAACCTCTATAAGGCCACATCTCAACCTCCTACGCTCCAGTGAAAAAAGGTCCCAGCCTATCCAGCTTCTCCTTATAACTTAAACCCTCTATTCACCCCTGTCTCCTTTTTGCTGATTTACGGCTATTTCTGGGATAAAGGACAAAGAACAGAACAATACAGCACAAGAACAGGCCATTCTGGTCTCCAAGTCTGTGCTTCCATACTAAAACTGTCTTTACTTACTGGATCTGTATCCTTCTATTCCCTTCCTATTCATTTGTTCGCCTGGGTGCTTCTTGAATGCAGCTATTGTGTCTGCTTCCAGCACCCCTACTGGCAGCACATTCCAGGCACTCACCACCTAAATGTTTCTTAAATAGTTCCTGCCTCTACCATCATTTTAGGTAGTAGGTTCCAGACATGCAGAAACTCTGGCTGAAAAACCTGTTCCTCAAATCCCCTCTAAACTTTCTGCTTCTTACTTAAAATCTGTGCCCCTCGATTACTAACAGGAAAGGTTTCTCCCTATTCACCCTGTCTATTTCCCTCACAACTTCGTACACCTCAATCAGTTCCCCACTCAGATTTATCTGCTCTAAAGAGAACAAACGCGGCCTGTCTAGTTTCTCTTCACTTCTTTTTCTAAGTCTCTCTTCATAGCTCACTGTTGTGATAAAGCCCTGAAGAGATTTAAAAAAGACAGAAGCACCATAGTCTTACCAGACCATAGGGCTGCTACAGAAACAGAGAGAGATGACTGGAGGTGGTGTAGCCTGAGGGTCACCATGCCTCGGATGAGGGGAGAGGTTGAGAAGGAGAGCCCTCCTCAGTTGGTGTAGGAATTGAAGCAATGTACCACTCTGCGTTTCAAACCAGCTATCCAGCCGACTGAGCTAACTGTGCACCCCCTGCCCACGAGCTCATCAGATTACATAAAGCTGATTACATTTTCCTTATTCATTCACACGATGGGGGTGTTGCTTTTAGGCAGCATTTATTGCCCATCCTTAATTACCCAGAGGGCAGTTGAGAGTCAACCACATTGCTGTGGGTCTGGAGTCACATGTAGGCCAGACCAGGTAAGGGTGGCAGTTTCCTTCCCTAAAGGACATCAGTGAACCAAGGTATAGGGCTGGATGAACACAGCAGGCCAGGCAACATCAGAGGAGCAGGAGAGCTGACATCTCTGTCCTTCTTCAGAAATGACTCTACACCTTGTTATCTCAGACTCCAGCGTCGGCAGTTCCTACCATCTCTCAGTGAACCAATGGGTTTTTTCCGACAATTGGCAACGGATTCACGGCCATCATTAGATCCTTAATTACAGATATTTATTGAATTCAAATTCCACCATCAGCCATTGCAGGATTCAAACCCAGAACATTATCTTGGTCTCTGGATTAACAGTCCAGTGATATTACTACTGGGCCATTGCCTCCCCTTAAGATTTAAGAGCAGGTGTACGATGTATCTAGGAAGAAACGATCTGCTGTTCTAACATAGAATTTAAATTCCCAAATGGTTTGAAATGGTGGTGGCTCAGTGGTTACCACTGCTGCCTCACAGTGCCATGGACCTGGGTTTGATTCCACCCTCAGGTGATTGTCTGTGTGGAGTTTGCATTCTTCCCGTGTGTGCAAGGGTTTGCTCTGGTGCCCTGTCACAGTCCAAAGATGTGCAGACTAGGTGGATTGGTCATGGGAAAGTGTCCTGGGATAGCATTAGTGGATAGGAAACAGATGGTTACAGGGGTAGGGTCAGGTGTTGGGTCTGGCTGGGATGTCCTTTGGAGGGTCAGTGTGGGCTGAATGGTCTGCTACCACACAGCGTGGAGATTGTATGATTCAGGGTTTCTAGTGTGAGTAGTGTTTTGCGTATCGCATCAAAGCTGTTTTCTCCCCCCTTTTCATTTTATGAAGGAATTTTTGGGATCGATGGTATTAGACATTTACTACAAGCTGAAACAAAATTGGCTGATACAATTTTAACCCCACTGCGAAGCCTCTTCTAAGGATGCCTACCCTGAAGAAGTTACCCTCCTCCCTCCGGACAAACCTCAGGGAATCTACTGGCTCCATCCCCGCCTCTTTGACTTGTCTGCCTCCTCTTCACCTATCCTCTCCTCTATCCATCTTCTATCCGCCTCCCCCTCTCTCCCTATTTATTTCAGAACCCTCTTCCCCTCCCCCATTTCTGATGAAGGGTCTAGGCCCAAAACGTCAAGCTTTCCTGCTCCTATGATGCTGCTTGACCTGCTGTGTTCATCCAGCCCCATGCTTGTTATCTCGGATTCTCCAGCATCTGCAGTACCTATTATCTCTGATAGCAAATAGGTGGCTTTATTTTATATTACTTTACCTTCAATTTTTTTTACTTAACACACTTTTGTTTTATTTTAAACTATCACAGGAACATAGGGACAGGAATACGTCATTCAGCCTCTTGAGCCTGTTCTGCCATTCAAGGAAACCATGGTTGATCTGTAGCTTACTTCCATACACCTGCCATTAGCCCACATCCCTTAACAAAAACCAAGAGGCTAATTTTTGTGCTGTCTACAAACTACACAGCCGCCTACATTTCCATCCAACTCATTATGATATGCCGCAAAAATCAGGAGATGCAGCACTGTAGTACTGAACCCTGCTAACAGCCAGCAAGTTGTAAAGGCACCCACGAAAGATTACCCTTTGTCTCCTGCCAATGATCCAAGTTAGTATCCAGCTTGCTTCATCCCCCTGGATTCCATGGGCTTTTGTTTTTAACCATTCTGTCATTCGCGCCCAGTACCATGAGAACTGCCCCCAGAGCCAAAGCTGTAAACTTGCAAGGATGTTTTGGTGTTAGGAAAATTTTGCCGCACTGATTAAAGGAGATCGATTCTTTCATTGATTAGCTATAAGCTGAAACTCGATTGCACAAATGCTTGTTTAAGTAGTGTTAAAAATTCCAAAAGCCACTAAAATTGAACCGATAGATACATCACTTTTAAAGGACAAGATTGCTGATTTCCATATGTATTCGTTCTGTTTTAATGAAAAGAACACGCCTGACAGTTCCTTCTGAAGCTGCCCAAATCGAAAGAGTGATCTCACATCTCAGATACAGTCCACCTTCAGTGGATTTCTAATTGCATGGAATTGTAAAATGGATGGATAAAATAAGCCATGGAAATTGTTGTAAATTTTACAATGTTTACAGCACGGTGGGGTGTTCCTTCAACAATTGAGCCTGCAGTGCCTTTCCAAAATTTACTTCATCCCACTCCCTCATCTTCTTTCCACAATCCCGCACATTTTCCCCTCTTCAGGTTATCATCCAAATCCCTCTTGACTCCGCTTCCACCACACTCTCAGGCCTGGCATTCTATATCTTAAACGCTCTACACTCTTCTGTGGGATTTCCGCCACTGGCAAGGCCAGCATTTGGTGCCTGCCTTTAATTGCCTTTGAACAGAGTGGCTTGGTAAAGAGCCATGAGTAGACAAGACTGGGTAAGGGAGTAGACCTCCACCAGCCCCAGAAGAACAGTCACAAATCAATTGGGTTTTTACAACAATCAATGATAACCATCACGTTCGCCATCACTGAGACTGGTTTTATACCCCAGATATATTCATGGAATGATAAATCCTCTGGCTGCTGTGGCAAGATTTGATGCTGTGTCTCCAGAACATTAAACTCCATCTGGACCTCCGGTCCAGTGACATTATGCCATTGACCCCTGCTGTATTCTTAGACAATGGTAATCCCTGGGATATTGATGGTGGGGGGGATTCGGTGATGGTAACACCATTGACCGTCAGGAGGTAGTGATTAGATTCTCTCTTGATGGAGATGGTTGCAGCTCGTCACTTGTGTTGTTGAATGTCACTTGCCACTTGTCAGCCCAAGCCTGGATATTGTCCAGATCTTGTTGCAAGTGAATACCAACTGCTTCGGTATCTGAGGAGTCGCGAATGGTGCTCAACATTATGCAATCATCGGCAAACATCCCCACTTCTGACCTTAAGATGGAGGGAAAGTCATTGAAGAATGGTTGGGTCTAGGACACAAAAATGGCCTTTGGAGATGGTTGGGCCTGGGACATCACCCTGAGGAACTCGTGCAGAGATGTGCTGGAGCTCTAGTAGGCCATCAGTGAACCACAGTTCAAGATTTCCCCATTGCAGGAAACATGCTCTCCATATTTATCTTGTCATGACCCCTCAGGATCTTATATGTTTCAATGAAAAATAAAGGCAGCTGCTGGCTTGGATCGTCATTTTGTAGCTACAATGTAAGACTGTTGTCAGTTTATCGATTCCAGTGTTCTTGCAGTCTCGGTGGCTGTAATCTGTAATCGGGCACCTTGCGGAGATAGCCAGCTCAATTTCTTTGTCCACTGTGTCTTTTGAGGCAACTGTTGTGTGAAACAATCAATAGAACAGCGCAGACAAACATGCCTCGATTTTGTCAGTGCCAGTACAGCTCCTGCACGACAACCCAGGGTGGTTCTACATAGCTCTCCAGGGGATGCTCTGCCTGCTTACAAATACTTCTCAGAGTCTGAATTGGACCCTTTGGATCAACCTGAACACTCATCCCTGCAAATGCCTCTCTGCTGTGGAAAGTTACGGGCGTGTGAGGAAGTGATGTGAACAACAGTTAGGAAGATGTGTGTAATTATATCTACCATAGAGCAGACTTCCTTTCACCTGAAGGTTATCAAATGAGATTGTCAGAAGTTGTCTTTATCGTCTCTATTGCAAGTCTTCAGTTTCCATTATTCTCTTCACAACGCAACAAAATTATCTGCCGTTTAACACAATTGGCCCATCTTGGTTTTTTGTTCCATTGTTCAGTTGTTCTGCATTCAGTTATGTCAGGCTGGTAATTAGTCCATGCTCATTGATTGGTTAAGTCTGGGCGTTGTTTCAGAGGCAAGAACAGAGGAAAGAAACTAGAAACCACAGAAGTTGTTTGAACCTGGAGTTGGGCTGATAATTCAGATATTTTGTGACTGCAGAGATATTTTCAAGCATATTAAACAACGTTTCTATGTGCTTAGAAATTTGTGTTGGATGTGATTTTGCCTCTAACTAGGTATTTACCTGATGTTCCATAGTTTATACTATCCCTCATAACAGACAAAACTGAGTTGGATCTAATGAATATTGTTCAGCACCATTTGCCACATCCTCAGATACTAAAGGAGTTTGTGTGCAGATGCAGCAGGATCTGGTTAATTTCCAGGCTTAGGCTGACAAGTGGCAATTAACATTCATGCCACACAAATGTCAGCAAAGACCATCTTCAGCAAGAGCGAATCTACCATTGTTGCTTGAGAGTCAATGGCATTACCATCACTGAAGCCACCACTATTAACATCCTGGGGTTAGACGTGATCAGAAACTGAACTGGACTAGCCACATAAATACAAAGGCTACAAGAGCAGGTCAAAGACTACGCTAGGTAACTCACCTCCCATCTCTCCCAAAGCCTGCCCACCACCTAGAAGTTACAAGTCAGCAGTGTGACAGAATAATCTCATCAAAGGCAAAGGATCTGACCGCATCCTTAGCACATGTCCCAGGAATGAAAACTGGGTCATCTATAGTGAAGCTGGGAAATTACTTTAGTGACTGGAACGCTGTAGGTCAGATGGACCTCATTGAGTATGAGATTCCTGATTGGGGCTGTTGACCCGGTCCAGTCAGGGAGCCCTGGCTGACAGAGATAAACAGGAGCCTCAGGGATTCTCCTCACTCTAGGGACTGGCTCTGAGCTGGTTGGTCAGAGCCCATGTACTGTACACATGTGAATAAAGGGGGACTTGGTGATGGGTTACTGGCCTCTGGGGAGTTATTACAATTGCCCAGCTCAGCACAATGAACTTTGGACTGAAAATACCAGTCTCCTCTTGTACACTTTCGTCAATATTACCTTTGTAACAATTATTCTTATAGGACAGAAACTATTGAAAATCAGCCCATCCAGTCTATAGCAGCTAGCAACAAGTGATGAATATTATCAAACATACTTCATTCACTCCATCTTAAGACTGGTATTTAGAGCGTGGTTGTCACTCAAACAAACTGTCTTCGTTCACATTACAGGCATTACAATAATTAATGCTGTGATGCATTCTTCTATAAGTCTCTATGGTAAATTGAATAGAAATGTCTGGCAATACTATTAGATTGCTCAGGCTGTGAGGTGGCTGGTTTTAAGGTCAGGCTCGACTCTCTGGGACATTGTTCTATTAGATTTGTTAGCAATTAGCTCCTCTAGGCTTTGGAATTCAGCTCTTTTGTCCATGTTTGAACCAAGGCTGTAATGAGGTCAGGAGCTGAGTGGCCCTGGTGGAACCCAAACTGGGCGTCACTGAGCAGGTTATTGCTGAGCAGGTGCTGCTTGATAGCCCTGTTACTGACACCTTCCATCACTTTACTGATGATCGAGAGGAGACTGATGGGGCGGTAATTGGCCGGGTTGGATTTGTCCTGCTTTTTGTGCACAGAACATATTTGGGCAATTTTCCACATTGTCAGGTAGATCCCAGTGTTGTAACTGTACTGGAACAGCTTGGCTAGGGGAGCGGCAAGTTCTGGAGCACAAGTCTTCAGTTCTATTGCCGGAATGTTGTCAGGGCCCGTAGCCTTTGCAGTATCCAGTGTCTCCAACTGTTTCTTGATATCACGTGGAGTGAATCAAATTGGCTGAAGACTGGTATCTGTAATGCTGGGGACCATTGGAGGAGGCCGAGATGGATCATCCACTCGGCACTTCTGGCTGAAGATTGCTGCAAATGCTTCAGCCTTATCTTTGGCACTGATGTGCTGGGCTCTTCCATCAGTGAGGATGGGGATATTTCTGGAGCCTACTCCTGCAGTGAGTTGTTTAATTGTTCATCACCATTCACGACTGGATGTGGCAGGACTGCAGAGCTTAAATCTGATCTGTTGGTTGTGGGATCGCTTAGGTCTGTCTATCACTTGCTGCTTATGCTGTTTGGCGTGCAAGTAATCCTGTTTGGTAGCTTCACTGAGCTGACACCTCATCTTCAGGTAGAGAACAAAGAACAATATAACACAGGAACAGGCCCTTTGGCCCTCCAAGCCTGCGCTGGCACATTTTGCCCTTCCATACTAAAACTGTCTTCATTTACAAAATCCAAATCCCTCTATTCCCCTCCTAGTCATGTATTCATCCAGATGCTGCTTGAATGCTGCTATTGTATCTGCTTCCACCATCTCCTCTGGCAGCACGTTCCAGGCACTCATCACCCTTTGTGTGAAAAGCATGCCTCGTTCATCTCTTTTAAACGTCCCCCCACACCTCGAACCTGTGTCCCTTAGTAATTTACCCCCTCCACCCTGGGAAAAAGCCTTGTACTTTCCACTCTATCCATGCCATTCACAATATTATAAACTTCTATCAGGTCGCCTCTCAACCTCCTGAGTTCCAGTGAAAACAAACCCAGTCTATGGGCTTGTATATGTCTATGTCTATATGGCTATATGTCTATATCTATATGTCTATATCTATATGTCTATGAAAACAAACCCAGTCCAGTGAAAACAAACCCAGTTTTCTGATGAAGGGTCTCGGCCAGAAACGTCAAGCTTTTCTGCTCCTATGATGCTGCTTGGCCTGCTGTGTTCATCCAGCCCCACACCTTGTTATCTCGGATTCTCCAGCATCTGCAGTACCTTTTATCTCTCCCAGTCTATCCAACCTTTCTTCATAATGAAAAGCCCCCATACCAGGCAACACCTTGGTAAACCTTTTCTGTACCCTCTCCAAAACATCCACATCCTTCTGGTAATGTGGTGATCAGTAGGTTTGGGATCATTTAGCTCTGTCTATCTCTTGCTGCTTTCACTGTTTGGTCTGCAAGTAGTCCTGTTTGGTGGCTTCACCAGGTTGATACCTCATCTTCAGCTATGCCTGGTGCTGCTCCTGGCATGCCCTCCTGCACTCTCCGTTGAACCAGAATTGACCCCCTGGCTTGATGGTAATGGTTGAGTGGGGGATATGCCGGGCCATGACGTTACAGATTGTGTTGGAGTACAATCCTGCTGCTGCTGATGGCCCACAGCGCCTCATGGATGCTCAGTCTTGAGTTGCTATATCTGTGCGAAGTCTGTCCCGTTTAGCACAGTGATAGTGCCATACAAAGCGATGGAGGGTATTCTCAATGTGAAGGTGGGACTTCATCTCTACAAGGCCTATGTAGTGGTCACTCTTACTGACCCTGTCATGGGCAGACGCATCTGCAGCCATCAGTTTGGTAAGGATGAGGTTAGGTGTATTTTACCCTCTTGTTGGTTCCCTCACCACCTGCCGCAGACCCAGTCTAGCAGCTATGTCCTGTAGGACCCGACCAGCTCGATCTGTAGTACTGCTGCCGAGACACTCTTGTTGGTGGATATTGAAATTCCCTACCCAGAGTACATTTTGTGCCCTTGCCATCCTCAGTCCTTCCTCGAAGTGTTGTTCAACATGAATTCAGTAAAAATCTGAGATAGAAAATTCACCTAATGGTGACCGCGTAACCATTGTTGATTTTCGTAAAAACCCACTTGATTCACTCTTGCCCCTTAGGGAAGGAAATCTTCCATGCTTACCTGGTCTGGCCTACATGTGACTCCAGACCCACAGCAACGTGGTTGACTCTGAACTGCCCTCTGGGCAGTTAGGGATAGGCAATAAATACTATCTGACAATGCCCACATCCCTTGAACATTTTTAAAACAAATCCAGCAACTATCTGTCTGAATGAGACGAAGGGGATTCTTCCACTGTGTTTCTTGTCTTGAACCAACAATTAATGTGCCTGATTGAGCCATTGTTTCATAAATGTTTATTGGAGCTTGCTGTGCACATATGGGGAACTGTATTTCAGATATGGCAGAAATGGCCAACCTTCACAAGAGCTTTTGTACATGAGATATGGACTAGGCCAACATTTATTGACCAGCCTGAATTGCCTTAAAGAAATTGGTGGTGAGATGACTTTGACTGTTAGAGTTGTCATATTATGCTGACGCTGTTGTAAGACAAAGCTGGTTTGAGGACCTGAATAGCCTACACAGTTTTCTATTTCCCACGTGCCTACTGCACGTTTAGATGGTCTGAGGTTGAGGGATATTTAATATAACTGTAATATATTGAGGAGATAATGGCCTAGTGGTATTATTGTTGGATAATTCATCTAGAGACCTATGTAGTGCTCCAGAGACCCAGGTCCAAATCCTGGTGTGGCAAATGCTGAAATTTGAATTCAATAAACATCTGGAATTAAGAATCTAAATGATGAACATGATTCCATTGTCAGGAAAAACCCTCTGGTTCACTAATGTCCTTCAGGGAATGAAGTTGGCTGACATGTGACTTTAGACCCATTACAATGTGCTTGACACTTGACTGCCCTCTGGGCAATTAGGGAATTAGGGATGGGCAATAAATGCCGGCTTAGCCGGTGACACCCTTGCACAATGAATAAAAAGAAGTCTGTCTTTCTTCTGACTTCTGTTTTGTGAGCATCACATCCTTCTCTATAAGGGATATCAACGTAAGACTGAGCTGAGGAGGAATTTCTTCTCTCAGAGGGTTGTGACGCTTTGGAACTTCTTTCCAGAGAAAGCTGTGGGGGCAGAGTCTTTGTGTATATTTAAGGCTGAGATAGGTAGATTATTGTTCAGTGAGGGAATCAAGGATTATGGGGAAAGGGCAGGCAAATGGATGTGAGGAATGATGAATCAACCATGATCCTATTGAATGACAGAGCATGTTCAAGGGGCCGAATGGCCAATACCTGTTTTCTCTGGTCTTTTAGTGTCTTATTCCATTTTTATCTGAAATTGAACCAAAGTAACCATTGTTGTATGACAGGTAACAGTCTATGTGTGGGCTACACTCATGCAGACAGTGTTACTGTATCAAATATCGTTTAAACTGCTTCGCCTCAGTCTTAAATCTTGCCGCTCAGTTCTCAAGTGAAATTGCCTGGGCGGGATTATTATGGCAGATCATTACCATCAGTCGGGTCACAAGGTGCCCCTGAGTTGAGCTGGAGGATACAGTCTGATTCCTCTCATTATCATGGTGTGACAGAAATACGGAATTGGTATAATTGCTGTAAATTAACTGAGAAATTAACATTTTTACTCTGCTCAAACGCTCACAGGTTAACAGTAAGTTTTACTGCATATGTATGAAGTTGCTCCCTCGTTTTGTTTGCTTCGCTAATCTCTGCAATGCTGAATTACATTTTGTTTCTTTTATTTTCCAAGAGAATCGAAATGACTGGTTTTGTTTGTTCTTCTCACCGTTAAACTTCCAAAGGTAGACTTTGTTGCAGACTATGACTGGAGATTACTCGTTTCCAAAATGTATTTCCCATTGATCACTGGGTGATGGTATTCAATTAAACACAGTTGAATGAGTGCTTGGTCTCTATTTTGAATCTGTCTGTGACATGATTCATTTATTTCACAAAGTAATGGTGCAAGCGTAGACTGAAATTGATCTACTGTTGTACCATTCATTTAAATAAATGTCTCCAACAACACCCAGATTACTTACCATATTGATCGCATGGTTTTATGAAACAGTTGGGGGATCAGTTATGAAGTGAAATGCCATTGTTTGAATATTGAATGCATGGTCAGATTCAAATGTAGAGTTACACAGTCGTCCATCATTGCTTCCAAGAACATAGCAACACACTACAGTTAAAAAGCAGCAGTTCATAGCAACATAAGAACTAGGAGCAGGAGTAGGCCATTCAGCCCCTCTAGCCTCAATGACTCATTCAAAGGATGTTGCTGTGCTCAGTGCTACAACAAGGGCATCTGCCTGGATTTTGGGCTCTTACATCTTGAGTGAGACCATGAACACACAGCTCAATGGCTCAACAGTCTAAAAATCAAGTTGGGTCACCGGTATACTCTTTGACTCAGAGACAGTAAGGACTGCAGAGTAAGGTGGACGCCAGAGTCAATAAATGTGGAGCTGG
>JAHRHZ010000053.1:22164133-22198313 GCA_024137785.1 Ginglymostoma cirratum
GACGTTTCGGGCCTAAACCCTTCATCAGAAGGGTTTAGGCCCGAAACGTCAAGTTTTCCTGCTCCTATGATGCTGCTTGACCTGCTGTGCTCATCCAGCCCCATGAAGGTAAGCCATACCCTTCTTTGCTCCTAAACTAAGAAAAGCCTCAGCTGTCTTGTGCCCACCACTCTCAGCTTCCAGCCAGTAGCTGATGGGTTCCAGCCTCCGTTCAGATACCCTTGCCTTGCTGAAAGCCTCAGTGCTCTGGGTGCAGCCCATCCAAAACTCCCTCAGTCTAATCTCGCACTTTGCACACTCCAGAAGCTTGCTGCCGTTCACCCACCCTGTTACCGGCTGACAGGCTCCTCACTGATATGCACACAATCATTAGGGCACAGAAGGAAGCCATTCAGCCCGTTGTGCGGTGTGGCCCTCTGCAAGAGGAAGTGTCCTGGTCCCTCTCTCCTGCTCACCGTTGTAGTGATTGCAATTAAGTCAGCCAGGTGGTCCTCACAGAATAGGTGTTCCCTGATTGGGGCGGTTAATCTGGTGCAATCAGGGAGCCTTGGCTGACAGATATAAACAGGAGTGTCTGAGGTTCTGCTCACTCCGAGAGCTGGCTCTGAATGAGCCTGTAGTAAAGTCAAGGAATGTTCATAAACATAAATTGCTAGAAAAGGTCAGTAGTCTGGCAGCACCTGTGGAGAGAAATCAGAGTTAATGTTTCAGGTTGAGTGACCCTTCCTCAGAACTAAATGTGTTAATAAAGGGTGACTTGGTGACAGATACCAGCCCCTGCGGAGTTATTTCATCCACAGTGCCGCAATTTTGATTTCTCCTCCGATGATGATCTTATTCCCTTTTGTAAAGTCACAATTGAATTTGGCTCCACCACACTCTTGGGATGCATACCCAGTTCCCAACCATTTACCATGTCGTAACCATTCAGTTCTTCGATCACAAATGTCTCACCATCTTCAGATTGAGGACTCGACCTCTCCACTCACTGGCCTTGAGACAGTGTCTCAAATTTTAAATTCTCTTCCTTCTTTTCAAATCACTGCACGTGGAATGTGGGCTGAAGTGCCTCAGGTCTGCTGCAGGGCTCCAGTGAGGATCAGCACAAGCTGGATGAATGACACCTTAGTTGCCGCTTGGGGAACTTGCAGCCTTCAGGACTCAACATTGAGTTGAACAATTTCAGAGCACGAACATCTCCTTCCATGTCTATGACCCACCTCCACAATGACCTGGTTTGCTTACAGCACAACCATCCCCATTTTCACCCTCTCCCAGTCCCCATTATCACCTCTCTAAGCTTCTCTTTCTCTCCGGCTCACCATCAACAATCCCTTTACCTGTCTTTCTGTCTCTCTCCCTGGGTTTGTCTCCATTAATCTGATCACTCCTTTACATCCTTACCTCCCCTATCATTGGCATAAGTAAGCCTCCTTTACCAAGTCACTGTCAGTTTTGATGAAGGGTCAAAATGTACCCAAAACATTAACTTTGTCTCTCTTTGCACTGATGCTTCCGGACCCTAGTGAAATTTCTGATTTTGTTAACCAACTTTTGCATATTGGGTGAATCTTTCCAATCTCAGTCCTTGCCTGATTCTGTCTTAAGTGTTAATACCATTATGCTGGATGCCACTGCCAGGTACATATTCCCCTCCCCTCCTGTGTCATCCTTCTGCAGGGACCATTCCTTCTCGGACACCCTGGTCCTCTCTTCCTTCGCTCGCATCAACCCCCCCCACAGCCCCACAGCACCTTTCTCTGAAACCCCAGAAGGTGTCTGCAAAAAAGATGCTGAGCTTCCAGTTGCCTGCTACTTCAACACATCACCCAGTTCCCTGGCCAACATCTCTGTCTCAGGCTTGCTGCAGTGTTCCAGCGAAGCTCAGCATAGGCTGGAAGAATAACACCTCATTTTCCACTGGGGGTCCCTGCTGCCTTTTGCACTCAATGTCAAGGTCACTAATTTTAGGGCTTGAATACCTTCTCCCATCTCTTTAGCCTAGCCCCACAGACCAGGTCTTGTTACAACATGGTGTGCTACCCACAGATGACCCATTGTTAGCCACTAATGGTCCCCAGTAGAAGCTACTGATTCTTCCAGGTTGATCTTTTATCCAGTCCTTTGTCTGCTCAACTGTTTTTCTCTCTCTCTCTCTCTCTCTGGGCTCCGTCTCCACTCCATTGTTTACACTTTCCCCCTCCTCCTACACCTTTCACAGCATGGAATATACCAAACTTTTCCTAGCTACAATCAGTTCTGAAGAAGGGTCACTAACTCTGATTTCTCTCCACAGAATGGGCCTGAGGTTTTCCAGCAATTTCTGATTTCCAGCATCCGCAGTTCTTTCGGTTTGTTATGAATACCATTATTTTCTGAGATGGTTAATCATGTGGCATGTTACACAGAGACCAAACCATTTGGAGGAAAGGGTCTTCCATTGTGAAATATTTCTATGGAATCCCTCACATCCTCAGAGCACCCCGAAGCACTTTCCATCTAATTAAATATTTTTGAAGTGAGTATTTTCTCAACATGACATCCAGCTCGTTCCTGGGAAACTCCAGAAACTGCAGTGAGACAGTGAGCAGATAATTGGTTTCATGGTAATTGACAAAGAAAGCATTGGTAATGCAAAGAACAACATGATCATGCAGCAAGAGACCGCAAGAGCTGCAGATGTTGGAGTCAGAGTGTGGAGCTGGAAGAACACAGCAGGCCCACCACTGCATCAGAGGGGCGGGAAAGTTGACGTTCCCCTGATGCTGCCTGGCCTGCTGTGTTCCTCCAGCTCCACGCTGTGTTATCTCTGACTCCAGCATCGGCAGTTCTTGCTACCTCTGAGTGAGTTATAACCCCACTGCAAAGCCTCTTCCAAGCAACGTCCATTTCTGAAGAAGGGTCCAGACCCGAAACGTCAACTTTCCTGCTCCTCTGATGCTGCCTGGCCTGCTGCGTTCCTTCAGCTCTTTACCGTGTTGTCCGTGATCGTGCAGCAAGTAGTTTAGATTGTCAATGCACTGCCTGAGAGTGTGGTGGAGGCAGGTTCAATTGGGACTTTCAAGAATGTTATCTGAAAAGCAAGAATGTTCAAAGTTACAGAGAAAAAGTGGGAAAATGGTACTTTGTGAATGCAGCGCCAGCAACACTCAAGAAGCTTGACACCATCCAGGAGAAAGCAGCCGCTTGATTGGCACCACATCCACAAGCATCCACTCCCTCCACCACCGACGCTCAGTAGGATGCAATGTGTATATTCTATAAGAACCACTGAAAGATTCACCAAAAATCTTCCGACAGCACCTTCTAAACCCACAACCACTTCCATCCAGAAGGATAAGGGCAGCAGAAACACGGGAACCACCCCCCGCAAGATCCCCCCCACCCAAGCCACTTGCCATCCTGACTTGGTAATACATCACTGCCGTTCCTTCAATGTCACTTGGTCAAAATCCTGGAATTCCCTCCCTTAGGGCATTATGGGTCAACCATGGGCACATGGACTGCACAGGTTTAAGAAGCGAGCTCACCACCACCTTCTCAAGGGGGCAATCAGAGATGGGCAATAAATACTTACCCAACCAATGATGGCACACACTATGAGTGACTGAAACAGGTTGTGGCATTTTTCATTCAGAGAGCTGAGTTAATGGGCCAAATAGCCTCCTTCTGTGGTGTAACAATTCTGTGATCACAGTTCGAGACATAGAGTATAAGCCAACTAACCACAGAGAACATCTACTGCCTTTGAGCAAATAGTGCCCTGGGATATTTTAAGACCCCCTCACAAGGCCTTGTGTTCTGACTGGACCCGAAACGTCAACTCTGGTCTTTTCTTCACAGGTGCTGCCAGACCTGCTGAGCTTTTCCAGCAACTTCTGTTTCTGCTCACGCGCTCGGGTCTGAATCTGAAGTGGGTCCGAGACCTGCAACTGACTGGTCAGTGAACGTCGTACCTTGTATGAATGCTGGGAATCACTGCAACATGGACTGCAGTGGCTCAAGAAGGCAGGTCACCGCCACCTGCTCAAGGGGCAACTAGGGACGGGCAATAAAGCCATTGACACCACATCTCATGAGTGAAGGGAAAAAAGGACCTAAGTGATGCATATTGCCCTTGGGGGATGACAGAAACAGTGTTTGACAGCGCAGATATTTTGTTCATATGTTGTGAAGTGGTTGAGCAGGACATACAATTGTGAAACAATTCTCACTGCACTCTAAAGGCACCTTGAAATTGCCAACAAGTACCCACATCCTGAAACAAATTTGAAAACATTCTTTGCAAATGTTTGAGTTCGGGGTAGAACTTTAAGTGTGGGTCAGAACTAAGAGTGGTTTACATCATGTTTTGATTTTCAGGAAGGGGTGAATTCGTTTGGGGAATGATTGATAGTTCTGAAAGGCAACGTTTACCTTAGCAGACTTCTCATCAGAACTGTTCACTGAAGTGAGATTGATTTGCTGTGCAGAGCTATACATGTCCTGATGATTCTGTTGTTCATTGTTTTCAAGAGGTTTAACCTCGCTAGAGTCTCTCTTGGTCGTTGCCTGGCACTTGAGTGATGCAAAAGTCATTCGCCACACGTCAGCCCAAGCCTGGATAGTCTCCAGTTCTGAGGAAGGGTCACCGGACCCGAAACGCTAACTCTGTTTTCTCCTCCACAGATGCTGCCAGACCTGCTGAGCTTTTCCAGCAACTTTGTTTTTGCTCCTGGATAGTCTCCAGGTCTTGCTGCATTTGGACATGGACAGCTTCAAGATCTGAGGAGTCACAAATAGAGCTGAACATTGTGCCATCATTAGCCAGTATCCCCATGATGGAGGGAAGGTAATTAGGGACATTAGGAAAAAAGTAGGCCATTCAGCCCCACAAACCTGTTCTGCCATTTAATAAGATTATGACTGATCTATGACCTAACCTCATGTATCCGCCTTTGGCTCATTTCCCTTAACACTTCTGCTTAACAAAATCTATCTACCTTAGATTTGAAACTAACAACTGATCCAGGCTTCCCTGTCATTTGTGGAAGGGAGTACCAAACCTCTACCACCCTTTTGTGCGTGGAATTGTTTCCTAACATATCTGCTGAACAGTCTGACGCTGATTCTCAGACTAGTTCTAGAATCTCCAATCAGCAGAAATAGTTTATATTGCTAGCTACCTTGTCTTTTCCTGGTCATATGTTGAAGACTTCTGTCAGATCACCCCTGAGCCTTCTAAATTCTAGAGAAAACAGGCCTAATTTGAGAAATCTCACCTTTTAAATTAACCCCCAAAGTCCAGGTATCATTCATGTAAATGTACACTGTGCTCCCTCCAAGGTCAATGTATCCTTCCATAAGCACTCACTGTACTCCAAGTGGGGTCTAACCAGGATTTTGCATACAGTAACAGCACCATAACGTCATTGATATAGGCTCTGTAGGTGACTGGGGAGAAAAGGAATGGAAAATACAGGTGTGTGGAGAAAAGGAAGAGTTAACGTTTCAGGTCCAATGACCCTTCTTCAGAACCGGACAGTTCTGCAGGAGTTCCTCAGGGTACTGTCCTTGGTCCAACCATCTTCAGCTGCTTCATTAATGTTCCATCACAGAATCGTAGAATCATGCAATACTGAAGAGGCCCTTCAGCCCATTGAGTCTGCACCAACAAAATGCTGCTCAATCTACAATAGTCCCATGTTGCAGCACCAAGCTTTGAATGCTATGACACTTCAAGTGATCATCCAAGTGCTTTTTAAAGGGTGTGAAGTTTCCTGCGTCAACTCCCCTCCCGGGCAGTTCATTCCAGACACCCACCACCCTCTGGGTCAAAAGTATTTTTCTCAAAATCCCTGTAAACCTCTTGCCTTCCTCCTTAAAATTATTCCCCTAGTTCTTGACCCTTTAACAAAGTGGAGCAGTTGCTTTCTATCCACCCTGTCTATGCTCCTCATAATCTTAAACATCTCTATCAGGTTCCCCCTCAACCCTCTCTGCTCCAAAGAAAACAGCCCGAGCTTATCCAGACTATCTTTATTGCTGGAATGTTCCGTCCCAGGCAACATCCTGGTGAATCCCCTCTGCATCCCCCACCCCAGTGCGATCACATCCTTCCTATAGTGCGGTGACTAGAGCTGCACACACTGCTCAAGCTGTGGCCGAACCAAAGTCCCCTACAGCTCCATCACGTCCTCCCTGCTCTTATAATCTATATCATGACTGATAAAGACATGCATTCTGTATGCCTTCTTATTGACCTGACCTGCCACCTTCAGGGATCCCTCTGTTCCTCTGAGCTTCCTTTTGTCCTAAGTTCAGAGATGGGAGTAGAAACATAGAATCATAGAAATGATCTAACACAGAATGGGGCCATTTGGCCCTTCCTGTCCATTCCAACCCATAGACAGTCAGGTCGCTAAATCCAATAGACAGTCAGATTCTAATCCCATCTTCCTACACACGGCCCATAACCTTGCAGCTTCCATTATTTAAGGTGCATATCCAGGTACTTTTGGAGACAGTTTAGGGTCTCACCCTCCATCACCAATTCAGGCAACAAATTTCAGACACCCACCACCCTCTGCATAACAACATTTTTACTCAAGCCTCCTCTAATCCTGCTGCAACTTAGCTTGAATCTATGACCCCCTGGTTTTTGAACTCTCTGCCAAAGGAAACACATTCCTCCTGCCTTCTCTATCTCTTCCCCTCACAATGTTGTATATCTCAATCATGTCACCCCTCAGCCCTCTCTGTTCTAAGAAAAACAACCCCAAACCCTCCAATTTGTCCATGTAGCTTCAATTCTCCAGCCCTGGCAACATTCTATTAAATCCTCTCTGCACTCTCTCCAGAGGAATTACATTCCTTCCTGCAATGTGGTACTAGATCCACACACAATATTCTAGTTGTGGCCCTATTGGTATCTTATACAGTTTCATTATTATATCCCTACTTTTGTATTCTGTATCTCTGCCAATGAAGGAGAGCATTCCATATGCCTTTTTTATAACCTTGGCTACCTTGTGTACCTGTGCACTTTCAGGCCAAAATCTTCCACTCTGCCTGCCCCACTCAGTACATTCCTGCTTATTGAGTATCCCTTTTTCCTGTTTTATCTCACATTTATCAGAGTTGAACTCTATTTGCCACGTTCCCGCCCATCTACTGGCCCATCGGGATCATTCTGGAGATTACAGCTATCCTCTACACTCTCCACTACATGGCCACCTTTTGTGCTGTCTGCAAATTTCCCAATTGTGCCTCCCAGATTCAAGTATCTGGGCTTGGGCTGACACAAAGTGCCAGGCAGTGACCATTTACACCAAGAGAGAATGGACTCATCACACTTAACATTCAATAGCAAGACCGCCGCTGAACCCCCCACTATCAACATCTTGAGAATTATCATCGACTAGAAACTGAACTGAACTCACTATATAAACACAGTGGCTGCAACAGCTGGTCAGAGGCTAGGAATCCGACAGCGAGTAACTCATGTCCTGACTCCCCAAAGCCTGTCCGCCATCTACAAGGTACAGGTCAGGAGTGTGATGGAATACTCCCCACTTGCCTGGATGGGTGCAGCCCCAACAACACTCAAGAAGCTTGACACCATCCAGAACAAAGCAGCCGCTTGATTGGCACCAATCCACAAGCATCCACTCCCTCCACCACCGACGCTTAGTAGCAGCAGTGTGTACTATCTACAAGATACACTGCAGAAAGTCACCAAAGGTCCTCAGACAGCACCTTCCAAACCCACGACCACTTCCATCTAGAAGGACAAGAGCAGCAGACATATGGGAATTCCATCACTATCCAGGGCTGGTGTTGATGGATCAAAATCCTGGAACTTTTACCACATTGTGAGTGCACATGCCCTACAAAGAAAACACCGGATCAAGAAGGCAGATCTCCATCCCTGAATATTGCTGCAATTTCCTGTTGGGTAATGCTATTCCGGAGTATGATTCTATCAGGATCAGACCATTTTGCTTGAAGGGTGTGTTATTCTTCAGCATTGAATAAAATAAAACGTTTTAAAAAATGGGGCAGCACAGTGGCTCAGGGACCCAGGTTCGATTCCACCCTGAGGTGACTGTTTGGAATTTGCATTTTTTCCCTGTGTTTGCATGTGTCTCCTCTGTGTGCTCTGGTTTCCTCTCAAACAACACAAAGATGTGCAGGTTAGCTCGATTGGCCTTGGGAAATGCAGGTTTACAGGGGTAGGGAGATGGATCTGGATGGGATGGTCTTCACAGGGATAGAGTGGACTTGATGGGCCGAACGGCCTGCTTCCCCACTGTTGGGATTATATGGTTCTTCAGGGGCAAGTAGAGATGAGCAATAAATGCTAACTCAGCCAGCGATGCCCACATTCCCTGTAACTGGAATAGTAACGCCAGAGGCCCAGACTATTCCTCTGGGGACATGGGTTCAAAGCTGACCATGGATGTTGGTGGACTTTGAATTTAATTTATTAATGAATCTCGAATTACAAGATTTTGACCACTGTTAATTGTTGTGAGAAAGCATGTGGCTAACTAATGTCCTTTAGGGAGGGAAATCTGCCGTCATTGTCAAGTCTGGCCTAAATGTGACTCCAGACCCACAGCCAATGGGGTTGACTCTTAACTGCCTCTGAAATGGTGAAACGAATTAATCAGTACAGGGGCAATTAGGGATGGGTAACAAATGTTGCCTTTGTTACTGACGTTCAAAATACATGAAAGAATAAGATAAAGTTGCATGTGTTCTGGTGAAGAAAGTTTGATAGCCAGGCGGGGTTGTAATCTGCCCCGGAGTGGGGTTAATTCTTGGATTGAAAATCTCTTTCATTTGAAACAGTCATCAATATCAATTGCCAGCAAAAAGGGAATGGTGTGAAAACATAGCCAGTCAGTAATTTCTAAAATGCCATTCATCATTCTCAGTTGTTTTGGCAGGAATATAGGGGGTTGTCTTATTTAGATATATCACACTGCAAACAAACATATACAGTTCACTAAAAACAGCAAGTCTGAGGTGAATACAAATTGAAGACTGTAGAGGATCAGTTTGCAATATGCATTACAGATATCCCCAGTGCTGTAAGTCAAAAGACCTGCATTTTGATAACGCCTTGCACAGTCTCAGGTTTTTAATAATCAGTTAGCTCCTATTGAAGTGCAGTCACTTGTATGCTGTAGGAAAAGCAAAAGGCATTGTCAGCTCCCACAGAAAACTCCTTCTTTGAAGGTGATCCCTCAGGATCGAGGATGACTCCCTCTCACAGTCCCACTGTTTGATGGGTTCTGATGAATCCAAGCCACGATCAGCAGATCACCAGGCGTGCAGGGTGAGTGATCCGGGAGCCAGATGGTCTGGCAGGCTAGCGAGCTCCCTCCGTTACCCCAACTTCACCTAGGCACATTCCCCATGACATTGGTCCATGTCTTTGGTGCCTTCCCTGATGCTCAGTTGCGAGGCCGGGAGCTCCCATGAGTCACTGGTGCAGTTTGACCTCTGGAGGAATGTTTCGAGGACGTAGTATCATAGAATCATACAGTAAAGAAGAGGCCTTTTGGCCCATTGAGCCTGTACTGCCAAAGCTACAAAAATCTACACTAGTCCCACTATCCTGCACTAGGCGCACAGCCTTGAGTGTTATAACACAAACTGCTCATTCAGTTACTTTTTTTAAAGTGTGTGAGGTTTCCTGCCTCAACTACCCTCCAAGGCAGCACATTCCAAACCCCCACCAACTTCCAGGTGAATCTTTTTTTCCTCAAATCCGTGTAAACCTCTTGTTTTTCACGTTAAAATAATGTCCCATATTATTGACCCTTTAACAAAAGGGAACAGTTGCTTGCTATCCCCCCAATCCATGTCCCTTAAAATGTTGCACACCTCTATGGCTCTCCCCTAAACCCTGCCTGCTCAAAGGAAAGCAGCCCGAGCTTATCCAGCGTCTCTTCAATGCTGGAATGCTCTGTCCCAGGCAGCATCCTGGTGAACCTCCTCTCCGCCCCCAACTCCATCTCCACAGCCTTCCTGCTGTCCTCCAGTTGCCTGCTCCAGTCGGGGTTGGAGTCAAGCAGTTGTTTCAGGAATTCCGAGTCAGGCACTTGAGTGACCTGCCCCACCTGGGGGTCCGGTTCTCAGAGACCGGTACCTCAATGCTGGGCATTTTGGCTTGGCACTCCTCAGGCTAGGAAGATGTTGCAAAAGGACCCCCAGGGGCTACATTCCCAGTGCTTCAAGCTGCAAACTGTAGGTTGCCCACAGCAGACCCGGTCCCACTGCCCAGTTCATCTATGATGTAAGATCTAGTCTTAAAACGCTCTTGCTCTCAGTTATTGAAACATAGAAGATAGGAGCAGGAGAAGGCCATTCGACCCTTTGAGCCTGCCTGACCAATCATGTTGATTGTTGTTTAAAAATCCTCCTGGGTCACTAATGTCCTTTAGAGAAGGAACTCTGCCAACCTTACCCGGTCTGGCCCACAGGTGATACCAAACCCACTGCAATGGGGTTGACTCTTAACTGCCCTCTGAGCAATTAGGGATGTGCAATAAATTCTGCCTTGGCCATGAATGAATTGAAAAACGTCCCACGATCTATTGGGAAGTGGTTAGGTAGACACTGCTCATCTCCCAGTGAGCATTATCTGTGTGTGTGTGTGGGCCCAGGCCAATGAAAGTGGTCAGTTCGCTCAGTTGGCTGAATGGCTGATTTGCGACATTAACAGCCTGGGTTCAATTCCTGCACCATCTGAGATCCCATCTTTGTCACCCTTGCCCCTCACCTGAGGTGACCCTCTGGTTAAGCCATCATCAGTCCTCTTACTCTCTGACAAAAGAGCAGCCCTCTGAAACTATGACAACTTTACTTAAAGTGAAGAGTGTGTGGTATTGTTTAACCGGGCCTTGTGCGTGGGAGGTTGGTCTGTTAATGTCTAAAAGAAAAAGGTAGCATTGAGGAGGGAGTCTGTATTCAATTGGAGGACCAAGGATCAAGGGGGAAGGTGATAGAGATGTGGTTGCTGATAGTCAGACCCTTGCTCTTGCCTCTTACCTCTCTCCTATCTCCGCCATCTTACCCTCAGTGATCTGGGGCCTGAGGTTCCACAATAACCTTGGCTAACAGGTAGGGAGTGCAACATTACCATGGTGAATGCCAGCCACTGATTATTAGGGAGTGGAACAAAGAACAAGGAACAATACAGCACAGGAACAGGCCCTTCGGCTTTCTAAGCCTGCGTTTTGCCCTTCCATACTAAAACTGTCTTCACTTACAAAATCCAAATCCCTCTATTCCCTTCCTATTTATGTATTCATCCAGATGCTGCTTGAACGCTGCTATTGTGCCTGCTTCCACCATCTCCTCTGGCAGCGCGTTCCAGGCACTCACCACCCTTTGTGTGAAAAACTTGCATCATACATCTCTTTTAAACTTACCCCCTTGGACCTTGAACCTGTGTCCCTTAGTAATTGGCCCCTCCACCCTGGGAAAAAGCCTCACACTTTCCACTCTATCCATGCCATTCACAATCTTATAAACTTCTATCAGGTTGCTCCTCAACCTCCTGTGTTCCAGGGAAAACAAACCCAGTCTATCCAAACTTTCTTCATAGCTAAAATTCCCCCTACCAGGCAACATCCTGGTGAACCTCCTCTGCACCCTCTCCAAAACATCCACATCCTTCTGGTAATGTGGCGACCAGAACTGTACACAGTATTCCAAATGTGGTCAAACCAAAGTCCTATACAACTGTAACATGACCTGCCAACTCTTGTACTCAATGCCCCGTCCGATGAATGAAAGCAAGCCATATGCCTTCTTGACCACTCTATCCACCTGCATTGCCACCTTCAGTGATCTGTGGACTAGCCTACCCAGATCCCTCTGCATATTAATACTTCTAAATGCTCTGCCATGTATAATTTCCACCCGGACATGACTTTCCAAAATGCATCACCTCACATTTATCTTGATTAAACTCCATCTGTCATTTTTCTGCCCAGGCCTACAACTGATCTATATCCTGCTATATCCTCTGACAATCCTCTTCACTATCAGCAACTCCACCAATATTTGTATCCTCCTCAAACTTGCTACTTCGGCCAGCCGTGTTTTTCTCCAAATCATTTATGTGGAGGGGAAATCACAGTGGGTAAGACTTTGAAGCTGGCCAATTAAGTAATGGAAAGGGAGGGTGAGGGGGTTTGGGCAAGTCACTAATGGGGGTTCCTCGCCGATCCTTCAACATGATGTATAAGCGAGGAGGGGGAGTTGCCCTTTTGATAAGGGAGCACATAACAACAGTGCTTAGAGAGGATATTCTTAAGGGGTCATCAAATGAGGCTATATGGTTAGAATTTAGAAACAAGAAGGGGATGGTCGCTCTGTTGGCACTGTATTATAGATCCCCAATAGCCAGTAGGTACTAGAGGGGCAGATGTATAGATAGATTGCAGATGCCTGTAGGAATAACAGAGTGGTATTGGCTGGAGAGTTTAATTTCCCCTGTATTCACTGGGCCACCCAGGATATAAAAGGCCCAGATGGGGTGGAATTTGGTCAAATGTGTCCAAGAAAATTTCCTAAATCACTATGCGGAGGGCCCTACTCGGGAGGATGCAACACTGGACCTCCTCTTAGGAAACAAGGTCAGGCAAGTGGCTGAAGTGTCAGTCAGAGAGCGCTTTGGGTCCAGTGACCATAACTCTCTTAGCTTTAACATACCGATGGAAAAAGATAGGACAGATCCACAGGTTAATGTGCTAAATTGGAACAGGGCCAATTTTGGGGTCATTAAGCAGGATCTAGCAGAGGTCGATTGGGTGAGTCTGTTTCGAGGAAAAGGAACGATGGGCAAATGGAAGTCTTTTAAAAGTGTGATGTCAAGAATCCAGGGACAGTGTGTCCCTGTTAGGGTGAAGGGAAAAGCTGGCAGGTTTTGGGATCCCTGGCTGACGAGGGCTATTGAGGCTCTGTTCAGGAGAAAGGACGACTCCTCCTCCTCACTTACTTGTACATCATGCTGGAGGATCGATGAGGAATCCCCAGCCCCCCATTGGTTACTTGCCTACCCCCACCCTCCCTTTCAGGCACTCAATTAGCCTTTAATTGGTCCCTGGTGCTGTGAGGCAACGGTGCTAACCACTGAGCCACTGTGCTGCCCTAATGAGGAGGTAGATCCACTTGGTCTTGCAGCAGCACCCAGTAGAATCCTCCATCACCCTCACTCCCATTCCGTGCTTGGGCGGATCAGAAGAAAGAACATAAGAACCAGGAGCAGGAGTAGGCCATCTAACCCATCAAACCTGCCCCACCATTCAACAAGATCATGGCTGATCTTTTTGTGGACTCAGCTCCATTTACCCACCCACTCACCATAACCCTTAATTCCTTTACCGTTCAAAGATTTATCCACCTTTGCCTTAAAAATATTCAACAAGGTAACCTCAACTGCTTCAGGCCAGGGCTTGGGTTGAGTAAAGCAGAGGAGTAGAACCAGAGCTTTGAGGTAGGGGTATCCTACATTGATACAAAGATACACACCTTGTTCTTTAATGTCAGCGTATGGAATACGTGCCTCCCAGTGCTCTTAACTGACCCCTTCCCTTTGTCTTATTAATTGGAGATTAGTTCTGTTTGGTTGAAGCAAGGAACTGAAAGGACAACGCTCCATGAGATCTCGTGCTACACCAGAGATAATGGAAACATTCCATTTTAAAGGGGCCCAAATTTCCAATGATAGTGACAGGACTGAGGGAATGCTACATTGGGGAACGCAGGAACATAGAAGAAGGCCATTCAGCCCATCGAGATTACACTAGCTATCTCGATCATGGCTAATCTTCTAACCCAGTGCCTCTTTCTCAAACTACCAAAATATCCCTTAATTTCCAATTGTCTCCAGAAACTTCTCAATTTCTGTCTTGAATCTGCTCAATAATTCACAAGAATGTCCTTCCTTAACAAAGGAGATGAAATGTGTACATGGTACTCCAGGAGTGGCCTCACCAACGTTCTATATGACTTCAACAAGATGTCGTCACTTCTGTGGGAGGTTGGTTTGTGATGCATAGTCATGCCAACTGTATGTGTTCAGTTCCTGCCACAGCTGCGTTTACCATAAAGGACTCTCTTTAACAAGCTCTCCCATTGCCTGAGGTATGGTGACTCTCATGTGAAACCACCAGCAGTTGTCTCTTTGTAATGAGAGGGCGGCCCTGTAGTCTGCTAGAATTATGGCAACTTCACCTTTTCACTTTTGAACTCGCTGCCCCTTGAAATGTCAACACACTGTTTGCCTTCCTAAAAGCTGCTTCACTTTTCCCAGTTGACGTTAAACCAAGGATCTGCCTTTCCCTTGAGATAATGTCATTGTCTGCTAACTCAGCTGATACATTCGGGTTATTGGTTCAAGTCCCCATGATGGCATTTGGTGGTGTCTCGATTTGTTTAACAAAGCTTCAGTGATGTTCCCCATGAAGCTAATGTTTTCTTCTTGTAGTTGTTAAAAGCCCATCTGGTTCACCAGTGTCCTTTCGGGAAGGAAATCTGCCGTCCTTACCAGGTCTGACCTACACGTTACTGCAGACCCACAGCAATGCGGTTGACTCTTCACTCCTCTCTGAAATGGACCTGGTGTGACACTCAGTTCAAGGGGCAATTAGGGATGGGCCACAAATGCCCTTGCCCAGTGATGCTTACATTCCACGAAGGATTAAAGCAAAGAAATGAACTCCAAGAATTCCATGACAGAGCTTGCGCAGCCAATTTACATCCTTCAAGCAACGTCACAAAAAAATCTATCCAATGGTGATTGGTAATTGTAGGATCTTGCTGTGCACGAATTGGCTGCCATGTCCTGAGGTCATACAAAAGGTTCTTACATGAATACGATTCTTAGTTAATGAGGGAGCAGATTTATTTGTTCAAAGATGTTATTAATTTTTTAGCTGAGAGCAACAGAAGGTAGGCTCACTGATCCTTGGAAACATTTATTGACGCAAGTTATAGAGTCTTAATTAGACAAAAATGAAACATGCCTCCAATTGACTGGCACCTTTATAGCCTTAAGATGCCATTGTCGAGCAGTAACCCGCAGTAGAGTATTAACAACTCGCAGAATTCTTATAGTGCCAATGGAGGCCATTCAGCCCATCGTGCCTGCACTAGCAGCTCTTCGAATGAGGATCATTACCTGGTACTAATCTCTGCTTCACACTCATACCCTGTAATAGACCAAAGTTTGCCGTTGTACCTTAAAGTGACAGGACTGGACTGAAACGGTGACACAGGCACTCAAGTTCACAAGCAAATGAAGATAAGAATAGTGCTTACTATCTCTGAAGATAAAAACGAAATGTGTTCCAGTGATCTTTAGCACTGGATTGAAAAGCATTTTGCCTGAAGTAAAAACATATATTTATATAGCGCCTTTAATGTGTTGACATGTTCCAAAAGGGGTAAGGGCGTAAGAATGTTACCAATTGAACTTAGAAACCACAATCATGGAAACGTGAAAGATAGGAGACGGAGTAGGCCCTTCAGCCCTTTGAGACTGGCCTGTGCCACAGTTCAGTATAATGGTGGCTGATCATCAACCTCAATACCTTAATCCCACCCACCCTACCGAAGGGCAGCACGGTGGCTCACAGCACCAGGGACCTGGGTTCAATTTCACCCTTGGGCAGCTGTCTGTGTGGAGTTTGTACATTCTCCCCGCATCTGTGTGAGTTTCCCCTGGGTCTTCTGGTTACCTCCCATGGTCCAAAGATGTGCAGGTCAGGGTGGATTGGCCATGCTAAATTGCCCCATAGTGTCATGGGATGTAGATTGGCTGTGGAAAATGCAGGGTTATAGGGATGGGTCTGGGTAGGATACTCTTTGGAAGATCAGTGTGGACTTGATGGGTCTGCTTCCATATTTGTAGAGATTCAATTCAATGATTCCCTTGAGCTACAAGAGCTATATCTACCTCCTTCTTGATCTCAACCTCTTTCTGTGGTAGTGAATTCCATAGGCTCACCCTTCTCTGTGTGACGTCATTCCGTCTCATCTCCTAAAAGGTTTACCTTTTATCTTTAAATTATGACTCCTGGACTGTCCCCAACCATCAGCAACATCCTTCCCTTACTGGGGATCCTTGGTGCACCCTACTTTGTTTCTCAATAAAGCATGTACAGGATGCATTACATCAATCAAGTAGTGGTCTTAATAATGTCATTAGTCTAGTCTTTGAGAACCTCCAGTTCATGTTCCAGGGACATGGGTTCGAATCCTGTCATAATCAATGGTGAAATTTAAATTCAGTAACATCTGAAATAAAAAAGCTCGTTGAATGGTCATGCTGTCAATTCCATCTGGTTCACTAATGTCCTATAGGGAGGGGAAATCTGCCATCCTTACCTGGTCTGGCCTACATGTGACTCCAGACACACAGCAATGTGGCTGACTCTTAATAGCCCTCTGGGGCAATAACTACCATTGATGGCCACATCCTGTGAATGAATTTTAGAAAAAAGTGTATGACACTGAGACCGGTAAGGCAGTATTGGATCAGATAGTGACAAACTTGGTCAGAGTTAAGTTTGAAATAGTAAAGTAAAACAGAGCACTGTGGATGCTGACAATCTCAAGGGATGGAGAAACTCAGCAGGTCTGGCAGAATCTGTGGAGAGAAAAAGCAGAGCTAATGTTTTGAGTGAAGAAGGATCTGAATAAGGGTCTAGACCTGAAATGTCAGCTTTCCTGCTCCTCTGATGCCGCTTGGCCTGCTGTGTCCATCCAGCTCTACACCTTGTTATCTCAGATTCTCCAGCATCTGCAGTTCCTACTATCTCTAATGTTTTGAGTCCCGTGTCCTGACAAAGGGTCACTGAACTGTGTCAGCTGAGAACAGCCTAATGTAGAAAATAGGAACAGGAGTAGGCCATTTGGCCCTTCGAGCCTGCTCTATCATTCAATACGCTCATGGCTGATCATCAAACTCAAAGCCATATTTGTACAACACTTGATGCCTTTAAAATCTAAAAATAATAACTTTCTTTCTTGAATATATTCAATGGCTCGGCCCCCCCAGACTCCTGTGGTAGAGAATTCCACAATTTCACTTCCCTCTGAGTGAAGAAATGTTTCCTCCTCTCAGTCTTAAATGGTTATGCCATCTCCTGAGACTGGTTCTAGACTCCCCAACCAGAGGAAATATCATCTCTTCATTGAGTCAGCGCAGCCCTATTAGAATTTTATACGTTTCATTCAGATCCCCGTCTCATTCTTCTAAGCTCTAGTGAATATAGGCCTAAGGTGTTTCCATAACAACAAAGAGGCAGCACACTGATTAAAATAAAAGAAGTTGATCTCTTGACGACTCATTAATGCTGATCCTGTAAATGGTAGGTCCAGATGGGAGAGAAGGAGCTCACGTCTGTTCATCAGCGAGCGGTGAGCTTTCTATCCTCTGCCTATAATTGGCTTTCATGTCAAGGAAGGGAAGGATCAGTCAGGGATTTTACTTATTTGGTGTTAAGTCTGCTGGCAGCCCAAGTGCACAGGCGAAAGGAGAATCAGACTTAATAGATCCCCTGATTGAATAATTTGACAGCACTCATTGTCAGGGATTACAAACACTTGTGCCAAATATAGCGAAAGCAAACACCCACATGGATTCCGACAGAGCTGAGATGTCAAGAGTTTCAGATGAGGAGAGAGAACGGCTGGAATGTAAAAAGTGCACTGATTGGAGAAGGCGAGAGACAGATCTTTGAGATAATAAGTAAACTCTTACTGAGAACTTGAGATTATTTCAAAATGCACACGGTTTTTCACGTACAAATCAGACAGCACGTGGAGAGTGAGATACCATCACCCTAGAAACTGCTATTTATACTATTCCACCCTTAGTTTCACAAACAACAGCTGTCTCTCAGCCTCCCTGTTACGCTCGATAACTTGCTGAGCTTTCCCAGTAAGCTGATAGGGGACGATATTGAAATAATGCTGGTATCACTGGACTGGCAATCCTGGATCAATATTCCGGGCATATGGGTTCGAATCCTGCCATGCAGTTGGTTAAAATGTGAATTCAATAAAAACCTGGAATTAAAAGCTGACTTAGTGATGACCATGAATACAATGTTGATTGTCGGAAAAAACCCATCTGGTTCACTAATGTCCTTCAGGGAAGGAAATCTGCCGTCCTCACCTGGTTTGGCCTGCACGTGACTCCAGACCATTTCGTTGACTCGTAAATGCCCTCTGGGCAAATAGGGATGGGTAATAAACACTGCCCTGGCCAGCAATGCTCAAATTCCTGCATTAGCTCAAAGAAGCTCAGACTAGTGCTGTGGGCACATGGGCTCAATCTTCGTCCAGGAAGACAAAGGCCCGAGTGAACAGAGATCCTCAGAAGATGAATCTAGGGAGATGTTTACGAGAAACAGCAGAGGAAGGTATAGTCTGATTAGCTTAACATCTATTGTAGTAAAACTATTAGAATCAGTTATTAAGGAAGTATTAACAAAACGTTTGGAAAATCATAATTTAAACAAATAATGCTCAGCATGGCTCCATGAAAGGGAAATCATGTCTGACTAATTTATTAGCATTTTTTCAATGAAGTCTCAACCAGAGTGGATAGAGGAGAACCAGTAGATGTGCTGCATTTGGACTTCCAGAAGGTGTTTGACAAGGTACCTCACAGAACATTGTCGTGAGATAAGAGCCCAGGTAGTATATAGGCATGGACAGAGAAGTGGCTGAGGGGCAGGAAACAGCGAGTAGGGAGAAGGGTTTTTTTTTTCCAGGTTGGTGACCTGTCACCAATGGAGTTCCACCAGCATCAGTTCTGGGTCAGTAACTGTTTGTAATATATATTAATGACTTGGAGGAAGGAAGTGAACGTACTGGAGCCGAAGTTGCAGATGACACAAAAGTAGATGGAAAAGCAAATTGTGAGAGGGATGCAGTTTACAGAGAGATATCGATAGGAAGCAAATAGGCAAAATGTTGGCAAATGGAGGATAGTGTGAAAAAATACAAAGTTATTCATTTTAGAAGGGAGAACAAGACAGCGGCATATTATTTAAATGGAGAAAAACTGCAGAAAGCTGCAAAACAAAGGGACTTGGTGGGGTGGGATGGATGGAATGGGGGGGGGGGAGGGGGAGGTCACGGAGACCTGTACATGAAGCCCAGAAAGCTAACACGAAGGTAGTCAGGAATGCAAATGGAATGTGGGCCCTTATTTCAAACAGGTTGGGGTTTTAGAGGAAGGAAATCTTACTGCTACAGTAGAAGGTGCTGGTGAGACCACACTTGGAGTACTGTGAGCAGTTTTGTTCCCCTCATTTAAGGAAAAATATCATTTCTTTGGAGGCAGATCGGAGAAGGTTCACTAGAATGATTCCTAGTATGGAGGGATTGTCGTGTGAATAAAGGCTAAACAGGCTGAGATGCCACTCTCTGGAGTTGACAAGAATGAGAGGTGATTTATGGAAACCCATATGATTCGTAAGGGGCTTGACAAGGTAAATGCTGAGAGGGTGTTCCTCCTTATGGGAGAGACTAGGACCAGATGGCACAGTCTCAGAATAAAGAGGCACCAATTTCAGACTGAGATGAGGAGAAGTTTCTTCTCTCAGACGGTGGTGAGTCCCTGGAACTCCTTGCCACAGAATGCCGTAGGGGCATAGTCCTTATGTATATTTAAGACAGAGAGAGAGAGATTCTTGATCAGTCAGGGAATCAAGGGAAGGACAGGAAGGAGGACACGTGGAATGGATCATCCACGATCCTATTGAATGGCAGAGCGGGCTCAAAGGGTTGAATGGCCTAAATTCTGATGCTCTGATGGCAGTTTGTAAGCTGGTCTCAGTGACGGTGAGAATTAAACCTAACTTATAAAAAACCTTTGTTTCAGAGATAAAAGGAACTGCAGATGCTGGAGAATCAGAGATAACAAGCCTACCCCAAGTCAGAGCCTCCCTCTCCCAGACCTGCAAAGGACCTCTCCTGTTTTTTAAGACTTTCCACATCAAGCAGACGTTCACCTGCACATCTGCCAATGTGGTATACTGCATCCGCTGTACCCGTTGTGGCCTCCTCTACATCGGGGAGACCAAGCGGAGGCTTGGGGACCACTTTGCAGAACACCTGCGCTCAGTTTGCAATAAAAAATTGCACCTCCCAGTCACAAACCATTTCAACTTCCCCTCCCATTCCTCAGACGACATGTCCATCTGGGCCTCCTGCAGTGCCACAGTGATGCCACCCGAAGGCTGCAGGAACAGCACCTCATATTCTGCTTGGGAACTCTACAGCCCAATGGTACCAATGTGGATTTCACAAGCTTCAAAATTTCGCCTCCCCCTACCGCATACCAAAACCAGTCCAGCTCGTCCCCACCTCCCTAACCTGTTCTGCCCCTCACCTATCCCCTCCTCCCACCTCAAGCCGCACCCCCATCTCCTACCGACTAACCTCATCCCGCCCCCTCGACCTGTCCATCCTCCCTGGACTGACCTACCTCCTCCCTACCTCCCCACCTACACTCACCTTTACTGGCTCCATCCCCGCCTCTTTGACTTGTCTGCCTCCTCTCCACCTATCCTCTCCTCTATCCATCTTCTATCTGCCTCCCCATCTCTCCCTATTTATTTCAGAACCCTCTTCCCCTCCCCCATTTCTGATGAAGGGTCTAGGCCTGAAATGTCAAGCTTTCCTGCTCCTCTGATGCTGCTTGTCCTGCTGTGTTCATCCAGCTGTACACCTTGTTATCTCTATAAAAAACCTGTCTGGTTCACTAAGGCCCTTTAATCATAATATTCTTACAACATGGAAGCAAGCCATTCAGCCCATCAAGTCCACACCACCCCAATGAAGAGCATCCCACCCAGGCCAAACCCTATGTCTGAATTTCCCATAGCTGACCCACCTAGCCTGCACACTAGCGATTTAGCATGGCCAATCCACCCTAACCCGCATATCTTTGGACTGTGGGAGGAAACCGGAGCAAACCCATGCAGACACGGGAGAATGTGCAAACTCCACACAGACAGTCACCCGAGGCTGAGGCTGGGACTAGAATTGAACCCGAGTCCCTGGTGACATGAGGGAGCAGTGCTAACCACTGAGCTACTGTGCTACCCACTTTGAGATACTGGGAAATATGTATGTGATGACCCTCACCACATTATTCTTCACACAGCTTTGGTGAATGTCTATTTCCTCTACTACCTGCTACCTCCCATCACTCTCCCACCCACTGGATCCAGGCACAGAGCAGCTACCACCCTGCACCCGCTTCCCCCCGCCCATCCCATTCTGTCCCGAGTACAGCGCCTCCCAGCTTCACTAAGTGCCCCTTCCTGGGCAGCACAGGGATTGGTGAGGACCATGAAAGGAGGAGACCGACTCTGCAGACACCCCTGGGAGACCAAGCTGTAACCTTCAGTCCTAGCCTCTGTCTGCCCCCACCATCCCCCCACACCCCACCCTCCACGCCCCACCACCTCCTTCCAAACCTCCCTCTCTCACTGGGCCAGTGAGCAATCTCGGTGGGTGAGGGGGTGCCCATGTGTACCATGGGTGCTGGTATCCCTGTGCCCAGAATGCAATGCCATCAGTGCGGCAGAATAGACCTTGTGGGTGGCACATTGGAGCAGTCAACTGTCACCATGGGGTGAATGTCTTACGGTCCTCAATAATCACTTCACTTGAATTTCAAGTCATTATTCGAAGGGCTGAATGGCTGACTCCTGGTCCTATTTTCTATGCTGTCCATGAAGGGGTTTTCCAGGGTAGACATAAAGGTAGAGTAGTGAACAGAGACTATTAAGTCCCTAGTGAGCTATTTGATGAGTTACTTGCAGAGACTGACAAGTACAATGGGGACCTGGAGGGGAGTTTCCCACTGCAGAATTGCTCATGGGCTCTTGTATTTATTTGGAGGCTCCAGCTTCACTTCTGGTCATTCTGAGGGATGAGGAAAGATTGATTTATGAGAAATATCTTTGCCCAGGTTATACTGCAAGTTACTTTATTTGAGGCTACAGTCTATTCAACAGTCTGATAACAACCGGAAATAAGCTTATCCTGAACCTCCTGGTGCGTGTGTTCAGACTTCTGTATCTTCTGCCTGATGGAAGAGGTTGTAGGACGTCATTACCAGGGTGTGATGGGTCTCTGAAGATGTTGGCCACCTTTCCACAGCAGCGAGCCGTGTAAATAGAGTCCATGGATGGAAGGTTGGGTTCAGTGATGGTCTGGGCTGTGCACATCCCCTTCTGTAGTTTCTTACGGTCCTGGGCAGAGCAGTTGCCGTACCAGGCCGCTATGCACCCAGACGGTATACTTGCAATGGTGCATCTGTGGAACTGGTGAGGGACCTTATGGAGAAGCAGTGAACAGAACCTCTGACATTTCTGTCCTTACCTGTCAACCAGGGGTCCCTCATTAGACCGGAGTAACAATTCCTATCCGGGAACTCAGATTCTATGAGGTCCACTTGGCTGAACTTGTTACAATCTCTATAGATGTAAATACACAGAGTATCTGTTTATTGATTTATTACAGGCTTTCGAATAACTTTACTGTGAGGTAAAGACTCACAGGAGCCAATTCATCCTTTTGGACCACCTGAATTCCTCTGTTATCTCACTAAATAATCCAAAAATACGCATTAATATTCCTAAAACATCTGCCTTGCCAAAAATGTCATGTCCCTCTTTATAAAGGATGGTCATTTACTTGCAGGAACAATCTCTGAGTTTGACTGTTACACCATGTCAGCATGGTATGAAATAAAACTATTTTAAGTGGGCCTTCAAAACTAAAATGAACAAAGAGATGTTGTGTGAGCATTTATGTGTTAATACTTCCGTAGTTATAATTTTAAACCCAATGTAATCTCCATACTTCACAGCTTAACCTTTCTCTGCCAACTTGTTGAATAGTTGAATCTATCAACTCTAATATCCTCAAGTCATAGTGTTGTAGAGTCATACAGCATGGAAACAGACCCTTCGGCCCAACTAGTCCATACCAACTGGTTACCCAAACTAAACTAGTCCCACTTGCCCCTAAACCTTTTCTCTTCATGTGCCTGTCCAAATGTCTTTTAAATGTTGTGTTTGTACCTGAATCTATAACCTCTGCTGGCAGTTCATTTCACATACCAACCACCCTCTGTGTGAAAAAGTTGCCCCTCAGATCCCTTTTAACTCTTTCCCCTCTCACCTTAAACCTATGTCCTCAAGTTCTGAATTCCCCCACCCTAAGGAAAAGACCATTGCTATTTATTTTATCTGTATCCCTCATTATTTTATAAACCTCTATAAGGTCACCCCCTCAGCCTCCTATGCTCCAGTGAAAAAAAAATTCCAGCCTATCTTTATATCTCAAACTCTTCAGTCTCAGCCACATCCTGGTAACCAGAACTCTACGTAGTACTCCAAAAATGGCCTCGCCAGTGTCCTGTGTAACTTGCGATGCTCTGACATATCTTTGCTCCTCTGGTTCCAGACTTGCCCAAATCTCCCATTTTAAACTTCTCACTATTGGTGGCTGCATTTTCAGTTGCCAGGGCCCAAAGATTTGGATCCCAAATGCCGTCTCCAACTGGAACTTTCAATCATCCCTCCAAATCCCAATTGGAACTCTCAACGTCATCACAAATGGGGGCGGGGGTTGGTGCAGGTTGTCACCCTTTTTTAAATTTGTTGACGTGTTGTGGGCATTGCCAGCTAGGCCCATCATTCATTGCCCACCCCCTACATTTGCACAGCCTAGTTAAGGGAGTCACTGATGTCTGGAGTCACATGTAGACCAGACCAGGTAAGGACAGTAGTTTCCCTTTCCTAAAGGGACCAGATGAGTTGTTCCTGATAATTGACTACAGTTTTACGGTCACCACTACACTCTAAATTCCAGCTTTTTATTTCTTTTAAATTGCATGATGAGATTTGAACCTGTGTTTCTTGAAACATTATGCGAGTCCCTAGATTAATAGATAAGTCATAATGCCTCTAGGCCATCATGTTCCCAAAACTATCATGTGCTATTCCATTTATTTAGAATCGTCCCACAAAACTCCAAAGTTGGTGGGGTTCCTTTGTTGAAGGTAGGCGATTTAGCTCAATTGGCTGGCTCGCTTGTTTGTAAAGCAGTATGATGCTGACAGTGTAGGTTCAGTTTCTCACACCAGCTGAGGGTTACCAGGGGGGATTCTCCTTGTCAACCTCTTCCCCTTGCCTGAGGTGTGGTGACCCTCAGGTTAAACCACCACCAGTTGTCTCTTAAATGAGAGGGTGGCCCTATGGCCCAGTAAGAGTATGGTGAGTTGACAATTATAAACTGTTGTGACATTAAATAACCCAATTCCACTCCAACTTTTCTTCTTCCATAGATGTGCCTGTTAAATTATTTGTTATTTAGGTTTGTAATTTTTCATAATCTAATTCTATAATTCCTAAAACAGTAAACCTTGTATTAACCAGCACCTATGGGACCAGATGTGTATGGGTTGACCCAATGTTCCAGTTGATCAAGAGGTCCACGTAATCAATGTGAAAACACACACTCAGTCATAGAAATGCAATACATCACTGTTAGAGAGACAGTAGGAAATGCCGATGCTGGAGAATCTGAGACTACAAGGTGTAGAGCTGGATGAACACAGCAGGCCAAGCAGCATCATAGGAGCAGGAAAGCTGACGTTTTGGGTCTAGAACCTTCTTCAGTAAAAAAAAAATTCTGAAGAAGGGTCTAGACACGAAACATCACTGTTAGACTTTATTTGCAGCCAAAATCACTGAAATAATAATGCAACTTTGCTTTAAATCAAACTAACCAGCAGAGAGACTAGCACCCTCAACTGACTACCTGGACATCACGTAGATTACGGAATTTGAGGAGAAATTGACTCAAAATTAATCACCTGTTGATATTACACGTGGCCATTTGATTGAATACCAAGTGACATGTGATCACTTCTGAGGAAGGGTCACCGGACCCGAAACATTAACTCTGTTTTTGCCTTTACAGATGCTGCCAGACCTGCTGAGCTTTTCCAGCAACTTCTGTTTTTGTTCCTGATTTACAGCATCCGAAGTTCTTTCTGTTTTTTTTTAAAGTGACGTCAGATGTGTCTGTGACATCCAGAGTGAGGGTCACTTTTGCTCTGTGAGGTCTTTGATTGACGCATCTTGGCCAGGAGGCCTCACTGACCAAACAGAGAGCTGCAGTCAACATTTTCTGAGCTTGCAACCAATGAATTGCTGATTTATAATGTGCTAATAGGTTCCTACTGGGTTTACAGGCATCTGTGATCCATTCGTTGGCCCAATTGAAGTAGGATGGCCCAAACACACTAACAAAAGGTTTTAATCTTTGAGGCTTTGTTGGTCATGAATCAATTTTTCCTTCTGTATAATTTAATTAGAAAGAGAGAACCTTCAAACATAAAAGTGACCAACAAATTCATTTTCAGAGCACTGCAGGCATACAATCCCTACAGCGTGAGGGCAGGCTATTCAGCCCACTGAATCCACACCAACCCTACAAAGAGCATCCCACCCTGACCCTATCCCTGCATTTCCCATGGCTGATCCATCTTGCCTTCACATCCCTAGACACTACAGGCAATTTAGCATGGCTAATCCACCTAACCTGCACATGTTTGGACTGTGGGAGGAAATCAGAACACCTGGAGGAAACCCACACAGACACGGAGAGAATGTGCAAACTCCACACAGATAGTCACCTGAGGGTGGAATTGAACCCAGGTCCCTGGTGCTTTGAGGCTGCAGTGCTGACCACTGAGCCACTGAGGCACCTATTGGTACCAATGCCAAACATATTGGTGTGTTTCAGCAGCTGAAATCAATGTTTCACACCTTTCAATGGTGAAACCCATTCGTCTAATTCAGAATACAGCTGCTAATCTGTTCATTTTGTAATTTCACACCATCTCCCTATGGACTGACTTTCCTCCCCCAAGAACATAAGAACTAGAAGCAGGAGTAGGCCGTCCGGCCCTTCGAGCCTGCTCCGCCATTCAATAAGATCATGGCTGATCTTTTTGTGGACTCAGATCCACTTACCCACGCTCTCACTGTATCCCTTAATTCCTTTATTGTTCAAATAAAAATCTACCTTAGCTTCAAAAATGTTTACTGAAGTAGCATCGACTACTTCACTGGGAAAGGAATTCCATAGATTAACAACCGTCTGGGTGAAGAAGTTCCTTCTCAATTCAGTCCTAATCTGCTCCCTCTAATCTTGAGGCTATGCCCTCTTGTCCTAGCTTCACCTGCCAGTGGGAACATCCTCTCTACTTCGATCTTATTTGTTCCCTTCATAATTTTATATATTTCTATAAGGACCCCCCTCAATCTTCTGAATTCCAATGAATATAATCCCAATCTATTTAGTCTCTTCTCATAAATCAATCCCCTCAACTCCGGAATCAACCAAGTGAACCTCCTCTGCACCCCCTGCAGTACATCCTTTCTCAGGTAAGGAGACCAAAACTACAAACAGTACTCCAGGTGTGGCCTCACCAGCACCTTGTACAGCTGCTTTTAAACTCGATCCCTTTAGCAATGAAGGACAAAATTCCATTTGCCTTCCTAACTACTTGTTGTACCTGCAGACCAACCTTCTGTGATTCATGCACAAGGACACCCAGGTCCCTCTGCATAGCAGCATGCTGCAACTTTTTACCATTCAAGTAATAGTCCTTTTTACTATTACTCCTACCAAAGTGTATGACTTCACATTTATTTACATTGTATTCCATCTGCCAGACCTTTGCCCACTCACTCAATGTATCTATGTTCCTCTGCAAAGTTTCACAGTCCTCTGCACACTTTGCTCTGCCACTCATTTTAGTGTCATCTGCAAACTTTGACACCCTACACGTGGTCCCCAACTCCAAATCATCTATATAAATTGTAAATAATTGCGGTCTCAACACCGATCCCTGGGGCACACCACTAGTCACAGATTGCCAGCCAGAATAGTACTCATTTATCCCCACTCTTTGCTTCCTGTTAGTCAACCAATCCTCTATCCATGCTAATACTTTTTACCCCTAACGCCATGCATCCTTATCTTATGCAGCAGCCTCTTATGTGGCGCCTTGTCACATTTAATTCTGGTAAACGTGGGAATTCTGTTTTCGATTCCACGGCATTAATGTAAGTGGCGGGTTGCAAGGGACTCAGCTTTGATCCCTGTGGAATATTGTTTCCCAAGCTGTATCACTGAATAACTGTCCTTTACTCTCACACTCTGCTTCGTGTCTTATAGTGACCTACTGATTATTCAGCTTCTTGTTCCCTTACTTTTCAGTCTAAGAAAGATTTTGAAGCATTGGAAAAGGTGCAGAGGTGATTTACCAGGATGTTGCCTGGAATGGAGGGAAGGTCTTATGAGGAAAGGCTGAGAGAGCTAGGGCTTTTCTGTTTAGAATGACGAAGGATGAGAAGTGACTTGACAGAGGTGTACAAAATGAGGTACTTGACAGAGGTACTGATAGAGTAGACAGCCAGAGACTTTTTCCCAGGAGGTAGCTATTACGAGGGGGCACAGTTTTAAAGTGAGTGCAGGTAGATATAGGGGAGACGTCAGAGGTAGGTTCCTTACTCAGAGAGTGGTAGGGGCGTGGAATGCATTGCCGGAGAGGGTAGTGGAGTCGGCCTCATTAAGGGCATTTAAGCGGCTATTAGATAGGCATATGGATGATGGTATAAGGTAGAGGTGGAGGTTAGATAGACCTTAGGATTAGGGTAAAAGTTTGGCACAGCATCGTGGGCCGAAGGGCCTGTACTGTGCTGTACTATTCTGTGTTCTATGTTCTACTGTTGTTTAATGTCCCTACATTAAATTCTGTTAAAAGGTACCGAGGTTATCTGTCTGGACCAGCCAGCTTTAAAGTCCGGAAGATCAACAACCTACCATTTTTGACGTATTTGATATTTCACAGAATCACAGAAATGTGGCAGGCCAAAGGTCCATCATGCCTGCAGCGGCTCTCCAGATAAACAACGCCCTGAGTGCCATTCTCCTGCTTTCTCCCAGTAATTCTGCACATTCTTCCATTTCAACCTCCCAACTTATTGCTTTTTGCAAGTCTTCTCTTTTCATTTTGAACACAAGTGCTCATTTCTCAGCGTGCAGCATTTGTGGGTTAAAATGAAGATACAACAAAATGGTTTCTGCAAGACGATTTAATGCGGTCCCAGTTCCTCTTGTACAAATTCTTGTTACTTCTCATTGCTAATCAATTGTGATTTATGGATGCTTTAAGAAGACAGAATTTGAGCAGGGCAGGTGACAGTCTGATGGATAGGGGTCTGTTTCCGTGCTGTACACCTCTGTGACTCTATAATAAGGCATTAATGATACAATTTAGACATTGTTGGATCATATCACTGCCCAAAGCAGGAATGAGAGTGATAACTGTTCCAAACAGGGACAGTGGAAACTGGAGGTTTTAGCTAATTTGAGATGATTTCATTTTTTTCTTGGAGATTAGAAAACATGGATCTAAATGTCCCTGAGGTGTCGAGATCAATGAGGTATCCTTCTGTTTTGGTCAGGCCTTCCAAACATATTGAGAACGAGACCACTGGGATCACAAGTCCTGCACCCCAAGCAGAAAGGAAGGTGTAGTGCAAGGAGAGATTTTTAAAGAGGATCATAGAACTGAACGGTCACTTGAAAGCATGCAAATCTTTTTCTTTCATTGGACAATGAAGTGACGATGTTAAATTCGAAATGGATTTAATAGAGAGATAGGGGCCTTTCAACTGACGACTTTAACACAGAGTTCAGGAGGAGCCTCTTGACGAAGAGTCATTGAGCTGTAGAGTTCTACAGCTCAGGGAAAAGCACTTTGGCCCATCTGGTTAGTGCTGGTCAAAAACAGCAATTCTAAGAGACTGGAGATTTGTGGTGGAGTAGGGTGGTGTTCCTAAGAAAGTTGCGTACTTAGATGTGTGGGGAGGGAAAGTTTAGAAAGAAATGTTAACGGAGGAAGTTGGGAGTCAGTCTGTGTAGCATAATGACACTGGTAAGTTGGACCAAATAGCCTGTTATCATACTGAGCTGTGTGTGTCTTTTTGGGTTCCCTGTCTAAGTTTGGACCTACAAAGCAATTTTGTTTTATTCATTGAGGGAACATTGTTTTTGCTGGCTGGGTCAGCATTTATTGCCCACCCCTAGTTGCCTCTGAGAAAGTGATGGTCCCTTTTGATGCACTGAAGTCAGACCCACAATGCTGTTAGGGAGTTTTCAGCGCATGTGGATTACAGTTGGGCCAATCTCGTCTTGCTCAATAAATTCTTCACTTGCCCTCCAGTCCTCATTCTTTCCAATATCATTGCACCTCGCTAGAGTGAAGGTGAATTGGCTCTTGTACCAATTCATAGAATCCCCACAATGGCCATTCCATCCATCAAATTTACATTGACCCTCCAAAGAGCATCCCTCCCAGACCCAGCCACCCCTCCCATATCCCTGTATCTCCCAATGGTCAATCCACATAACCTGAATATCCCTAGACATTATGGGCAAATTTCCATGGCCAATCCACCTAATCTGCACATCTTTGGGCTGTGGGAGGAAACCGGAGAACCCAGAGGAAACCCATGCAGACGCAGGGAGAATGTCCAAATTCCATATAGACAGTTACCCAACATTGGGATTGAACCCGGGTCCCTGACGCTGTGAGGCAGCAATGCTAACCACTGAGCCAACTTTCCACTATAATTCATACAAAGAGATCTGTTGAGTTTCTCTAGCATGTCCTGTGTTTGTTGTGGCAGAGTATGGGGCTCAGGCACCAATGGTGAGGCAATTACAATTGGTGATGTATGACAGGACAGAATTGGAGGAGCACAGATACCTGAGAGCATTATGGTCTGCAAGAGATTGCAGAAATTTCAGCAATCATACAGGGCAAAAAGTTTTCCAGAGAAACTGGAACCACATTACGTCATCTTGCAAAAATCATTTTGTCATGTTTTCATTTTATAAATTGTGTACAAACAAGTCTAATGGATCGGCTAAGAACTCGCAGCAGGAGGAGATCATTCACCCCCATGAGCCTGCTCTGCCATTTAATACAATCATGGCTGATTTCATCTCAGCCTCAACTCCACCTTCCTTCCCACTCCCCATAACCCTTCAACCCATAACTAATTGAAAATCTATCTATCTTCTCCTTAAATTTACTCAAAGTCCCGCATCCCCTGCACTCTGGGAGAATGAATTCCACAGATTCATGACCCTTTGAGTGAAATCATTCCTCCTTACCTCTGTTTTAAATCTGCACTCCCCCACCATCCTAAAACTATGACTTGTCGTTCCAGATTGGCCCCACATGAGCATACGTCTTCTCTAAATCTACTTTGTCAATTCCCTTTAGCATCTTGTATACCTCAGTTAGGTGTCTCATGCCTCTAAACTCTACAAGTACAGGCCTAAACTGCTTAATGATTCCTCATAAGACAACCCTTCCAACTTTTGAACTAATCTTGGAAGCCTGAACTGCTTTCATTGCAACTACATTCCTCCTCAAGTAATGGGACCAAAAATTCTACACAGTACTCCAGATGTGGCTTCCCCAAAGCCTTGTGTAATTAGAGCAACACTTCCTTACTGTCCTACTTCAGAGGAATATATCATGAGCTGCAGTATTGCAGCAACATTGGTAAATATAATATTGATGTAGCAGAGCCAAGAATTCACCTTAAACTTCAAGCCTGTGGAAGGTGCTGTGCATTTGTGGATTGATCAGAATGACAAAGCATTGACAGGTCCTTCCAATGAGACAAACTGGAGTCAATATTCCTAATGCGTTCGAATGCAAGTGTTTTCGGGTTCGATGTGGTCTGATAGAAAGTAATCCAAAGCATTGTTTGTTGCACAGAGAATTGCTGATAAGTCTATGAAAACCATTAGAAGTTTAAATTGACACCGAGCAGAGCTGTTCGATTTTATTCCACTGACACTCTTGGAGGCAAGAAACTGGGACTTGGGATGGTGAGATGGTTTTTAAAATCCTGTGGGTCTGCTTCAGTGGTTGTGTGAGACCCACTTTCATTCATGTGGAATTTGCAGCAGAGAAAATGGGCCAGTTGGCCTGACCAGTATGTTTATGCCAGTATTTATGCCCCATTAAAGACAGAGGTGGTCACTTTAAAATCCGACAGGAATTAAAGACCAGCCTCTTTACACAGAGAATAGTGAGAATGGGCAATTGGTGAGCTCAGAGACTAGTTGACGCGAATAGTACTCACATTATTGTGTTGTTGAGTTAGATTATTTTGGACTTGACATCATGCAATGAGCTGGGATTGATGATTAATGAGTGATCTCATAGTGAAGAGTCCTGTGGGGAAGAGTGATCATAACATGCTGGAATTTCAAATTCAACTTGATGATGAGAAATTTGAGTCGCATGCTAATGTTCTGGTGTTGAGCAAAAGTAATTGCATAGGCATGAGGAGAGACTTAGACTTGGCAGAAAAACTAAAAGGTAGGGCAGTTGGTGGATAGTGGTAGACATTTAAGGAAATATTCAATTCCTCCCAACTACAATATATTCCAGAGAGGAAGCACAATTTTAAGAGATGGGAGAAACAACCATGTACAAGCAAGGAAATTAAAAATAACATAAAGACAAAAACCAATGCATGTCATTTTGCAAAGATCTGTGGCAGGCTGGAGGATTGAGAAACTTTTAAAGGCCAACAAGGGGTTACTAAAAACGAAATAGAATGAGTGAAGGTTACTTATGAAAAAGGACAAGCACAAAATATGAGAACGGAATCCTATAAGTATATAATAAGGAAGAGAGTGGCTAAGGTAATTATTCATCTCTTACAGGATGAGATTAGGGAGTTAGAGGTGGGGAACACAGAAATGGCAGAGTCACTAAATCAATACTTTACTTCAATTTTTCCGATGGAAGACATTAGTACCATACCAATAGTAACAGATAATGCAGAGGTTATAAGAAAGGGAAGATGTTAAAATAATCATCACTAGAGAAAAAGTACTGACAAAACTATTGGGATTGAAGGCAGATAAGTTCAAAGGGCCTGTGGCTTCCCACCTGGGGTCTTAAAGGAACTGGCAGCAGAGATTATGAATGATAGAGATTAGTTATAATATTCCAAAATTCCCTGGATTCTGGCAAGTTTCCAGTAGATTGGTAAAATGCCTTTATTTGAAACAGGAGGGAGTGATTCTTGACCATCACTGACTGGACCCAGCATTTATTGCCCGTCCCTAATTGCCCAGTGAGAAGGTGGGGGTGAGCTGCTTTCTTGAACTGCTGCAGCCCGTGTGCTGTGGGTTGACCCACAATGTCCTTAGGGAGGGAATTCGAGGATTTTAACCCAGCGACTCTGAAGGAACGGCGATATATTTCCAAGTCAGGATGGTGAGTGGTTTGGAGGGGAACTTGCAGGGGGTGGTGTTCCCATGTATCTGCTGCCCTTGTCCTTCTAGATGGAAGTGGCCATGGATTTGGGAGGTGCTGTCTCAGGATCTTGGGGAATTCTCTGGGGCTTGACAGGATGGATACTGAGAAAGTGGGTGGAACTTTTCGGCCCACTCAGAGTTTTTAGAAAGGTGGGTGAGGAAACTTAATTGGGCTGTAGGCAAAAATTTGAATTAATGTTTTGACACTATGTTCTCAGAACCTTTCAGGCAGATCAGCTTTCCTATTAGCATGCCATAAACACCCTGATCAGTTGGAATTACATCCGTGTTTGCAATCTTATTAGCAAGAAATAGGAAACTTGTGCTTACAAACCTAACTGTGTACATAACATGTATACCTGGTGGGATAGACAGCTCTGTCTACACTCCTGTGTGCACAACCTTCTTCAGTAACTTGGCTCCTGCAAAATCAAATTACTTCTTTGAAGAAATATGTAGCATTTGGAGTGAAGTCTCCCCATGTTGATCAATTCTTGAGATGTCTCAGTCAAGTGCAGTCTAGCTTTTGTTGTTAAATGCTTACAGCATTGGGAGTGAAGCCTGACAATGTCGAACAGCCTGCCCAAGCCCACACTGTCTGGCTCCAGCACACCTTGAACAGGCCTGGGGCAAGTGGGGCTGAATGGATGAAGAGCCCGTTGTTTGTGGCTGTTCCCTGGCCTTAGACAAGCCTTTGGAGAGAAAGTGTCAGGTGTGTCTATTGGTTGGGAATGGAAGCTGAGTGAGCTGACCATGTGAGCTACTGAGGGTTGTTTTCAGTGTTAACCCTGGCAGACGGGTAAGAGACAGTGCCATTGTGGTGCCAGTTGTGTTACATTGGCAGCTTCAATGAAGCGGCAGGCACTGACTGAGCAGAAGGCATCCGGTGGGAGATGTCTAGCGCCCAACCCCGCCCCCTCGTGTCCTCTGCAGTGACAACCTTACGCTACCACCTGACACTGTGTAGCCAGCGGCACACCCCTAACCCCTGGTGGAGAGCAACAGGCCATTCATCCTCCAGAGCTACCCACAGGAGCTGATCTCCAACAGCCTCCAGAGGTCCTCATCCATCGGGGGTGGGTTGCCATCCACTGGAGTAAGAACCTCCCTCTTCCCCTGGGCACACCCCCCTCAGGGGAACCTCGAGGGAGGTGTCGCTGAAGGGTGGGGCCACTTTGTGCCCAGTCTCTGACCCCGTCCTGGGGTGGGTAGGGGTGATGAGCCCTGACTGAGAGATACCCCTGGTCTGCAGGTGGACTTTTGGACCCGGTGCCTGGGTGTTGGAGACCTGGAAGTCTTGGTGGAGCAAGGGAGTGGAGGTGTAGAAAAACCAGCTCATTAAATGTGATGTTCTATCCGTGCACTCAATTGTAATGAGCTGAGAAGGTTGTAGTTACACGGGGAAACATGACCTCTCCCAAGTGGAAGGTGCTACTCCATCTTTAAATACCCCTCCCCAATTAGCTCCGCACTCCACCTCATTCTTCCCCTTGTTGGGCAGACTGTCGCACTCGGACCTGCAGGGGTCTCCCTTTAAGGTGGAGGTGAGATGGACTTTCTTCTCTCAGAGGGTTGTTCATCTTCACACACCCCCAGGAGGCAGTGGTGAGCCATTGAATACATTGAAGGTTGAGTTAGACAGAGATAACAAGGTGTAGAGCTGGATGAACACAGCAGGCCAAGCAGCATCAGAGGAGCAGGA